>CM029530.1:20668924-21176424 GCA_017141395.1 Laodelphax striatellus
AAGTGTATCCTCAATATTACTATTTGCGGAGAACCAGTATTAAGACAAGTTTGATTCAAGACCCATTCCGGATTCCGGTAGAATAGTTCAAATTTTAGCAAGCTCATCTATGCTTTTGGAAGAAAGTTCAAATCGCACCTATGAATTCTATTCTCATGCAATGCTCCAACTTTTGCCATTATGTAGTTTCAGGCTCAAGCATTTCAAATATTGAAAGCCCAGCTTAAAGTTTATATAGGTAAATACTGGTGAATATAGTTAGATCTGATTAGTAAGTGTGGGTCCTAACGTGTAGGATCAAAGTAAAAGTGATGCTGCGAGTAATTTTTCATGTTATATAAACAATGTAGAGGCTATTAAAGTGTAAGTGTAAATGAAAGTGTAGCGGCTTATAACGAAGAGTAGGCTAAGTATTGGATCAAAGTTTTGAGTGATGCTGCTAGTAATAGTCATGTTATATAAACAGTAAACATAGTTCTATGTTTGCCACATACAGAATTTTAAGTCTACTTAGGACCAAATCCTCTTTGCGGCTCCCACTACTCTCTCAAAGAGTCTCAACTCTTGGGAATATCAAATTAAGGCCTGTGAATAGTTAGTCGAGGTCTTCTCAAATACAGTTCGAATTTATTTCCCGTTTTTTGAGGGACATTTTGCAAATAATTTATCCTTAAAAATATTAATTTGTTTTGATTTGTAGCCTTTTTCTCGATCCGAGGCCGATGTCCCAAGGCGATGGATAATCCTACATTTATCTAGAACAGGAATATGTTTCATTGAGCTGCTCCTCCTCCTACGGTGGAAGCGAAAAGTGTGATATGGAGAAAACAAACACGTGACGCATTTTATGTCCTACTACACTGGATCGAACCAAATCCAGTGTACCTCCACTGGATCAAATCAAATCCAGTGTAGGATTGGATACGATGATTCAAAACATGTTGTTTTTACAATGTGAGACGATGATGATGTATCTTGTTTAGGCTACTCCATATAAATTTGGATAGTTTAAGGTAGATAAACTCAAATCATTTTTGGCCACTGTTAAAGAAGGAAGACAGTAAAGTACTGTACAATCCTAAAATATATATATATAATATATAGTACTGTGACAGCCATGGACCAGTAGAATTTAACTTTGGTAACTGTTGACCGCCATTAGATCATCTATGGATTCTGTTGTGTTTAAATTCATGTTCCAGTTTTTTTTATCGTATGGCTTTTTATCGGTGGGGACACCCTTACGGGTAGGTTCCACCTCGCCTAATTGCACAATTTTTCTTGTGACGGTCACCCATCCAAGAGCACTCTTGAATGTTTGTTACTTAACCACATGATTACTTAGCGACCGCTCTCACCGAGTGACCACTGATATTACTAGTGGCCATGTTCTAGTCTTCTTCTTCTTCTTCTTCTTTTCCTTTAGCTTTTCCCTATTCGGGGTCGCTATTCCATATCTTCCTCCTCCACCCCATTCTCTCCCCGGCTTCTTCATCTGTCAGCTCCTTTTCCCTCATATCCCCTGCAACACAGTCTCTCCATCTCCTCCTTGGTCTCCCCATTGGTCTACACCCCTCCACCTGCATTCTACTCACTCGCTTTCCAACGTAGTCCTCTTCCCTCCATGTTCTAGTTGTTCTAGTATTTCTCCATAATACACTGTAAACTCTTAGTCATTTTCATTTTTTCTATAGATTTTACACAAATGATTTCAATTTATCTAAAAAAATAAACTGAAACAATATCTAGGGAAAAATGATGTTTTCATTATCTTGCATACATACCAGCACAGAAACGGCTTGTGAGAAGCTGACAGTGTGGCAGAGCGGCAGACCGAAGGGCCAGTACTGGAGCAGCAGGGTGCTGACGAAGGTGAAGGGCACGCAGAAAAGGGTCATGAGCACATCGCCGACGGCCAGGTTCACTATGAATATGTTGGTCACGGTGCGCATGCGCGGAGACGAGTGCACCACGTAGCAGACCAGGCCGTTTCCCGCCAAAGCTATCACGAACACCAGGCAGTAGGCCAGACACACCAGCGCCTATCAACAAATAAATCATACAGTAATCATTAGAGGATTTATCAAAACTATGTTACTTACTTGGCTCATGTTACCAACATTCCTCATCTTATCGATCAAATACAAGATTCAACAGTTTTCCAAGGGCTCTGCCCACATGAGCTCTAGACTTGTGCAGGGGTAAATAGGTATATAAATAAATGTTTATTCCTCAATAAAATAATAATTCAAACAAAATCCAAGATAGATAACTGACATAATTTTTTCCACTTTGTACATTACAAAAGTGCTGTGGGTGAAGTTGAGGCATAAGATTCTTTTCAGACTCCTCTAAGAATCCTCTAAGATTCTAGTGCTGTGGGTGAAGTTGAGGCATAAGATTCCTCTTAGATTCCTCTAAGATTTTTCTAAGATTCCTCTAAGATTCTAGTGCTGTGGGTGAAGTTGAGGCATAAGATCCCTCTTAGATTCCTCTAAGCTTCCCCATTAAGATTCCTCTTCCACTTAACTCACAAAGTATCACCCTTTATCGCTTTATGGACTGATTATGTTGAGAGATGACAACTGCTTATCAGGCAGCCGGGATAGACGGCTTTACGTCTCCTCCTAAAGACGGGAGTGGCCCGTGGAAATATCTTCAGTCATTCGAAAGTCTTCAGTCTTCGAAATATATCTCCAGTCAACTGGAATCGAACCATTAGTTTATCAGACAAGCCATAAGACACCGCTCGGCTACCGACCCCACCAGTTGAATAAAACCATTGATAAATATTGTAACACCATTTATCTTATTCATAAAAAAGTTTTGAATGGAGTTAAATACTCGTAATTATATTCTTATCTAATCTATTCTCGTTTAATATTTTCTGAACTTTCATACCTACCTTTTGAATTCAAAACTATCAATGAAAAATTGAGCGCATCTTTAACGGGAAAATTTTCTGAAAAAAGGTGGAAGGAAGTCTATTTGGCTGTTCATTCTCGTTGATTGTAAGTGATCTGATCGATTAATTATTTTTCATTCAAATTCAACACTATCCAACCTCTAGGCTCAAATTTAAAAACTGGGGGCTAGCCCAGAATTATTTTATACCACAGTGGAATATATTTCATATATTGCGAAAAAATTTTAGGTGGTGTGATACATTCCCCTTATGCCCTTATCCTCTTCCCTAGATCCACCCTTGGCGACAAAATGTATAAAAATGTGATACCAACATACGTCTTAGACTTGGGCGTGGGCGAAGTAGAATGTTAATAATGTATATAATAAAAATAATTAGTTGTAAATAATTTTGATAATTGTATAGACCTCACGTTTTGTTCAAATGCTTTCTACAAACAAAAATTATGTTCTCAATCCACAGTAGTAATTCTTTTCCTATACAGATGGAAAATCACAAGGATCCAAGAGAATTCTTAATTTATTTATTTCAAATTTATGATTTTCAATTTTTACCTGGAAGTAGGCCGATGAAAGAGCGCCGCCAGGTCCAACATCGCACTCCAACCACTCGTCCAGTTCATTGATGCTGCTGCTGCTACTGTTGTTGCTGTTGATGCTCGCCATCCAGCCTGCGACATAAATTTGCATTAATGGAAAAGCAATCATATAGAAGCATTAATAATAGCATTAATAAACTGCTCTACAAATTATATAGTAAGTTAAAATTTCAAATTATAAATAACATAAGACTGGAAAAAGATATTACCATAGACTAACCAGTTTGGTTCGCATTCTCCTTGTCTTATATTTATGTTATCCATATTATCACAAAGCATCTTGGCAAAGTCCTATACTAGAAACGTCTTACTACGTGGCCGATTGTAGTTGAACACCTTCATTGTGACATACAATGTTTTGAAGATTCGGTTCAACGGTTTTCTGGTTCTTTTTCTATGATTTTCACATTATCGTAGGCGTAACCAGGAACTGGGGGAGGGGAGGGGTTAACCTATTTTTATAGGTAAATAGGTTTATAGGTTAATAGGTGTATAGGTTTATAGGTTTATCCAATCAAATACATTTATATTAAGTGACTTCATTAGCATTACATTGATTTCATCTTGCTGTATAACCCCCCTCATGACTCCTCCGTAGCTAACCGCCCCCCCCCCTCTTCACTTGAACCTAGTTATGCATTTGCACATTACCGTATTACCGTTCTTTTGAATTCATAACCATCTTGGTTAATAAGAGCCTTAAATGTATGTTTTATATGCTGTGTAGGACTACATTCTAGGAATAGAAATTTCAAATCAAATCAAGTGGATAGTGAGTATTTTTACCTGGGAGAGGTTTTTAATTCGAGGAAAATGTGCTATTTTAGCGTGCAAAGACCATTAAGCATGGAGTAAAAATTGTCTTAACAGGATTATGAAGCCATTAGTGCGCTTATTCTGTTCAGAGAGTTTTTCTGATAATTGAATTGCATGGCATTAACATTAAAGGTTAGCAGAAAAGCTGTTATGGAAGCAGACATCAATTTAAAACATCCCGTCTACTCTTGATGGAGACCAATTATTTTCATAAACTGCATAGCAAACCCTCACTCCAACAATTAAAGCTAATGAGTAATCAACAAGCTTTCACAAATATCAACAAAATAAATTATGATTGATATTAAATCATCATAAGCATAAACAAAATTTTACTACATTACATCATAGAAATGTAACAAACGCTTTATTCATGTGAATCAAGTCGATAGTGTTCCAGAACTTTCATATGTGCTAGAATCTTAGCGATTCTAGCGAATTTTTAGCGAAGTGGTTCAAAATTCCAAAAAATCATAAAAATCGAAGAATTAGATAGAAGTGAATGATATTGATTTGATAAACTAGTTTGAATGAATCTAAGAGAATATCAGAAAATTGAGCAAATCTAAAATTATAGTCAAGAAGATAATTTTTTAATCATAATAATTTGATTCCTATGCCAATGTAGCTAAGAGGATAATTTAAAATTATTATTTCTTAAAAAACTCTGTTTAATAAATCAATTTGATTAAAAATTAAAAACTCACTGAAGCTTCACACATCTAATGATTGAGGGTTGTCATTATGAACTCAAAATGAATTTAGATTTATTATTTTGTATTTTAATCCAAATTTCTTTTGGTGATGGAATTAGTGGTGATCAAATTAATGCGAACCTCTCTCACTCTGTAATTTCAGGGATTCCTGGGCAGTAATTGAATCCGGACACCTGATAGTGGAATGTGTGGGCTCTGTTCAAGAGATCCAAGAGAATTCTGTTCAAGAGAATTAATTGGTTAATTAATAATATCATTAGTTCCACATAGATCATGGTTATCAATATTATCATAATTATATTATATCCATCAGGCTTGAATGTTTCAAGTCACTTCTGTCAGGGTATAATAATTCTTCGACCACCTTCATTTGCATTGGCAAGATGAATTCTACTGGTGCAGGCGAAAATCAACGTGCATCAATTACTGTTTGGAATAATTTTATCAAATTATAGAAGAATCAAGGAGTTTGGGATAGCAATCGATAAAAAATAATACATTATTGGAAGTACAAGTATTTAGTGATTGAAGACGGTATTATCAAATCAAAATAATGTATAATCACTTGCAACTGAGAAAACTAATCTAATGTATGGTCAATGAATAAAATATATTAATAATATTATCTTCTGAGAACTCATTTTAAAATTGAAGTTGAGGAATAGAGTTGTATTAATAATGGCTCTCACAGCTTCGGAGCTTAATGAGTTTTGAAGAGGATTATGTGAAGGTCAGGTCTCATCTCAGGTCTGAAAGCTGCGGCACGAAATGATTCTGTCATCGGGTTTTTTTTGGTGAAATCTTGTTCAGTCTGAACTTGGAGAATTCAGTTATCTTGCTGATAATAATCGAACAAAATATCAAGACATTTGAGAATTGAAAAAAGTTGGAGAAGGATTTTCTTGGGACAGAACTTTCTTGTCCTACTTAGGAATCCTAAGTTAGGATCCATCTTAGCTCTTTGCCGAGGTAAACTTGTATTGTTATCGAAAAGATGACGTTTTTTGTATGAAGGAGAACTGTGATCAAGTTTTGCATCATCAGGAAAGCGGAAATTTCAGCTAACATTCTGCCAAGCTTCCCTTCAAATCACTGCATTGAATACTGAACTGCGCAGTCACACAAAAATTTCAATCTCCTGAATTATATTCTCTACAATTTCCTCTGTTTAAATTTTAAAATCAATTCCAATTTAAAAACGTTTCACTAAAAGTTTTAAACTAGAGATGGTTAAAAAGGCACGAAATCATGAGGATGAGAGAATATGATGTGGACAGCAAGTAAGATTGTTTTCTGAAGCTGATACGTAGGCCTATAAAGAAACGTTTTAAAATTTGGTATTTGATTATACCTGATGAACGGGGATCTGTTTTCCGCGTCATATTACATTTTCCACCGCAAAACAGTCATGAAGCATAAAACCAATTTATACAGCACAACTAGATTGTTTGCATGACGAGGAGCTATTTAATTCAAGTTCATAGACTACAATAGGTACCATCTAGTGATTGCCCTCTGCCCTAACACTATTTTTCGGAATCTCCTTCAGTCTTCCATCATTTTTAAATGTTTGCTCATGTTCAAATTCCCCATTCAATTCAATAAAACTGAATAGCACTGAATCCAACAGCTGACTTTCCACACCTACCCATATTTATACTACTAGACCTGCATAGGTCATTCCTAGGTCATAGTGCATGTCTAGTGTGTTGGCTTGTTTTCATTGAAGTAGCCTAATTCTATTTTCTTAGATTGAATGGTCAATTGAATCATGTACAGTGACATCCATTTAATTTGACGCTTGGCATTAGATAGATACTGATCATAGGATCAGATAGATAGAAAGAGAGATATATCATTTCTTGATGTTGCTGATGACCGTAGAGTGATGGCAAAGAAATAATATCTCTCTCTATCTATCTAATGCCAAGCGTCAAATTGAATTAATATCACTGTACAAGCAGTTCCAAATAATGCATATAATTTTTTTCTAAACTCAAATTATCACACATGGTTGTCTCAGGCTCGTTGAGTGAGCTGATTACAATAATATAGGACACTATGCTCTTTATTTCAGAACTGAACCTTCCAAAGCCAATAAACAAATGAAGATGATTTGTTTTTCAGGTATTAAAAAATAGGGGTTCAGGAAATCTCAACATTCCAGGACTATCACATTCATCATTAAAAAAGAAACCACCTTTTTCATGAAAGGTGGGCCCTTCTTTTGATGCCAATTTTACTGGAATGAAATTTTTATGTTAGTAGCTTACAAATTCATATCAACTCCCATTTCAAAGTGAACATAAAACTTTTCTATCACAGAGCAGTTGATTTCCGTATTCATTCTTTCGAGTGTGCGATAAACAGGCCTTTTAGAAAAGAACTCGTCTATCAGCCAAGTTGTAACTTGTTTCCCAAGAGAATTATGAGTGCACAGAGACATTTTTACGGCTAGAAGCGAAGCTTTTTAAAGCAATGAAACTACTGGGACTCATCTGCACATAGAAAACTGTTTGTGAAAATTTTGAGCGTGTTGAGTTACCCCCTCTTCAAGTTCTCCTTCACTGCAGTCTGAATCTGAAATAATAATTCCTTGAGAATTCACAGCCTTCAAGAATAGAGAGTATAAAATACAGTATTGAGGGTGAGCACGTAGACAAGCTAAAGTGAGAAACAGAGTGAATGATCGGAAGGGATTGAAATTAGGTTTTCATTGAATCAAATAATCAAATGTAAAAATGCCTGTTCTCAGACCAATAATATTTGAAAAATATTCATACAAAATAGCTTCTAAATCAAGGCTGTGATGTTTTCAGTAGTCATTTTAAAAGAAAAGAAACAATGATATGTATAATTTGATCACCCTTCCAAAAGACTTCCCTGGCAATGGAGAGTGTGAGAGATAATGATATTGAATGTAATATTGTGCGTAAATAGTTGGAACATTTAAAATATGAGATGTAAGTATAATGTTGTAATTGAATTAAATATTATTTGTGTGAAATAATTGATGTCTTTGAAATAATCATGTTTTATATTTGCGATATTGATTGTTGCAAAAAGTTGGAAGTTTAAACTTCGAACGTCATAACAATTATCAGTCTAGCAAGAAGAAGACGTGAATGCTGATAAAAATACTTCAATCTGATTAATACATTATTACAACACCTTGAAACCACTGAATAATAGGTAGCAATAAAGTATTTATGACACCTTAATGATTCAATTTAATACTTTCTCAAAATCGTGTTTTGTTCCTATCTTTTAAAAAATGGTAAAATCTCGTCCGATTGTTCACTCTGTCTCTCACTTGAAAGCGTCACTAGTCTACGTGCTCACCCTCAATAATTATTCTACAGAGACAATCATGTCAACGTTCCGATCCAAGATTGATGTCTTACGATTGAATTTTTAAAGTCATAATAATATGCTTTTCTTTTAGATAATGTGTCAACTATTCAGGATTACTCTTGTATAAAAGTATTTGACAGTCTTTTAAAAACAGAGCCGTTTTTACTTATTTATTATTTTACCAATATCTGAGAAGCCGTTCAATTCCACGCTCCACATTTTCATGAAAGACGAAATTTTAAACTTTAAACTAATAAAATATCGAGTTCCATGTGATAGGAATCAACTTCAATGCTTTATTCTGAATCAGAAGATACTCAAAATTCAATAGATAGAAATCAATCGAGAATTAGTTTATTTCAGAATAAATACAAAGGTTTTAAGGTGAAGTTAAAAAGTAATGAGAAATTGTTTTCAAGAACGCCTCATGAAATCCTATTATATTAAGCGAGCAATTTCTGTATGTTTATATGTTTATATGTTTATATATAATATCGGGGTACCGAGCTCTGCTCGGGGGTAGGTCTACAAAGGCACAGGAATGGAAATTTTAAAGAAATAAGGAATGAAATTAAACAATTTTTTAAAGTACAGCCATCAGTCTTATGCACTGAATCATCATTGCACTGTAAAAAAATTAATCTCAGCTTTCGAAATATTATGAATAATCGAGTTTGAATGCATATCATTTGAAAAATCGCACTTGTATAATTTTGCTTCATAGAAATAATAAAATGAGTTGACAACTATTTTTAGCTCAGCTGTTTTGATGAACTCTTGACGATTCCTCTCAAATAAATAAAAACAGATCACATGGCTTACTTCATGCCCAAAATTTAAAAATAATGATACAATATGGAATATTTTCAAAATTTCAAATTCCTTTTAATTTTCTATAGATAAATATTAAAATCAGAAATAAAAAAGGGAATAGGAGCAGCTTATGTGTTTCGATATTTTTCTCAAATCTAGTAATGGAACAGCTGATAATTATAATCTTCTCTCACTCGCACTCACTCTCTCTCAACATCAAGAACCGACGGAAAATTGTTTCTTCTGTCAGCTGATTCTCTGTCACTGTCTCAGCAGCTGACATAATATTCTTGTCTATCTCATAATCTCACTCGCTCTCACTCTTATTCATCATTTACAGCCGATGGAAATATCTTTCTTCTGTCAACTGATTCTTAAAGGATTAATTTCTCCTTTTTAGGTCCTTTAGCGAGTTATCCCAGGGATGAGACTGGCGCAAACTAATTTTGTATCACAAACCTCCTATATTCCAAATTTCGTCAAAATCGTTAGAGCCGTTTCCGAGATCCGTTGGACATACATAAATACATACATACATAAATACAGAAATTGCTCGCTTAATATAATAGGATGTTTGTATGTCGAACGGATCTCGAAAACGGCTCTAACGATTTTGACGAAATTTGGAATATAGGAGGTTTGTGATACAAAAATTAGTTTGCGCCGGGTCTCATCCCTGGGATAACTCGCTAAAGGACCTAAAAAAGGAGAAATTGATCCTTTAAGAATCAGCTGACAGAAGAAAGAAATTATCGTCGGCTGTAAATGATGAGAAAGAGTGAGAGCGAGTGAGTGTGTGAGTGAGACAAGATTATTATTTCAGCTGCTGAGACAGTGACAGAGAATCAGCTGACAGGAAGAAACAATTTTCCGTCGGTTCTTGATGTTTTTGGTAAAACCAGCGGTTCCATTACTAGAATTGAGAAAAATATCGAAACACATAAGCTGCTCCTATTCCCCTTTTTTTCTGATTTTAATTTATCTATAGAAAATTAAAAGGAATTTGAAATTTTGAAAATATTCCATATTGTATTGTTATTTTAAAATTTGAGGCATGAAATTAGCCATGTGATCTGTTTTTATTTATTTGAAAAAAAAATTGTCAAGAGTTCATCTAAACAGCTGAGCTAAAAATTGTTGTAGCAGGAATATTTTAAATTGTCAGAAAACAGCTGATTGATGTACGCTCGTTTACTGACGTTAAATCAGTTGTTTTCTGACAAGGTAAAATGATATATCAACCCATATCCTATTATATTAAGCGAGCAATCTCTGTATGTTTATATTTATGTATGTATTTATGTATGTATTTATGTATTTATGTATGTCCAACGGATCTCGAAAACGGCTCTAACGATTTTGACGAAATTTGGAATATAGGAGGTTTGTGATACAAAAATTAGTTTGCGCCGGGTCTCATCCCTGGGATAACTCGCTGAAGGACATTAAAAAGGAAAAACCGATCCTTTAGGAATCAGCTGACAGAAGAAACAAATTTCCGTCGGCTGTAAATGATGAGAAAGAGTGAGAGCGAGTGAGTGTGTGAGTGAGACAAGATTATTATTTCAGCTGCTGAGACAGTGACAGAGAATCAGCTGACAGAAGAAACAATTTTCCGTCGGTTCTTGATGTTGAGAGAGAGCGAGTGCGAGTGAGAGAAGATTATAATTATCAGCTGTTGAGATAATTCGTTTATCTATAAAATTTTTTTCGTTTATTCGTTTATTTTAATTTATCTATAGAAAATTAAAAGGAATTCAAAATATTGAAAATATTCCATATTGTATTGGTATTTTCAAATTTGAGGCATGAAGTTAGCCATGTCATCTGTTTTTATTTATTTGAGAAAAGTCGTCAAGAGTTCATTATAACAGCTGATTACTAACCCATATTATTTCTTATTTCTATGAAACAAAATTTTATCACAAAAGCCATTTTTCAAATAATATGCATTCAAACTCGATTATTCATAATATTTTGAAAGCTGAGATTAATTTTTTTATAGTGCAATGATTATTTAGTGCATATGACTGATGGCTGTACTTTAAAAAATTGTTTAATTTAATACTTTTTTCTTTATAATTTCCATTCCTGTGCTTTTGTACTCCCGAGCACAGCTCGGTCCCCCGATATTCATTATAATACAGAGAGTGTATAATGGTGTAAACAGTATAATATAAACAGTGGGTTCATTGATGTGAAAAGTTCAATAATAGTGTGTTGGCATACTTTTCATTCCCGCCACCGCGATACTTTCGTCAAACTTTTGAATTTAATACGGGATACAGGGAAAAATGAACCCATTCACCCATTTTTCAAACTTGTTTAGAGAGAAACAACATAAAAAATTCATCCAATATTGAAAATAGTCTCTAATCTGGTATTATTTTGAAAGCAATAATAAAAAATAATGAAATCTAACACTGGCGAAGGCAAATAATTGTAGGTAAGAAATGGATTACTGAACATCTTATATATGAAAAGAATTTTGTGTCCGACTTTGGAAAGATCTTGAAGAATATTGAGTAGACCGATAATGATGCGGGTTGCGCCAAAAGAAAGATAAAAAATCGAGGATTTGTAGGCTCTATTTTTTGTTCGAAAATAATCATTTTAAATGGGAGTAAATTGATAGAAGGATAAAATAGTTTTCTATGGAACTATCTGTTGGCATAAAATGTACTAATTTATTGAGTTTAAATTGTTCAATTCCCCACATAGAGCTTAGACAGTTTTTTATAAACTAGTACAGTGACCAGTAATCACTGTACAAGGTAGGATTTCATTGGTACAACTGGGCTGCTGTCAGCTGCAGATAGTGAAAATAGCAATAATTATTAATACAGCACGATCCTTTCAACTTGTCAGAAATTAGCTGTTTCGGTAATAATTAAACAGTGATTTTGACACAATAATCAAAATGTTTAATAGCCTTAAAGACCTTTAAAGTCTTTAAAAGACCTTTTTAAAGAAGACCTTCCAAAGAATAACTTTTTAAAAGAGCTTTTCAACAATCTGCGACATTCAGCATTTGTAGGTTAAGTATTGTACTGGTGGCCCAGTAAAACATATTTTCTTTGACAAGTTAAAAGGATCCTGCTATACTGTATTTAAAACGAAGAATTTTAGAAATTTCTAGTGAGCGGCGCTTTGCGCTGCACGGGGTGAACTCGTAACACATGATTTGCGTTTCACTTCAATGCAAATCTTATGGAAATTGACAAATATGATCATACTGTTATTATTCAGTCTCTGTAAATTATAACATAACATCGATGATGTCAAGAAGAAGAAATATGTAACATTATTTTAAATTTCATGGAGCAGAAAAATAAATAGAAAAACGAAGCAGAAGAAAATCTTCAGTGAAAGAGGAAATCATTCTTTCAATTATCAATTTCAAAAAAAAAAAAATATTCTCAATATTTCAAGACAATAATGAATATATGATTAATCTCTTACAAAATAATGGTCGAAATCTACAATCCAATTATTTGATAGATAACATAATTATGATCACAAAATTATGAATTAGAAATTCATATTGAATTAACTCAAGTTGGCCATGAATTGTTGCATAGACTCAAAGAGGATGATGCTCAAACTCAATTTTGAGATGTAACCTCTTTACATAAACCTACAAAGATCACACAAAAACACAGGTACAACATAAACAACATACTTTTTAACCAAATTCACAGTTCCATTCAATTTGAATTGCTTACTTTCTCTTCTCAGATACACTGATCCCATTTATACATAAAATTACTCTTTTTCATTCTGAAAATCAACAGCATGGCAAGTCAAAACACTGGACCTAAAATCTTATTCTCAACTAAAGAAAATGACGGTTATGTCATTAAAGCTGAGTCTAGTTTTTTGGGTGAGTAGATAACAATATTTAAACATTTTTTATGTGAATGTTTTTTGTAAGTTCATTTTTTGATTCTCAACAAATCTATGTGTTGGCTTGACTGAATATAGGCTAGAAATATGTCTAATTCTAATTACAGATAGAACTTTTTTGGACTGGATTACATTCTTTGATGTTCAATTTGCTCAGTTCAAAGTATGATTGAAACCTATTTAATAACTAAAATTTTGGAATTATAATAGGAATTCTGATAAAGCTGAAGTTTAAAAGCATAATATAGACCATGAATTCTTAAAACTTGAGAGGGATGGAATTATTATGAAGCAAATGTCAAGCACAATGGACTATTCCAGAGAAACAAAAGAGGTAATCCTAATAGTAGATTCATTTCAAAATTCAGCTTTAACTGGTGATTTAGTATACCTATTTGTGGACTCTGTGCTGCATTCCAACAAAGATTCTTCACATTTCCTTTATAAATAACTACCATAATTTATACCACGACATTCGAATATCAACAATACTACTAACAAAATTAATACACAGTAGGCAACATATTATTATCTCGTGGTGTAGAAGTGAAAGTAATGGAGAAGATTCAATTTTTTCGACATAATTTATGATGGGGACAGGGGGAGCATCAACAAGGCGCTAGAGGATGTGCGTCAGGATTACTGCGACAGGTAGTGGACATGGCTTACTTGTGCTTGGGGATTCTGATATTATCAACATATTTTATTACTTTTTATCAAGTCATAAATTTCACGTTTGACATATGACAATTGAACACTGTTCCTGTTCTAGGAGGACCAAACGGATGCATTGTGATCACAACAACAGAAACGCAATCATTAATATCAAATACAGAGTCTGCGGGAGAAATGGTAATCATGAATTTTGTTGATGATAACCAGACGGTTCCGGAAGTGAAGATAGTGGATAATCGGCCCATGATGCCAAAAAGAAATGTCATTATAGAAAACCTTCCATATCCTTCCGCAAAAATCCAAAACCATGGCCTTGGCTGCTGTTCGTCTAATGAGAATCGGGAAGAAAAAGTTCTAACAGAGAAATTTTCTCAAACGATGATTATTGAGGACATGGAAACTCAAACGGACCCAAAAGATTTGGAAGAAGAAGGTGGGGATCGTAATAATAAAATGGATGTTTTGGAGAAATCTTCACAGACAAATATGGTAGAAGATATGGAAACTCAAACAGAATCAACAACTGAAACTGGGAATATGGAGGAAGGGGGAGATGGCTGTGACAAAAATGATGATTCCGAAAAGTCTACAACTGAGAATCAAAACGAGAAATCTGCACAAACTAATATGGTGGAGGATATGGAAACTCAAACAGAATTAACCACTAACATGGAAGACGGGGGAGGCAATTCAAAAAATGAAGATTCAAATCAGCCAACATCAGACAATCAGAATGAAAACTGTCTTGCAGAGAAATCTTCACAAACAAGTATAGGAGAGGATATGGAAACTCAGACAGAATCAACCACTAACATGGAAGACGGGGGAGGCAATTCAAAAAATGAAGATTCAAATCAGCCAACATCAGACAATCAGAATGAAAACGGTCTTGCAGAGAAGTCTTCACAAACACGTATAGGAGAGGATATGGAAACTCAGACAGAACCGTCTCCTGAAACTAAAAAGATGGAAGGAGGGGAAGATAATAGTGACAAATCAGCAAATATTCAAAACGGGAAAGAAATTTCAGAGAAGTCTTCGCAAACGAATATGATCGAGGACACAAAATCACAAACAGAGTCGAAATCAACGCTTAGGGAACAATCCACATCAACAGATCCTAGTAAGACTGGAGACAAGGAAACCTCAATCGATACAGATTTGGGTCGCAGTGGAAGCAAGTCTGAAAAACGGAAAAACTCAAAGACTTCTGGAAAAAATAAATGTAACTGTAAAGATAGTTCGGATCCCTCACATAAATGTCCTCCTGAAAACAATGGAGGAAATATTAAGAAGAAGTCTTTCTAATAGTATCGGAAATATTTCGGATAATAGAGATTAAGTAACGACTGAAATGAAAACCAATCTAAAATATTGTCTTGTAGATGTTTAAATTCATCCTTCAATTATTAAAAGCCAAAACTTGAGAATATTCATTAGGAAAATAAGTCACCTTACATCACTCCAACTGAATCGACAACACATGTTCGAATATAACTCATTAATTAATAGATTGTCATAGAAAAAATAATATTACGATGCAATCAATCGGAATTAATAACAATGTAGATATAATCGAAGAATAATTTAAATTAGGTAGTGAGAGCGCTATTCTTTTCTTCAGTGGATTCTCTCAGTGAGAATAATATGAACCCTCTCTTTCTCGAATCATTTGATTTTCTTTGGAGAAAAGTGGAATGGTTGAAGTGTGCAGATAATGATGAAGGAAATCTGAAGATTCGTTTCGCTCAAATATTCCAATCACATCGGAAGGCAATGAAGGCTCAGCTTCCTTTGGAAATCAATGATCAATATTTGATGAGTGGTCTCTGGTCGGAAGACTGTGAAGGTGTGGAGTACTATTGATGGATTAATTTGATGGAATTCTTACTCTTCTTGCGAGACGCTGAAAATGGCACGAGAGCTTGAAAGAATACTTGGAAAGAGTAAGATATTATTAAAATATGAAAATGTCATTATAATTAGAAGCTGACAAATTAGTAACGAACTGTTAAAGACTCTTTTTACATGTTAGAAGTTAGACGACCACAAAAAGAACCGCATTAAAGTCAACGGAGAAAATCAATTTTTTAAATCTACTCTGTATGCTTTATTATCATAATTTGAATATGAAAAAGTTTCAATTATTTTGTTCGCAAGGGTCACTATATTCAAAACCATTATTATTTTTATCTTAATTTATAGTGTGAAAAACAATTTAATTTATAGTGTAAAGGTCAAAGTTGACCTTAAGCCTTCATTTGCCTACAGCAACCATATCGTAGTCTGAATCAATATTATTTAATTGTTTTCAAAGTTGAAGCCTATTGGAATGTGAAGAGATAGCAATACTTTTATCAGTAATCAAACACATCATTCATTACATAACGCATTTAAAATATATAAATAAGGGGAACAGGGGAGGAAAATAAAATAATTAGAACGAATGAGACAGAGGACAAATATGAACGAATATGAAAGGAAAGAATTCCTATGAAATGATCTACGTAATACTTGATTTATTCAAGATCAGGAACAACTCCTATAGCCCCTAAAGCTTTAGAAAGGTTGGGTGTATTTTTCCACGAATTTCAGTTAAGAGTAATCCCAAAGAAAACAGGCTTGAAAAAGTTGATTCGTTTTTCGGTGTGTAGTCATTTTTCGTTACGTAACGCTTCCAAGTAAGCTGGCTTACGAGGTGCTCTAATCAACGATAATTCCCCGAGGACTCTATTGTGGACCCAGACATTTTTCATTCCCGGTCGCTGAGGGTCTTGATGAGGCAAGCATGGAAATTAGTTGTGTAGGAGAGAGATTACTGTCTACACAAAGCTTCGATGAACAAAACACCATGACAACTTTAAATTTGGAAGGGTTTAATAGGCTACAAAGTTATTATTATTTCTATTAAATAATGAATCTTATTTTCACAGAAGCAACTAACTCAATATTCTCTATTTACATTCATTCTAATGATTCAATCACAACAGTCAACGGAAACAAATCCAGAGCTTTGAGAGTTGAACGAAAACCAATCGAAAAGACAACTTAATCCAATAGAGGCGTTCCAAATCGCAACAGTTTAACCTTTTTCAGTCTCGATTGAATTATTTCGACCCCAGGACATCGATCTCAGAAGAACTTTGTACTCTGTGATCGATAATTGTGAGTGATTCGTTTCCAGCTCGATGTCAACTCATGTCGATCGAGAAGATGTCAAAGCGATGAAATGCTGCGCTGTCGTTAATTTGATAACTCACTACTAGCAGTGAACTCGTAGGTGAGGTGTATTCAGCAGGGTGGAGCACAGAGAATGACGTTCTCATATTGCCATAAATGGCGTCTACTCTCCGTACGGCGTACTACGCTTTGATTACCTACGTGTATAATGTCGAATTATGGTGCAGCCAATTGCACAACAATATTCTTAATAGCTCTAGACGTCAGACTCGGTCCGGACTTAACTGCTGAATAAATGGTCCGTAAATGGTGAATACGATCTTCAAAATCTATAAAACGAATGGAGTCACTTCCAGTAAGCGAGATGGACTTGTCCATGATATTAGTAGGTGAAGGTCTAGTAGAGGTAAGTACCATAAACCACATGGTAACTTAGCTCCGTAGCCCTGACCGTGACCGCTGAAGAGCAGGGACTAAGGCTAGGCGTACACCGGTTAGTCAAGACAAGACAAAACGAGAAGTCAACACACACCGATTAGTCATTTCATCGGTGTGTGCTGCTTCATAAGCAACTATGTGAATTACTGTGACTAAACGTGAATAATTTCGTCTTGTCTTGTCTTGTCTTGACTAACCGGTGTACGCCTAGCCTAAGAGTGCTATACTTTTGCACTACGAAAACCAGTTTTCGATGACGTATCGCATTCCTCACAGGGAATTTTATTTAAATTGATATTCAAATAGTAACTCTGTGTAGATAATAGCGTTTAAATTCTAGGGAACCGCATTTAAAACGTAGGCTAGACGCAGGCAGTAGTGCTGTCTGCCAATCACAAGTATAGAGCTGGCAAGAATGCTAGGAATGTAGGAGCTGGGGTAATAAAGAATGTCGAACGTCAACTCTACTAACATTTGTAAAACTATCGGCCGATAGTAACAATATAGAATAGTAACAGCCACGTTGGTAAGTACTAGCATAGACAAACTATAGAGCTAGTCTATGGTTCTAGCAGTGTAGACGGAAGTGTGCGAAAGAGAGAGGAATAACTTGTGAGAAAGACAGCGCCGAAACGCGTGAAATTGTAATAATTTCACATGTGGAATAATATATATTGCATGGAATTATTTATCCTTCACATGAGGAAAGTGGAACTGGAACCTGAGAACTAGAAGCCAGCAGTGAACAAAAGTTGTAAGTCAACAGAGATTTCTGTTGCTACAGTATAACTGTGCTTCGTCCCATGCAAACGTTTTCCATCAGGTTCACAATGCAGCTGTCACTTGAGAAGGGAATGAAGTGATTCAACGAAACGCACAACTCAATAGTACAAAGCAGCACGAGATCTGTAGCCTAGTTTGAACGTAACAATTGAATGCGAATTATTTGTGAAGCGAAGGAAAATTTAGTCTAGGTGAATGACTCGTGAATTCATTCAATTTAAGGTGGTTTTACCCGTACATTGCCCTGCAATGTGGAATAAAAATCTCAGCATTTTTACTGTTCCTGCCTGTATATTCAATTTTCAATAACTTTGAACATTTACTGTTACTTCATGATAAGTGAAATTACGTCTACATCATGATTAGTGAGAAGATGCAATCAGTGGCGGATCTAGAAATGGATTTTGGGGGGGGCTTAAAACCGATGACCGGTGGGGGGGGGTAGTTGATTATTATTAGAATAATATTCTTATGATAGGTCTCGCTTTTATTATATAAACACTTTAAAAATAATAATAATAAACAAGAAATCGTACATTATAACCATTTTATAACAAAAAATTTTTGGAAGTTATCTTTCTGTACAAAATATTATTGCATATTATGTTTATTAGTTTTTTTTTTGAACCAGAACCGAGAACCATTTTTTCTATCAATGCATCTCAAGCGATTTCTCTCAATTTTACTTGATTTTTTGCTATTCCACATGATTTCCGCGAGAATTAGCAAGAAATCCATTCTCTTTATTCATTCATTTATCTTCTTTCATTTGTTCATGGGCTGTCCATTATCATTCTCATCATTCTTCTCAGTCATTATTCATAACTTAATATAAAAAGAATTATTTTTTATAATTCTGAAGAACTAAAGATAAGAGAAAATTATATTATATTACTGTATCTACAGTATATTGAACTCCCACTCATGTATAGGGAAGACTTGTGTCTTACCTTCATTGAGTGCGTATATTTCCCTCATAAAACAAATTGTTTTGTTTTCACATTTTTGTAAGTTTTTTTGAGGAAATAAATTTATTTATTTATTTCAATAGCTTATGATGTATTATTAACATAGATGTGCTTTGAAGAGCTATATCTCGCAAACTGTTGGGCCGCCTTTAACAGTAATCCTGGTATGAAATTGGGGCTTATTTAAATCGATTTTGAAATGATATTAGGTGCTGTTATGAAAAAGTTATGCTTCAGGGTTAAAACTGTCTACATACATGTAAAAAAATTTATCCATTTCATAGAGGTATTTGGCTGGATAGAAGGATGCCGGAATCGAATAATTGGATTCAATGTTCCACGATTATACAACATAGAAAAGAACCGGGCTACCCCATTTCATGCGAAGTAAACCCTACTTTTGATGACAACTTCACTGGCTTATATCACATTTGAAGACGTAGAAGTAATGGTGGAATTCGGTCGTTCTTGCTAAAGAATATTAAATTTATTTATATTAAGAGCTTAAAAACTAATTTATAAATAATATATTATAATATTTATAATTTATAAATATTATATAATTTTTTTATGAATTTTACATTCTCATAAAAAATTTCCAGGCGTTTTGGGGGGGGCTTCAGCCCCAAAGCCCCCCCCGTAGATCCGCCACTGGATGCAATCAACGTTTTAGCGTGGAATTTGTGGAGATCTTGGCATTTTTACTGTTTTTGCATGTATTTTCAAATTTTAATAGCTTTTTATCATTTACATCATAATTGGTGAGAAAATATAATGAACTTATTCAACATAGATTTTGTCTAAGCATTATCTTCAGTCCGGATCATTGAAAGCCATTGAGATAAAGATACTATAATAATTTTTCTTGGCGTTATGGCGTTTACAGAATTACAGTACAGTAGGAACTCGTTAATCCGCCCTATTTGGGCCGCCGGATTAACGAAAATTCCCGATTAGTGGAAATTCATCAGGAAATGAAGTAGTTTTACAATAAACAACATTTTCGTTGCTTACGAAAACTATGATAACGATCGTTTGAATTTCTGTAGAGTATAGGCCCAATGCAATTTTGTTCACTGTATTACAAGAAAAATAAACAGTGAAAACTGCAAACTACAGTCTAGACATGAAAGTTTACTGACTCATCGGCGGAAACACAATGCCGGATTACTGGATGTGCCGGTGTATTGAATGGCTGGATTATAGAGACTCTACTGTACATGAAATTGAAAGAAGGAACTGTTAATAATTGCTGGTAATAAAGGAAATATGTTTGGAAGCTGCAATAAAATGTCTGTATCAGACAGATCAATGAACAAAATAACACAAACTGTGTTTCCTCTACAAACTCCAATCAACAATTTCAGTTTTTATTTTGCTCTTGTAAGAGGTACTCAATTCCTCCAGGGTCACAATCCTAGATTGTAATTGTAGATAATACTCGTATATAGTAAGTTCCAAGAGAAGGTTCATGGTCAACTGCTACTTTCTAACTATCAACCACATAAAAACATTTGGTTCTCTGGAAAAAATTCTTCTAATACCGATTGAAAATCATGAAATTGATCAACTGTAAACCAGTTGTAAGATTGTTATCACGTGCTTGATAAAGTTCTCTGAAGTTTAAACTTTCATGTCAGAAGGACTTGAGTAACAGAACTTGATCATCATCAGATCTGTTGTTTCCAGCGTTCTCAACCAACAATATTGGTTCCATTTCTCTGTTCCATTTAGGTCAGTGATTTTGATGATGATGTAATGCTGAGATTGGTTTACTAGGTTACGACTAAATTCACACGTTTCATCCACGTGAATTTTCCTGGCAGATTGGTTAAACTCCCTATTATTATTATTATTCCACCTGATTATATTATATTCCTATCAATTCAAACTGAAAGAATTGATTTTTCCATCTAATTTCAACTGAATTATTATGACCCTTACAATGATTCTTTTCATTATAATCTTCACTTCACTTATCTCACGAATAAAATCAAAGCAAAAACTTATATTCATACGCAAATTCTTGGGACTTCATTGCTGAATTTTACAATGTTCTTAACGTGTACGAAAATTTATTACAACGTATTACAGTCAGTTTGTTGTCATGCACAAAGTGTGTAAGATTCCATCATTCCATCCACTAAACAGTTGTATTAATAGAGCTGCATCATAGTTGATGAATTAATCTAAAATACTTTCTTCGTTTCAGAAATTTATAATAAGGTAGCATAATCCATTATCAATGCAGTTGTCTTAGCAAAGTGAACGGACTGTACTTCTGCTTTATTCACCTAGCTATTCTAAGAAGCAAACTCTATTTTCCTTCGTTTCAAATAAATTCAATATCGCCTTTGCACTCTTTTGTTCGTCAGTTTTATTTCCTATTGCGTCATACACAAGCGGGAGTCCTTTTTATTTTTCAACCTACTACGTCAATAATAATATGTTCCTTTGTAAATTTCATGCTATAGTAGGAAGCAGACTTGGGAATATCCTTGGAATTTTCTATATTTACGACCTCTTTAGCCTATATTCCATGGTGAGTGTTTAAAATGACGGTGTATAAAATAACGGTGGTGAACTTATCTAAGCAATTGTAAAACTGTGAGTTTCAACCTCGTTGAATATAAGGTACGAAGTTTGAAAAACGGCTCCAGATTCAATTATCTATTCACAAATATACATTTTGGAAAATACAGACTTGTGGAAATCAAAACTGAATTTATCTCACCTTCTAGCTATGGATTGAAGGATTGGAAAATTTAAGTTCTGTCTACAGTTTGATTATCGTGAATTGAAATATTAATAGAGGTAGCTGAACACAGAAAAGTGGGAGGTGACGTTGAGGCACTCTATATATTAGCTTTGTTTCTACAGATTGATCATAAAGTCTATCCGCAGTAGCTTGGTGGTAGCAAAGACGATAGGAACTATTAGTTGCTGTCTGAGGACAAATATAATAGAGTCGCTCACTTTTCAGAGAGGTGCTCCAGAGTTATCAAAGTTATCTCAGTTTTTACGAAGAAAGCGAAGACCGGAATGAGGTGGAGAGGAGGAGATTGGAATAAGTATTCCAATTGTCTCTGGTGGTTCTGATTAGAATCCCATTTAAGAAGCTACTCCCCTTCATGTGGACTCGTCCAACTTCTTTAAAGCTATGTTAATCTCAGACATCATGAGAGACACATTATCACCATGCACTCACGTACTTCAGTGTTTCATTCAATATTCGATTGCAGAAGGACTTTTGATTACCCTCCCTCAGATTTTATGATGTAATTCAGTAATTCAGAGTACTCATTCGGCTGAAGCTGATAGATATTTCAACTCACAAGAATAAAGAAGATTAGTTCCTTACATGAGTGAGTACGGATGATGTTTTATGAAAGATGTTGTGTCTACCAGAGTCTAAGGACTAAAGTCCAAGTTCAAAGGTCTTCTCGATAGTCTAACGTGTCTGAAGGAGGCAATTATCGACTTTGTAAAAGGATAAGAAGTCAGAGAACACAAAAAGCTACCAAATTGAACAAGATGGGCTCTGAACTGGATATCATCCTAGTGAATAACAAAAATTAAATAAGGCCTTAAACCAAGAAAGGGAAGATTGGCCCATTAATTTGAGATGGAAATAGATGCGTGAATGTTGTTTGGAGTGAGAAATTGGAAGATCCCAAGTGGAGAGGAAGTGGGAGTTTCCATGTTGAGAGGAACTATTCTTACTTCATTGAAAGCCGCAATCGGATTCGCGGTTCGATGCATTATGTAATACCGTTTGATGCACTACCTTACTTGGAACCTCATGAATTGAGAACAGCTTGAAGAAAATTTCTATCAAGAATTGATATTGTAGCGAGATTTCTTCTAGAAATGTTTCGAAACCAGAATTGGAAATGGAAACTAATTGCAAAGATGATGTATGTTTTTATGGAATTTAAATGAATTTTCTTAAAATCTGAAATTTGAGTTAGAAATATATAAGATGAATACTTTTGAAACCTGTTTCTAAATCTCAGGAGATTATGTTGATATGGATGTTTTATGTGTTAACTGATGGGCCTGCGGTTATTACCACCAGTAACAATAGAATGGAATTGAAAATTCAAAAATAATTTCACGATTTCAGTAATTCGAATCGGAAGAAAATCATCAAGAAAAATTGAAATAGAGGAAAGAAAACTTTATGTTGAGCAATAAGAAATGTACAGATAATTTAGGCTACCTTCCCGAGAAGTGAGTCGGAAAAGCGGTCGCAAAAAGGTTTCACAAAGACATTCAAAATTAATCCGACGCCTGGTGTCAGGAAGGACTCAAAAATCTCGCTCTGCAAAGATTTCAACTCCTACTCCATTAGAATATTATACATTAAGATTTTAATGGATTGGATTATTTGATTATTTTCTATATGAATACCATTATAATATGAATATGAAGACCCTACTAAACTAGATACTTTATTATAGTCTGATAAAGAAGTCTCCCCAGCGCACTTGAAAAGTGGGGATTTATTAGAAGGTTCGAAGAACGGAAGAAGAGAAATGTCTAGGGAACACTGCTTTGGTGGAAGTTCACAGAACAAACTTTACTTTAGTGTGATACACTGGAGCGAATGAAATACAAGTTGTTCAAGAAGTATTTCAATCTCAGACACAACCTATCTGGAATCAGTGAGGAATCTCTCTTTTGTGAATGACACGCAGTTGTTCAAGTCTATATTATTTGATAACAGAATTTTGGTTTTCGTTTTATTCATCAATAGAAACTTTTTCTGGTCAAATCAATTACAAATAAAATGCGAAAATGCTATAAATTCTGCTGGATCGTCACTTTCGAGCGTGATTTGAGAGCTCCCTTCAACCTCAATGTTAAAATTTTCAGCTGAGCCTATGTGTCGAATTTGAGTTTCCATGGTAGAATAATTCTTCAAAAAGCTGGAAAAATGTATTGGAACCAATTTAGTAAAAGAATAACATTTAAAAACGTCTATTTTGCACTTGATTCCACAAAACCTACTCTTCCACCGCCTCATATAAAGTTTGAACTTTATTGGGCAAGTATGTTTCGCAGAAACAAGGAAAACACATTGGAAATATGAAATTCATTCAATTGGAATACAGTTGATCTTGTATCGGAAGTCCAATTTTGATTTGACTAAGCATGCAGTCTTACCAGCAATTTTAATTTTCATGGATTGTTTCCTTGCCGCTTTCTGCATTCAACATCCTTTTAAACATTCTCAACAAAACTCAGACTCTGGCGGAATCAACACAAACAACACTCCAACATTAGATAAGTCTCCATAAATATCGAGGTGGATTGATTCTTGTTTGTAGAACTAAGATAGATAGATAATATAGATGAAGAATTATTCAAGTCAAGCGTTCAAGCTCCTTAGTGGGGTAGTAGACTATGACCAGAGGCAGCTACCCCAGCCCTTGCTCGAGTTTAGACCAAATCTAAACAATGTTGGTCTGAGAATCCTTAGAAGCAGATCTTAAAGTAAACAAATTTCAAGTAGAATGCTTGGCAGCGAATAGTGGCACAGAAAGCTGAGTTCTCAAAGCTCACAGGAAACTGCAAGTAAACATGATTTTGTTGGTTAGTACAGTAACGTTTCAACTCACTGAACAACATCGTTCAAGAAAGATCTTTGAGAAAAATGAGAACTAATAGAGTTGGATAAAACTAAAATATGGTTTACCTCCATTCCAAATCAAATTTAGAGAAAGATATCATCATTTAACTGATTGAGCTTGAAAATAATGAAATGGGATTTGCTACGATGTTTTTCAAACAATATAACTAACTTATATTGGTTACAAGTTACTTTGCAAGCTACTAGTTGATATTGCTTTTGCAAAACTATCTTGTCTTTTATTAATTTTGTCTCTGATCAGTCACTTTCAGTGGTAATATTGTGTATTGCAATATTCTTCTACGTCCTACATTGTAGTTTATTCAATCAATGAGGCGCTTAGGACGTATTAAGATGACATATTTTCGAGTTTAGGTAACATTATGACATTATTTTTGCTAGAGATTTTGAGACCATAAAGATCAGATTCAGCATCCCGTACCTCAATGTACCGCAATGTGCTCTTGAAAAGTTGATTTCCATCCGCTTCTATCGAAGGTCCAACTTTGATTTTTGATTCAGCATGCAGTCTTACCAGAAATTTTAATTTTCATGGATTGCTTCCTTGCCGCTTTTGCCGCTTTCTGAATTCAACATCTTCTCTTCAATATCTAGGCTACTGAAGATCTTAATTAGCTTCATAAATATATTCAAAATAGTTAAGAATCATATCCATAACATCCATATCCATAACATCCATATCCAAATCTAGGCACACGGGCTATCAACGTGGCATTTTTCTGCATTTCCAATGGTTCAATTCTTCCCTAGTACATTTTTCTAAATAATTTTTCTTCATTCTCATAATGTTTCTGTCTAAACATTATCCCACCGTCAACTCTGAAAAATAAGTGAATAGCTAAAAGAATTTTTTTTAGAAAATGAGTTTATAGTAGTCTAAACATTATGCTTCCTGGCAACTATAGAAATGAAAACCCGGCTCTAGTCTAATAAATATCCATCACAAGCAGATTGAGTTACTCAGAAAGAGTGCCGAGACTGCCGAGCAACAAATAAATGAAGAATTTCTCATTTATCAGCTTTGATCATTCTGTGACAGAAGTTTAGTGTGAACTTCCACCTCATCTCAATTATTGTCATCAGGGCAAGAGAACGAAACACTATTGACCGCCTTGCAGCAAACAGCGGTGGCCTTCTACCCTCAGGCCCACCAGACAGTCGGCTCTAATGAGCCGGTAATCGCATTCGAACGCTAGAAACTGATTGAAGCCGACTGTTGAACTCTATGGGCTGTGTGGTTGGTCTACTATTACTGTACTCCCTCAGTCATTATGCTCCCCTACTCAATTTCTCTCACTCACTTGCACTCTCTAATACTCTATCCCTCTCTCGGTCTCTCTAGCGCACTTATAACCTTTCTCTCACACTCTCTATTTCTTTCTCTCTCACTCTCCATCACTCACTCTCTCTCACTCTACATCACTCTTTCTCCCACTCTCCATGACTCTCACTTCCTATCTCTCTCTTTCTGTCTTTCTCTCTTCATCCACATTGTTCCTTGATTAACCGAGCCACTTCATTAAGTCCTTAGCATTGTTACTGGTGGTTGACAACTTATGACCGAGTTCAACATCTTTGTGCTATCTCCACAACAAGCAACCCTTTACATTATATTATTTCAATGAGTACTGTGTTATCAACCCCTATTAACATGAGTTTCCGAATTCAATCATCCATTGACATAGACACAATAATCATAATCATATGACAATATCATAACAAAATATAACATTATGGTTTGGGAGGGAAACAACAGATCAGACTCTCTCTCTCTCTCTCGAATGTCTAGCGAGTGAAACGTGTTCAGTTCGGCTCCGTATTCATATAGAAATTTCGTAGGGTAAAACAGTTAAATTCATTGCAAATTATACATTAAATTGTTCAGTTTCTCAAGCCCCATTCTATTGTGAAATTACTTTTTTTAATAACTACTCCCTCTTTTTAGTTATCTCCATAAAACGCTTACGTTCTTTCTTCAGTTTTGTCTTCAGTCAGATTTTGTCTTCACCTTTCATATAGCATGGGTAAACCCAGAGGTACGCCGAAGAGAAATGGGGACACCACTCAGCTACCTGCGCCTTCCCAGGCTATTTCGGGCCCATTGTCCGAGGAGGTGCTGGCGATAATCAGCCAGCAGGTGGAGAAAGCCGTTGCGACTGCGGTGACCACCGCAATGCAATCTATTCTTGAAGACTTCCAGGCTCTGAAAGCCGAAAACCGACGGCTGAGTGACCGGGTTCGGGAGCTCGAGGTAGACTGCCACCTTAGGGTCGACGACCTTGAACAATACGGTCGACGGCACTCGCTCCGTATTTTCGGAATCCCTGAAAGGGAAAAAGAAGATACGGACCAACTGGCGCTGAAAGTCTTCAACGAAAAGCTGAAGGTGCCGGTGAAGCTGGAGGACGTCAACCGGTCGCATCGCGTCGGAAGGCGCCAACCACCACTGCCCGGACAATCAAGACCGAAGGACCGTCCCATAATCATTCGCCTTTGCAGCTACCGTACAAGGCGAATGATTTTCGAGGCCAAGCGGAATCTGAAGGGGACCGGCATCACCATTCGGGAGGATCTCACGACGGAGCGCCTAAAAATCCTGAATGCTGCTGCCGACCGCTTCGGGCACCGCCAGGTTTGGAGCCAAGACGGGCGAATCAAAATCGCCGTCAGCCAGGGAGGCTCCAAGAAGGTCCATACGGTGGAAAGAATGACCGATCTACTAAAAATCCCGGTGAGTTCCTAAATATTTGAATAGCATAAGACAGTCTTAGAGCCCTTCACTTACCCAATTTGAAATTAATAATAACTCAATAGTCACTTTTCTATCTAGCCCATAATTTATAAATTGATACAATTTTAACGAATTAGACCATTTTTAAATTAGTAAATAGTCATTTCACAATAGCAATAGGCCAGACGTTTCCAGTTCCAGCGAATCCAGTCGTGTATTGATAATCGAGTTAGATCGAGAATGCTTGCTGTAGCCATGAAATAACTAATATTTGCTAATTAATTCTACATTAATCAATAAGCCAATTTATGATATTTGAATAAGTAAACACATTGCATAATTTTAAGTAGCCTATAAACTTAGGGGAATCAGATTATTTACTGAGGACTAGAGGATATCCAATTTACTTCTTTAACTGTTCTGATCTATACTGCTGATTGTCATGTTTCCTACTGCTATTCCTAATTCAACTTGATGGAGGACAATTTAAAATTAATTATTCCTGCAGTTTATCAACTTGGCATGTTATCACGACATACATTCAACGTGTATTAAAAAATTCACTACTCATTTTATTCAGACATTTTGTTTAATATCTCCGAATCATTGTTCTCACTCCTTCAAACATTATCTATTTCTCTCCTATCTTTAGCATCTGATTGCTACAAATCCTACTTCATTATAACCATAATTATCAATAGCCGTTTTATTAATTAAACTTGAGATCTTTACAAACTCAAAAATGACATAAATGTTCCACATGCACTGTATCATGAATGAATCCGACTTGTGAATCCTTTTTCTCATTGTGATCTTATTCTCATCTACGTTCTCAGGTTTATCACTGGTGCACAATCTTTCTTTTGCTCTCCCTCTTCTTTTATTTATTATTATTTTTCTCCATTTCCAAACGTGTAAGGAGCCTACATCACCTATAAAGCATGTCATATTAAACGTCTATCTGCTATTTAAAATGTATTTTTTTTCCTCTTCTTTCTTCTTTTTTTCTGTCTATTCTAATCCATTAGTGTATAGTAATTAATTATTTCTGCCTTATTTCTGTATAAAAGAAAACTGCATATATGTATTTGGCTGCTCTTTCTGCTCGCTTTTTCCCTGTTGCAGTTGCAGTCATACCAGACTCAGACTCACTCAGGCTCCTCTCACTCTGACAACCTCCAATAATGTTTCATTACACCGGATTATCAGCTGGAACTCGGCATATCACAAATTACGACCTACTAGTGTGCAGTGAATATTAGATCTATTACAAAAAGTGAAGTGAAAAAGAAAGAGAAGTTAGTAATTACAAATTTCTACCTACCAGTGTGCAGTGAATTTTAGAATTATTACAAAAAGTGAAGTGAGCCGAACTGTCAACGCATTCATAATGCACTCGGCTATTCAAGTGATTGAGATTTTCTCATTTAGGTTAAGTTTTCTTAGATTTAGTTTCATCCCCATTTTCTATGTCATGTTCTCTTCCGTGGTTGGCTCAGCGTTGGTCTACAACCCCCATGATGACTCTCACTGACGCGTCTGCTCGCTCGCCCTCAACGTGCGATTATTTGAACAATAATAATGACACAGGTTTAATATTATCCAATGAGCTGCACCATTTTAAAAATCGTATTAAAATTGCTCATCTTAATGTCCAGTCCCTCAATTGTCATATCGACGAACTAAGAGCAATCTTTCGTTTTCGGGACTTTAATGTAATTGGAATTTCTGAATCATTCTTAAAGCCCAGCATTCCATCAAATCTAGTCTCATTGCCTGGATATAATCTTTTCCGTAATGATAGGTTAAATAAAGCCTGTGGGGCGTAGCAGTTTATGTAAAAGATTGTATTAAAACTAAAATATTGACCACATCTAAACAAGAATATTCTGCTAGACCTGAATTTATGATACTTGAGCTATCTTTATCAAGCTCTGATAAATTATTAGTTGAATTTGCTATCGCCCACCAAAATTGGTCATTTTACAGATTTTGAAAATGCACTTCTCTTTTATGCCATTTTATAACCGTATTCTAGTTATGGGAGACATGAATACCGACCTAAACATGACTAATCGTAACTTTGACTATTACCAACTGACAAATATCTTCCAATGTCTTGACATGACTATTTTACCACTGGATCCAACGCATCATACTAATGAATCTGACACATTCATAGACTTACTCGTAGTCAGTGACCCCAATGAAGTTATACACAAGGGTCAGATCTCTGTCCCAGCTATTTCTGGACATGACCTGATATTTTGTGTGCTATCTTACAAACCACCCAGACCAGAACAAAAATTCATAACATACAGGGATTTTAAACACTTTGATGAAGCAACCTTCCTGACTGATGTAAGACAATCACCATGGCATCAGATTGAGGCCTTATCCTCAGTTAATGACATGGTTGATACTCTTGAAAATTTGACTCTTAACTTATATGACAGACATGCACCCTATGTGACCAAGAGAATAAATAGAAAACGACGTGTACCTTGGATGACTGATGATATACTAAAGATGATGGGACAAAGAGATAACGCTCATAGAAAATTTAAAAAAACATATGATCTGAATAGCTTAATTGAATATCGAAGTCTCCGTAATAAAGTTAAACAACAGTTACGTAATTCTAAAATTAGATACTTAAATTCATTTATGACCGATAACAGACAAGACTCTTCATCATTATGGCGTGGAATTAAAGAATTCGGCCTGAGTAAACAGAAATCTCAAACCCCAATTGACTTACCACTAGACAATTTAAATGAACATTTCATCTCACATTCAAATCAACGTGACGAGACGATCATTAGTAATCATGCTAACAATCTAAATAATCAGGTAACAAATTCAAACACTCCAGTAGCTGAACAATTCAGTTTTCGTCCAATTTCATTACAAGAAACTTACAAAGCAATTCAACATGTTCGTAGTAATGCTACAGGGCAGATAAAATACCAATAAAATATATTAAAAATCCTATTTGCAGTCCTACCAATCATCACATTCATATTCAATAAATCTCTTGAAGATGGTGTTTTCCCTGAAAATTGGAAGCTTGCTCTGGTTCGTCCATTAAACAAAGTTACCTCTCCTAATAAAGTTGAAGACTACAGACCAATTAGTATCTTACCTGCGCTTTCCAAAGTACTAGAAAGACTTGTCCATGCACAAGTTGTAGCATTCCTAGAGCATAATACCAAACTTCATAACTTTCAATCCGGATTTCGAAAATCTCATTCAACCGAAACTGCTTTACTACGTGTTACTGATGATATAAGGTTAGCTATGGACCAAAGAAAATGTACTATTTTAAGCCTGTTTGATTTTTCCAAAGCATTTGATACGGTAGACCATAAAATTCTCCTTAGCAAATTAGCCCTTTTTGGATTTAACCACAGAGCACTACAATGGTTTAATTCGTATTTATCCGGTAGGAAACAATGTGTATCTGTTGGTGATAAGAGATCTAATTGGAAAATGTTTTACATGGTGTTCCCCAAGGATCTATACTAGGCCCCTACTGTTTACTTTGTATGCAAATGACCTCTCCTCTGTTATTAAGTTTTCCAATTTTCATACTTATGCAGACGATCTTCAAATTTATGCAAGTTGTTCAACCACTAAAATCAATGAAACAATACACAAAATGAATGAAGATATAAATTTAATAGTTGAATGGACTAAGAAAAATGGCCTTAAACTCAACCCTATCAAAACACAGCCTATAGTAATTGGATATTCACGCATAATCAACAGCATAGATTTTAATTCAATCCACAAAATTATTGTTGATGGTAATGAAATACCCTACTGCAGCTCAGTCAAAAATCTTGGAATACTCATGAATAAAACTCTTGACTGGTCAGATCATGTTAATAGCACTTGTAAAAAAGTATTTTCAGCCATGCATTCATTGAAGAAATTGCAAGACATTCTTCCTAGAAACATAAGATTATTACTAGTTAAATCTCTGATCTTCCTCACTTTATCTATTGCAATTCTGTACTTAATGACATGCAAGTTACTCTAAACGATAAACTACAGCGCTGCCAAAATTACTGTCTAAGGTTTGTGTACTCCTCGAACGACACGATCGGATAACCCAAGCTCACATTGCAAGCTCAACTTTAAAATTGCCAGAACAGAGACTTTTCGAATACTGAAACTTGTTAGGGATATTTTAAAATATGGCAAACCTTATTATTTCAAATATGATTTTAAATTTGTTTCTGAAGGTAGGAGGCTAGATGTTTCAAGTACTAGAACAGGTGAAAATACTTTAAGAATACCAAATCATCGAACAACAATATATACTAAATCTTTTCTTGTCAGCGCCTGTCGCGCTTGGAATTCACTCCCGAATTCTATAAGATCCATTGAGAGTCGAGCGGGCTTCATTTTAAAATTAAGAAAATCTTTTTGATAGATTGACTGAGTCCGTCCAACCCTGAATCAACCACATGACACCTCCTATCTTTCATCCCTTCATTCATCCTCTTCGTAGTTATATGAATGATTCTATTCTAAAATACTTTTATTCCAACTCTGAATAATTTAATATTATGAAATACAGTATTAATATTCCAATTATCTTTTTTCTCATTTTCATTTATTTAGTGTACAGTATTATTCCATATTGACTACATCAAAATTTCATACTCTTATCCTTTACATCCCATCATTATGTTAGAATTATTTATTCATCTTATACCTACATTATAATATTTAATAGTATTAAATTCCTAATATTAGTTCTAGTCGAATTTGTCAGAAAAATAAAGGCCTGCGGTTGAGTGTTAATGGGAAGGATGTCCTTTTACATCCTTCTCCAAGAATGGACATTCATATGTCCAAACTCCGCCGTTTCATGTAGATACAAAACTATCATAATACCGTTAGCATATTGAATCTCATATCTGTTAATCCATATCATCAAATAAATTTTCATAGTTTATTTTTTTTTCTTTAGTTGAATCGAATATTGAATATAATTATGGTGTTCGTTTAGTTTGGCGGATGGCGAATAACAGCTATCTTGCTCGATATAATTATACAGTATATACAGAAATTCAGTTGAGTGGAAGTTGCTCGCGGTCCGCCAAACTGAATAGATGTACCTGGATATTATCATTTTATTAGTGAGCTCTAAATTAAATTCACTAGTATAAATAAAATTTTATTTGATAAGCTCCCTTAAATTATCTCTTGTACTTAATGGATACTGTAATTACTTTTATCCTAAATGACGTTCATTGTATATTATCATTTTATTGTAAGCTCCCTTAACTTATCTTTTCTACTTAATTAATACTGTAATTACTTTTATTACACTAAAGGACGTTCAACGAAATAACTACTGTATCTTGATATAGAATTTAAGCTGACATTATGTTGTATTCTACATGAATAAAGTAAATAATCTAATCTAATCTAATCTCTTCCGAATTTTGTCGATTAATGTAGTCAAATTTTAGGTTATACAGTGGTGTTATAGGCTTCATCCATTGCCATAGGCACAATAATCATAATCATATGACAATATCATAACAAAACATAACAATATGATTTGGGAGGGAACAACAGATGAGCCTCTTTGTCTCCCGAATTTTGACGATGTGGCCCAAGTTTAAGTTATACAGTCGTGTTACTTATAGGCTTACTAAATACTTCACTTATGATTAATGTTATTCAGTTATCAACTCTGAATTTTGAAGCTTAACCAGTTGGTCCCGTTCGCCCAAAAAGCTGTCATTAAATTCATCTTCCATTACCATCCTTCCTATTCCCAATGCATAAGCCTAGAGCTCATGTAGGCATTACCCTCAAAACGAGTTTCTTAGAAGTAGCCTATAGCGCTATGAATTCAGATTAAAATGTGACAAGAATCCAGGTATATAAGTGAATATATAGCAATGTATTTTTGATCAATAATTGCAATACCATTTGAATAAGGGGGTCCCTCGACTTTCTACAAATCGTTTCGAGGGACCCCTCTTCTTCAATAAATCATTACATCGACTCGATTTTACTGATGTTCTCTATTTTGAATACAAGCGTTCTATTCAGGGTCCTCTGTATTTTACTCTAGCAATCCGTGAGCAGTTCTATGCTCAAAGATGATATCTACAAAACTTAATTTCGCATTTCCAGAATAAGTAGATAGTGCGAATGTAAAACAAGCCTAGAAAGTGCAAAACTTTCATAACATAAAACCGAAAAAGCACCAAGCAAAAACAATAGTTGCAATAAAATTTTGGTTAGATTGATTGTTGTAGCCCAAGGTACATAGATGAGCGAATTTTGCAGATGCACCACAACCTGAACTCAACATAAAGCCAAGAATGGCTGATTGATTATTTTAAACCGATTCTTGTCGATAAAGAAATACTGAAATTTTTTTGAAATTGACCATGATTGTAAGGGTTGTTAACAGAAGTGTAGAGAATAGGGCACACTCAAAGTGTGTTAGAAAATTTTCATTGGAGATTGAAATAATTTCAAATTGAAATGTGGCTCAAGCATTTATTTGATACAGAATAATGGAACAGTAGAACAAGGAATTGAACATTAATGTTTGAATGCAGGCAGGGCTTAAAAATCCTGTGATCTGGCAATTTATTCTTTTCAGCGTCCCTTACGTTCGATATCGTAACAATGTATGAATCAATATTGACTTCATACATGTTGTTCATCTCACTAATGACACAAAGCTCTGAAATATCTTGTTTTTTTATATCTTGGTTGTTTGCATTGTCCTAGATCAAACCCTCCACTAATAAGAGTACTGTCAGAAGCTACCATAGTGTCTGGTAATTATTGTTGGAATTTGAACGAATTGGAATAGTTTACACAATAGTAGAATTTATCAGTTTACAAACGAAGTTAGTAAGGGATCGTTCATGTTACAGTGAAATATCAAAGGTACTACTTTACTTTTGAGGTCAAATTCGTTCTAATTATTACAATTAGATAAATTAGAAAGTAATTATTACAATTAGATCATTATGTACAATACGATGTATATTTTGCAATATATTATCGGACACGATATATATCAGAGAATCAGATTTCCAATTGCAGATATTCTGCAATAAATTCAAGCATTTTCAGCTAAAATGATCATCTATTGTTTTATAAATGAGTGGAAAGACATCTTGACTTCATTTTTAATCCTGATCGCTGCTGCTGAGTATAGAATCAGAAATGAAGTGATGAGATATCATATCTGCAAAACAACAACTAGATAACTACTACAACAACAAAAGAAGCTGTACTGAACAAGCTCAACAAATGGGTAAGTTGCACAGAGTCAAGGTCTCACAGAGACAAGGTGTTGTTTATAAACGATAGCAGTGTCATAGAGACAAGGTTTCGTAGAAGCAAGTAGTTATAAAAGGAGCAGTGTCACAGAAGCAAGGTCTCATACAGACAAGGTGCCAGTTTTAAAATAATGTGCAGTTTCACTGAGTCAAGGTTTCACAGAGGCAAGGTGCTGTTTTTAAATAGCAGTGTCATAGAGTCAAGGTCTCACAGAAGCAAGGTCGTGTGGCGTGTTGCCTACATATGAACATGAAGGCGTTCCATTTGTTTTAATAAATTGAACGTCTGCTATATTATTTTAATTATATTTTTTCATATTATGTACCTATATACCGACAAGTACCTTTGATAGACCTTGTACCTTTAGACCGAAAAATCATCTTAATATGTATCTATTCTATCTAATATACTTTACAACTGTAAGCACATGTCGTAGAGACGACATTAAAGATAGTGATGATGGTGATTCGTGGGGGGGTGGGGGTGGTGAGGGATTGATTCGATTTAGGCTGAAACCGTCGGGAAAAAGTGCCGACGGACATTTTCGAAAAGTGCCCCCCTTTTTTTATAACCGCGAAAAACTCCATTATTTTTTGTGAAATTTTGAATTTTTTATTGCTTTAAATGGAAGAGGAAGCGATTCTCTACAGGTTTGTAGTTTTATTTAATTTTTGGACAATTTTGGGAGGTACTGGGGGGTGGCTGAAAAAGTCAACTTTTTCAGCTTAGAGATATTTGAAAAATTTCAAATGCCAATCGATTCAGTTTTTCAAAGAGATTTTTTCCTTTTTTGAAGTTTGCTATATTTTTGATAGATACAGGTTGGTGCGCGAAATAGTGGTCAATTTCTGAAAATTTTTGTCTGAAGGAAATTTTTGGTTTTCTCGACGGGAAATGGTAGAGAAAGTGAGTAGGTGACTTTTTGAGATTTGAACTTTTCGGGCGATTGGGGTGAGTGCGTCTAGGGTGAAAATTCTCGACTTTTTTAATATATTTGAATTTTTGAAAAATTATTTTTTTCATTGTATAGAGCGTCAAAAGCTGATTCGAATGGTATATGGGAAAGTTTTCAGATGAAAATTTGAGCCGCCATATTGGAAAAAAGCCTCTCTTTATAAATTATTGAATGAAAAATTTTTTGCACTTTCTCACATTTATGTAAAAGTTAACTCCATTTGGATTAGATTCTGAGAAAATCACGTTTCTTGATTCAAAATGGCGGAATCTAGAGGGGGTATTTGATAGGGGGGAAAGGGGGTGAATCAAAGTATTTAAAATTTCAAAAAATGCTTTTTTGCATCGGATAGAGCTCCAAAAACTGTGTTGAACATTTTTTTAAAATCACGCGGAAAAAGTTAGGGGTGAAAAATCGATTTCTCATGAAAATTGGTGAAAATTTAGAGCACAGTGGGAAATCAACTTTATTGTTTGATGCAAATTTCGACTTTTTCCGATACAATGCTTCAAATTATGAAATCAATACTCTCCAGCTACTCCCTCGACAAAGATGCCTGGATGCAATACCCAGTGAAGAATTAAAAAGTATCACATGGCATTATATAAAAAATATAATTTGCAGTATTGTTGAACAGCCGATCAATATACTTTTTCCAACATTTTCTAAATTTTTTCATTCTTCTTCTCCAACTTTTTCTTCTTCTACTTCTTCTTTTCTCCTTCTTCTTCTTCTTCTTCTTCTTCTTCTTCTTCCTCTTCTTCTTACTCTCCTCCTTCTTTTCCTTCTTCTCCTTCTTTTCCTTCTTTTCCTTCTTCTTCTTCTTCTTTTCCTTTTCTTCTTCCTCTTCTTCTTCTTTTTCATCTTTTTCTTCTTCTTCCTCTTCTTCTTCCTCTTCTTCTTCTTTTCTTCTTCCTCTTCTTCTTCTTCTTCTTCTTCTTCTTCTTCTTCTTCTTCTTCTTCTTCTTCTTCTTCTTCTTCTTCTTCTTCTTCTTCTTCTTCTTCTTCTTCTTCTTCTTCTTCTTCTTCTTCTTCTTCTTCTTCTTCTTCTTCTTCTTCTTCTTCTTCCTTCTTCTTCTTTCTTCTTCCTTTCTTTTCTTCTTCTTCTAGAAGAAATAATAATGAAAGCTAGAAGGAAATAGGAAATTAAAATAAGATATTGAAATAATCTTCGATTTATAAAGGTAGAAGTCATTTAGTGTATTTTCATCAACTATATGAAATAATCGTAATAGTTTATTGAACGATATTCCTAATTAATGATGCAGGATGTAAACCAGACTGAAAAGCAAATATTGGCCACCGCCGAAGGAATGCAATATGCAAACAGTGTCATGAATCATAGAATTCTTCTTTATCAGATATCAATCAGGCAGAGTATCTGCGTCATGCTACCTAAATAATGAATGGTCAGCTACAAGAATAATTTTTTAAGGGACGAGATTAATTTACACTGAACACTTACAGTGCAATACAATACCTTTCAAATTTTCAAATACTGTACTAGTTAAAGAAGGGATTCTTCATCGTCTTTGTCTTCAGAACAAGGAGTAGTAGTAGTAGGAGACAGAAAATTAAGAAGAAGAAGAAGAAGAGGAAGAAGAAGAAGAAGAAGAAGAAAGAGACAGAAGAATAATTAGAAGAAGAATAAGAGAAACAGTAAAATGATATAGAGAATTGGAGTGGTTCGTAGCCGAGGCGGCTAACTGATTAGGTAGCTAAGGTATAGCAGGATCCAATTCAACTTGTAACCTACAAATGCTGAATCTCGCAGATTATTGAAAAGGTATTTTAAAAAGTTATTCTTTGAAAGGTCTTCTTTAAAAAGGTCTTTTAGAGACTTTAAAGGTTCTTTAGACTTTCAAGCCTTTTGATCATTGTGTCGAAATCACTGTTTAATTATTACTGAATCAGCTGATTTATGACAAGTTAATTGGCTCCTGCTATAGCTAAGGCGTCAGACTGATTAAAGTTATCAGCAGTCAGATAAAATCCATTGGGCCAGGGTTCGAGCCTGGTTGACGGAAGGATATTTGACAAATACGGCCACTCCCGTCTTTCGGAGGAGACGTTAAGCCGTCGGTCCCGACTGCCTAAAAAGTAGTCGTCATATCTCATCATCACCCCACTCATTACCCACGCACAAGCCTAGAGCTCATGTGGACATCATCCTCAGAAAAAAAAAAGAATCAGGCGAAGAAGAAGAAGAAGAAGAAGAAGAAGAAGAAGAAGAAGAAGAAGAAGCAGGAGACAGAAGAATAATTAGAAGAAGAAGAGAATGAGATAAACAGTAGAAGGATTTTTCTTTTCTTTTACTGTTTCTCTCATTCTCGTACCTTCTTTTTCTTCTCCTCCTGTCTCCTGCTAGGTACTTCTTCTTTTTTGCCTGATTTTCTATATCCTTCTACTGTTTTCCTTATTCTCATTCCTTCTTTTCTTCTCCTGTCTCCCACTACGTCTTCTTCTTCGCCTGATTTAAAAACCCTTTCAATTTTCTCTTATTCTCATTCCTTCTTTTTTCTTCTCCTGTCTCCTACTACTCCTTCCTTTTACGATTTTCTATATCCTTTTACTGTTTCTCTTATTTTCTTCTTCTTCTTCTTCTTCTTCTTCTTTCTTCTTCTTCTTCTTCTTCTTCTTCTTCTTCTTCTTCTTCTTCTCTAATTCTTCTTCTGAATCCTACTACTACTTAATATATTATGTTCTTCTCATATTCAATGAATATTCAATGGCAAGAATATACTCAAGTATGTAATAGAAATGTTAATTACTGCATTACTGTATCAAATAAATTATACCTGATTGAATATAGCTATGAAGAAACATGTGAAAAATATGATTCCAAGCTCAGAAATGCTAAAAAATGCTTAAATTATCATTTTTAACAAAAATAAAATGAGAACTCAAAGATTAGTACATTGTCTAGGTAGGAGATACGGATATTACTCTATTTTGATTCTAAACTAGCATCGATTTTGAAAAATGCTTATAATTTTGTTAAATTTGGACAGATTGATTTGAAAATTCAGGGAAATGTTAACGGTATGAAGAGAAACGTTCATGATTTCTTGTAGAATTCTCCTATGACTCCTTCCCCTTCCTAAAACGAAAAACGATAATAATATTTAAGGAGGTTGAGATGCTAGGCGGGAATTCTCAAAGTTCGCGCTTCGTTCAGCTGCCGCGCGCCAAGGAACTCGATTGGATCATATTGCTCGCGATAACAACACTATTGGTTAGCTTCTAAACCGATATGCATAATTGCATATAACTTAATTATTTACATCTCTCTATAAAAGTGGCAGCCGTAGATAAAACCTACATGATATTCTATTTAATTCTACTATTAATTCTCTTAATCTCATTTTTTCTTCTTCTTCTTTTCCTTTTTCTCCTTCTTCTACTTCTTCTTCTTCTTTTCCTTTTTCTCCTTCTTCTACTTCTTCTTCTTCTGTTCTTTCTCTCTCTTCTTCTGTTCTCTCTCTCTCCACAGTCGAGCTAGAGCATTCAATGAGGAAGCATCGCAGTGCCGTTCGTAGCTAATCTATCGATAACGATGTCTGCCTGTAGTAGTTTGCGTGCTTTGTTTGTGCTATGCTAGTGTCTTGTGTACGATAAAGTATAATAGAGCGTCGTTCTCCTTAATATATATTATTATTACTAAACAGTGCTTTGCTGTCAATTCACCGAATCTATCCTATTGACCTATACTAATATTATTCATTAACGAAAATGGTGTGTGGGTCCGTAGCTAATCTATCGATAACGATGTCTGCCTGTAGTAGTATGCGTTAGGGTGGATCGAAAAAAATCAAATTGCGATTTCGGAGTTCTAATAGTGCGGAAAAGTTGCGATTGGTAAATACAAGTAAAACAAAAAAAAAATTATTGAAATCGGAGGTCATCTTCCGATCGCGCAAATGACCCAAAGTTTCACAAAATTGTGAAAAAATACGATTTTTTCCAAAAATTATATTATTTTTATTTTGGTATTTTTTCGGTTTCTATAGCAATTTTTCTCTACTTTGGGCTTAAAAATATGCTCAAAAAAATGCTCTAGAAGTATGTTTTCCGATCGCGCAAACACATGAAAGTTTATAGAAAATCACCATTTTTTGGCAATGAGATGCACTTGAAAAAGATGTAAGTGACGGGCGTAAAGGGTTGACTTTTGTATCAGTTGTGCAGTTCTTAGCTTGTAAAATCTATGTTTAAAATCATTATTATCTAAACAACTCACCACGTGGGAAATTATTAGAATTATACAGTATAATCATTGTGGAATTTGTGGAATCATAGGGAATTTCGTTAGAAAACCAGGCCCTATTCCTCCACAGACTCTGCAACTCTTCACTCTGCACTCTGTTCCTTCATTATTTATTATTTTATTTTGCAGAGACAAAGTGAAGTGCAGAGTTCCAATTGAAGAGTTTCTAATAAAAATTTGAAAGAGTTTATAAGGAAAGGTTAAACTTTTGTGTTACGATAGATTTTGAATTCGAGCAGGCGCTCAGGTTAAATCGAACACAATCTGAATTTTTTTTGTCCATTGTTAGTTTTCACTCAAATCATCATCATCATGAAAACTTGCTTGATGATGATGATTTTGTAGCAACTAAACATTAATAATGGGCTATCATCGTATTAGGCCGTGTGATTAGCCTAATATTTTCAAATAAATGTGTGAGGTTCAAATAAAATCTGCAACTCTGCAAATCATAGCTTCCATTTGAAGAATTCCTAAAATATTGGTCGAACATGTTTACTCTGCACTCTTCAGAAACAGTGAAGAGTTGCAGAGTCTATTGAAGGTTGTGATGGTACTGTGACAAATACAGGGTTAAAGAGTGGTGTAATTAACCACGGGTCCAAAATCATTCAGTGGACCAATTGATCAAAAATTATATTGTTGCGCCAAACTTCCAGTTATTAATTCAACCCAAAGATTGCAATAGATTGAATCTATCTGATGCTCTGAAGGAGTTGATAAAATTCGTTTTTCCTCCACCTACTATCTAAAGTCGCACTTTACTCCCTGGAATCGAATACTAAAGTATCACTTTTAAGTACTTAATAACTATTACATGCCAGTTGGGTACGAGATAAAGTGTAGTAAATATATAACAGATGGACCAGTTCATGTGTACAGAACAATAATTGAAACAACTCGGTGTTGTCTGAAAATTTGAAGGCGACAGTGAATCCAGTGAGAATCCAGAGTGAATCCAGAAGGTGAAAGGATCCAGAGAGATATGCGTTTTTTGCTCACCCCGAGAATATCTTAATTTCAATTATATTTGATAAGAGGAAGTATGTACGAGAGTTGGGCTTCAGAAGAGTCTAAAAAGCAAGATAGGGGGCACGAACAATGGGTAAAACAGTTAGAAAACTCATCACACCCACTTTTTAAACTTCAAAGCATCTGGATATGAACAATTTCAGTAAGATGAATCAACAACATAAACTCTGGAATATTTATCAAAGTTTGAGAAGAAGCAGTTTTCGACAAATGTCTGTTGATTCTTACCACATTGTAATGTACGTTTACATTGTCATTTAATCTTGCCAATAAATGAATAAATTGATTGATTGGACCAAAACAAACGATTCCTCTCCTCCTCTCCTTCGTGATGTACCTGATGACAAAATTTCAAACTTCATCCATAGTGGTGACGACCCTGATTGAGATATAAGAAGAAGATTTCCATGTCATACACAAGCCTGACAAGCCGTTGAAAGGTGTGTGAAGCTCATCACTAATGCGTCACTCTGCGTGTCTGGGTCTCAGCCAAGAGATGGCTACATCAGAGCCACAATTGAGGTATAAGTACAGGATGCATGTAAAAAATTCGAAGTGAAAATTATGTAAATACTAAATTCTATGATGTAAATAAAATGTGTAAATAATGTTAACAAAATGTATCAAAATTATGTAAATAAGTCTCGCGCTCAATGGTTAGATGGATGGGAAGGGTGTGGGTTGAGCTTGAAGTGGAGCCACCTCCACGTGGTGAGTTCTGGGTTGTTTAGATAATAATTATTTTAGACATGGATAATGATTATTATCTATATAAGCTAAGAACTACACAACTGGTACAAAAGTCAACCCTTTACGCCTGTCACACACATTTTTTTCAAGTGCATCTCATTGCCAAAAAATGGTGATTTTCTATAAACTTTCATGTGTTTGCGCGATCGGAAAACATACTTCTAGAGGGCTAATTATTTTTTTGAGCATATTTTTAAGCCTAAAGTAGAGAAAAATTGCTATAGAAACCGAAAAAATACAAAAATAAAAATAATATGATTTTTGGAAAAAATCGTATTTTTTCACAATTTTGTGAAACTTTGGGTCATTTGCGCGATCGGAAGATGACCTCCGATTTCAATAAATTTTTTTTTGTTTTACTTGTATTTACCAATCGCAACTTTTCCGCACTATTAGAACTCCGAAATCGCAATTTGATTTTTTTCGATCCACCCTAGTATGCGTGCTTTGTTGGTGCTATGCTAGTGTCTTGTGTACGATAAAGTATAATAGAGCGTCGTTCTCCTTAATATATATTATTATTACTAAACAGTGCTTTGCTGTCAATTCACCGAATCTATCCTATTGACCTATACTAATATTATTCATTAACGAAAATGGTGTGTGGGTCCGTAGCTAATCTATCGATAACGATGTCTGCCTGTAGTAGTATGCGTGCTTTGTTGGTGCTATGCTAGTGTCTTGTGTACGATAAAGTATAATAGAGCGTCGTTCTCCTTAATATATATTATTATTACTAAACAGTGCTTTGCTGTCAATTCACTGAATCTATCCTATTGACCTATACTAATATTATTCATTAACAAAAATGGTGTGTGGGTCCTGCAATAAAACAGTGAAAAAGGGAAGCCTATCCGTGGACTGTGCTTCATGTGAAAAAACGTTTCATAATGGTTGCGTAGGAGTAACTAAGGAGGACTTGGTTTTTCTAAAATCTGAAAAACAGATCTGGCGATGCGCTAAGTGTCAAGAGGATTGGCGAAATAGTAGGCGACTTGAAACTGAAGCAACTAAGGAACCGCCCTCTGAAGTTTCTCTGCTTGATATTTGGAAGAGCTTATAAGAACTGACAACGCAAGAGTTGAAACCGAACTTGGGAAGGCGATTGAGTTTTGCCAGGATGAAGTTAAAGATCTTCGTAAGGACATAGGGCAACAAGTGACCGAATTCAGGAAAATGGCCGAAGATATACAAACTCTTAAAAATGAAAATACTCGTCTACAAGCTGAAAATAAGAAACTGACTTCAACCGTCATATCCTGTGAACAATACACACGCTTGAACTCACTAGAGGTGTACAATGTGCCGTGTCGGGAAAACGAAGATATATATCAAGTGGTTAACAGCATCGGCGAGGTCCTGGGTAAGAAGGTTACGAGAGACTCTTTTGATATAGTACATCGACTGCAACCAAACAATAAAGGTGAGAGGGGAATTATTCTTAAATTTCTCAGGAGAACTGATAAAAACGAGTTTTTTGACTTGTACTTCAAACGAAACGGGTTGACTACCACTGACCTTGGTTACCACGGAAAAGTAAATAAGATTTATATAAATGAGAGTCTTTCGCCCTCAAATAGGGAAATTATCAAATTGGCACGTGAAATGAAAAAGAAAGGTGAATTATGTAATGTTTTTTGCAGAAATGGTAAAATATATGTTAGGAAAACAAAAGGTGGTCCTAAAATATTGATTAAGGACTCTGGAGATTTGGCATTTGCTTAAGGTCGATCAAGTAGAAATTTAGTAGATTCATGAGTCCGATGAACGAGTTATTATAATACTGAAAAAGAGGTTGATTCATTTTCCATACGTTATTACTGTATATAATTGTACTATGGTCTTATCTCTAAGTCCTTGAAAGCTGTAGTTTATATTCTCCATTATTTCGTAGCAATGACTTCCCAACATGCAAACATGATGAATTATCAATATTCTATTATTGTCTAGGGAACACTTCAAAGCATTACGATTATGTTCTTATTATTCTTATTATATGGTTCTATCAAATATATTAGAGGCAAGATGACCTCAGATATTTTCTTTTAAATTATTATACAGATCAGAGGCGTATTCAATTTGCTATTGAAAGAAATTAATAATATTGTTGTTTGTTGAAATGAAAAATTAGATCTAAGTCATGAAAAGATTTTATTTTATTTTGTAGTTATTGTGATATCAATGGATATTTATACAATTTTCAATTGATGGATACTGATATCTTGTAAAAAAGGGTGGTCTATAATATTTTTTTTTCCAATATTAATGCATATGTATACGATAAATTCAACATGTTCCTACAATGGAATGAAATTATCTGTGATTGGGGATAACTGTATTGTACTATTATTCTTATTATTGATATAATGCGATGGTAAGTGAGAATATGGAACCAATTTATTATAATTTAATTGACAAATGTATATATAATGGTAGAAATGAAAATAGAAATATAACGCCTGATGAGGCCCTCCAATTTGTATTCAGAGATGCGCAACGCCTCCTTAAAGTAGTTCACATTAATGCTGAGAATCTAATTGTCCATTTTGATATTGTCAATGATTTATTTAAAGATGGATCGGTGGACATTGTGGCAGTGAGTGAGACTTGGCTTAAACCGGAATTTCCTTCATCGCTGATCAACATACCGGGCTTTCATTTCTTTCGGAATGATAGAATTTTCAAAGGAGGTGGGGGAGTAGGTATATACGTGAAAGATTGTCTGACTGCTAAAATATTACTTACTTCAGATGGTAACGCTGTTGGTAGGCCGGAATTTATCTTTTTAGAAGTTGGGTCAGGGTTCCGTAAGTTGTTGGTGGGCTGCGTGTACAGACCTCCAAAGATAGGTTTCATCACCGATGTAGAAAACGCCATTAATTCACTAATTTATAATCATTCTAACATTGTAATAATGGGGGATTTTAATACGGCATTGGAATACAATAGTTATGATAAACATAATTTATTCAGAGTTGTCACTTCTATAAGTGGAGGGATTCTGCCTCTAGGTCCCACCTACCATACTGCAACTTCAGATAACACGCTAGACCTAATTATCACAAATAATTATAATATAATAATGAATTTTGGCCAGCTCCCAGTTCCTGATATCTGTCAACATGATCTTATATTTGCCACACTTAATTTAGATACGCCTAAAAACATAAAAAAGACGGTGACATATAGAGATTTTAAAAATGTAAATTGGGATGCGCTGAAGGTTAATGCTTATAATATAAATTGGAATCCTCTGTTTTGTGCAAATGAAATAGATGATAAAATTGAGTATCTGAACAATAAACTGACTGAATTGTATGATAAATTTGTCCCGTTCAAAACTATTAGCGTTAAAAATCCCCCTGCCCCTTGGCTAACTCCTGCAATAAAAGATATGATGAAACAAAGAGACAGGATTAAAAGATATCATCGACAATATAGGAGATTGGAGGATTGGCATAGATATAAAACAATCAGGAATAGAACAAGACAAGAAATCCGTAATGCTAAGTTACGTTATTATCACACTTTGCTGAATAACCCGGAAAATAAAAACGAGATTTGGTCTAACTGTCGGAAATTTAGATTCATATCCCCCAAAAAAGAAATGGCATCAAAAATACCACATGACTTGAATATGCTCAATAACTTTTTTCTCTCATCGCCATCTTTAAATTCAGTTAACAGAAACTTGAATATTCAATCTGCAGTAAATTATTACAATTTAAATCGAGATCAGGAAAAACCTCAATTCAACTTCACTCCAGTAACAAGTGATGATATATTGGAAGGTATCAAACATGTTTCACAAGCATCCAAAGGGTCAGACGGTTTGTCTGCCAAAATGATACTTAATATATTCGAGGCAGTCAGTCTAGTGTTGTTGCATATATTCAATTTTTCACTGGGACAGGGGTCATTTCCCTCTAAGTGGAAGGAAGCTATTATCAGGCCTATTCCCAAAGTCACCAACCCCACTGATCTTAAACATTTTCGACCCATCAGCCTACTTTGTACGTTATCAAAAGTTTTGGAGTTCCTAGTTCAACGACAAATTTCTTCTTTTTTGCACATAAATAATTTGTTTGATACCTATCAATCAGGTTTTCGTCCGGGACATAGTACATGCACAGCTTTGATTAAGGTGTCAGATGATATCCGTAAAGCAATGGATGAACGTAAAGTCACCGTATTATGCCTTATCGACTTTTCAAAGGCCTTTGATTCCATTATTCACCCTGTATTTTTAGCTAAATTGAATTTTATGAATTTCTCAGAAACTTCAATCAAATGGTTCTCGTCCTATCTAAGTGACAGAAAGCAGAGGATAATTATCTCTCAAAAAGAGATGTCTGACTGGGCATTTCTGGTGGATGGGACTCCCCAAGGATCTAGTCTATCACCTTTAATTTTCACAATCTATCTACTGGAAGTGTCTAAAAATTTCATTTTTTCCTCTTATCATATTTTTGCTGACGATCTGCAAATATATATTCACACAGAGGTTGACAATATAGAAGAGTCAATGATAAAATTAAATCAGGATATTAGTAGACTGGAGACGTGGTGTGCTGAACATGGTCTCATTATAAATCCAAAAAAGACCCAGAGCATGCTAATCGGATATCATAAACTTCTTAAAAGAGTGGATAAGAATGCACTTCCCAAAATTAAAGTTATGAATGAAGAAATTGACTTCATAGATGTCGCCAGGAATCTGGGAGTTTATTTCAACTCAACATTGACCTGGTCTGATCATGTTCTTCAGGTCGCTAGGAAAGTGAATGGGATCCTTTACCAGCTGAATAGGCGCAAACATCTTATCCCCACGGGCGTTCGTATCACTCTCTTTAAATCATTGATTCTCCCAATTATTGATTATTGTGGGCCAGTATATTGCGACATTACTGCAGTGCTGGCTCACAAATTACAGGTTGTGTTCAATAATTGCATTCGTTTTATATTCGATCTGAGATATGATGATCATGTATCTGATCACATCAAATCAATCAAGTTAATGAAATTAAATGTTCGTAGAGAGTATATGATTACGTGTATGGTCTTCAAAACCTTGCATGATGGGTCGCCGGGGTATCTAGCGGGCGAGTTCAACTCTTTAAGAGAGGTTCATGGGCGAACCACCAGACAGGGTCATAATCTCCTTCAAATTCCTAGACACAGAACAGACATGTACAACAAATCGTTTTTGGTTTCAGCAATTCGAGCTTGGAACCTTCTTCCTATTGATATAAAAGCTAAGTGTTCAGTGGGGGCATTTAGGGAGGCGTTGTGGACATTTCTGTTTAATAAATAGATATTATTGAATACAGTATTTTTATACACCAATAAGATTTGAGGATCATTCGCTGCAGTCCTCAGAATTAATTTAGAATTATATTTTTTGCTGGACATAACTCCTAGTTTTCTTAAAATTGAATTTCCTTACATAAAATATTTTGAAATATTGTTTCATAAAGTAGCACTAGCAAACTTTTAGTTTTGAGAAAAATGTTTATATTCAGGTATGACTTATTTTTATATATATTCTTGTAACTGAAATGCATCGTTAATTTTAAGTTTCTCATAGCTCTAGCTTGAACAGAAATGTATTATATTGCTAAGGTTTAGGTGTAAGAAAAAACTTTGTAGTTTTAACCTAGATCAAATAAAATTGATTCATTCATTCATTCATTCTTCTTCTTTATCTTATTCTTTCTCTCTCTTCCGTTCTCTATTATTCTCTAAGTGGGCTCGTACACCGGAGCAATAAACAACAAGCAATAAGCAACATTTGGATCATATGATCTTCTACTCTATAGAAACAAATAGTCCAATGCACACCTAAAGCAGCTGTTTCAGTGTGTATTGAACTATTGGTTTGTGTAGATTAGACAATCATATGATCCATGTGTACTAGTTGCCTATTGCTTATTGCTCCGGTGTACGACCGGGGTAACGCTTCCTCCATCTTTTTTCTCTCTGCTCAAATGCCCTTACCAGTGCAATGGACAATGAAAAATCTAATTTTCGTTTCAAAACAGCTGATCATCAAATCATAAGTTGAAATGTGAAAATTTTCGGCGCCCCAAAACTTTGATCGTTCATTCCTCAGCTCCAGATAATTTTCAAAATGTAAGACAATGAGACGTGAACTAACAAAATCGGTTGAGAAACCACGGAGGAGTTCCGTTTACTAAAAATATGTTCGCCTTTTAATAATATAGAAGATGATTTAATATAGCAGACGTTCAATTTATTAAAACAAATGGAACGCCTTCATGTTCATATATAGGCAACACGCCACACGACCTTGCTTCTGTGAGACCTTGACTCTATGACACTGCTATTTAAAAACAGCACCTTGCCTCTGTGAAACCTTGACTCAGTGAAACTGCACATAATTTTAAAACTGTCACCTTGTCTGAGTGAGACCTTGCTTCTGTGACACTGCTCCTTTTTGAACTACTTGCTTCTATGAAACCTTGTCTCTATGACACTGCTTTCGTTTAAAAACAACACCTTGTCTCTGTGAGACCTTGACTCTGTGCAACATCCCCCAACAAATGCAACAAAAAATTTAAAACAGATTATTGTAACAAATTTTTCAATAATTATGAGGTTTGACCGTTTTACTATTAATAGATTCTATAATCAGATCAAATTTTTAAAATTATTCTCTTTGGCCTCTAGAAAAGAATTGGCCTCTAATTCCAGCAACGGAAAAGTTGGATTGTGGATCCAAGCAACTTCATAAGTGTGTATTCGTGGAAGTCACTCTAAATTGAGGCCTCAACTTGGAATTTCAAACACTGAACAACTTCAACAGGTAGAATAGAGTAGCAATCGTTCCTAGTAAAACCGATTCATCTCTGAAATGGAGAATTTCTCCTCTGATTCGAATGAAACAGCAGAAGATCAGAGAGTGAGTTCACTGATTACTTTTCTTCGAAAGAAAGTAACTTAACGACTCAAGGAGCTCATCTTTTTCTATTGCATTTACACTCTTATAGCTACAATACACTTCAAAGGAAAAGCTCAGACACTCAATATTAAACATGGCTCGAAACCCTTAAGAAACTCTTAATGTTCTCTTTGATTTGATTTTTCTCTTTGAAAACCGGATCAAGATATGATACTCTGATGGCTAGACATATACTAGCCATCAACTTGCTATCAATCCTTGACTTGAGTTGTGTGGAGCCTTACTACTTTCTCGCTTAATTAATACTGTAAGAAGTAGCCTTGACATTCACATTGATGAAACTCATCTATGGACTGACTCCAGCATTGCACTGGCTTGGTTAAAACAATGCCAATCAAATTTGGAGACATTCATCAGTCATCGTATCAGGGAAATTCAGGAATCGACAAGAGACTATGAATGGCATCATGTCAAGTCACAAAGCAACCCTACAGTTCATTCAGTCCAAAACATTTTGGTTTGGATTAAACCAAAATGGTTTAAACATTTTGGTTTGGATTATAGTAAGTAGGCCTATAGCGGCTTATTGACAGGATAAGTTAGTAGAGATTGTAGAGAAGGGAAGTGGGAAGTTACTTTCGGCACAGAATAGAATAGAGATCTCTATTCTGATAGAGATCTCTTCTATTCTGTGCTTTCGGCCAGTACTTGCTATTGCGTCACTCTCTACTTATTTGCTTACATACAGGGAGAGTACTGGCTGCAAGTTTATCAGTTGTACTGGCCGTCAATAGGCAAGTCTGTTGTAGGCAAGATCATTTTAATGTTTTTCCAACACATGTTCTTTTTCCACAAATCATCTGCTCAATAACTGAAACTATGCGTTTCCTCTGCTCTACTGGCGGAAAGTGGGGCAAAGTACATGTTTTGACAGGAAAGTACTGGCCGCCAGTGACCACCCACTCGCTTCTTTCCTTGGAGTGGCAAGTGAAAACAAACAAGTTTGATTTTACTGGCCGCAAGTGATTCCTTTCTGCTGGAGTGGAAAGTACCCCTTTAGACAGGGAAAGTAAGCGGTGAGTTGAAGAGGCAAGTAATGGCCGGAAGTAACATTCCTTCTCCACTTTCCTTGTCAATTAATAAGGCGCTTATAGTTCATGTAATTGAGTCAATGAAGTTCAAAACAAATGATGGGATAAACAGTGATATTGAATGTTCTTATTGGAAACCACTGTTGCTTACGTCACAAACTATCGTTACTGGAGGAGAAACTCTCAAATATTCGACGTTATATCAGAGTTTTGCAACAATTTCTTCAAAAACTACCGTTATAACTGAGAAAAACATCGATTTTCGCTTTTGGTAGTGGACTTTGACCAATGATATTCGCGAATTTGCGTTGCTTACGTCACAAACTACCGTTACAGAGAGAGAAACTCACGAATATTCGACGTTATATCAGAGTTTTGCAAGAATTTCTTCAAAAACTACCGTTATAACTGAGAAAAACATCGATTTTGTCTTTTGGTAGTGGACTTTGACCCATGATATTCGCGTATTTGCGTTGCTTACTTCACAAACTACCGTTACAGAAGGAGAAACCCACAAATATTCGACGTAATATCAGAGTTTTGCAAAAACTTCTTCAAAAACTACTGCTATAAATTAGGAACTTGTTGGGAATCACTGCCGTACTACATGGTTGCCCATAACTGACATAATTTTTGTAAGGTTTTTCAATATAAAAGTAAATGAACTTGGAAATAATTATATTAAATCACATCACCAGTATAGTTGCAAGTCAATTTCAGGTGAGCATTGTGAAGAAAGTTATGATTATGGACCTCCAAATCTCACCATTAAAATCCTGATTTTCATAAGGCTTTTCATGCTTTATCTCTCTACACACAAGTCCTACCTAACTATGCTAGTAGTTTACACAGGTGTGAATTTTCATCATTGGATTATTAAAATTTCAAAAGTAATTAATTCATGGTGACAATGATGGTCCTCTAATTTAATTCTATGATTCTATTCTTTCAAAAAAATTGAATATTTCCGTTTTTTGGAGGGGGGCATGGCTTCCTATAGCCCCTCTCTGGGACCGCTACTGCTCGAGTGGTGCGAATCATGAACATTGTGCACAACGAAAAAGTACATTTAACACGTCACCACCTGGAAACTGAGGCAACATCAATCCATCACCGTGTTGCCGCTACAGGCGAGCCTGTCTGGTCATAGATAGAACCCCTCTTCCCTTCTCTTCATACTTTTTAACAATGAAAGTTAACCGTCCAGACCAAACACGGTTTCAGTAAGCTTGTGCAGAACAAATTCATTACAACAGAATAGACAAGTACGGGTCATTATTCATTCAATTTTTTCCAAAACTTTCTACAGTAACTTATTTAAGGTATTCCCTGAATAGGTTCTTTTAATGATTAATTTCTCACTAAACTATTCATTTACTACTAACATACTAACATATACCTGTACATAAGAGGAATCTGATCAACCCTATCATTAATGTTTTTAATTATTAAAAGTGTTTTAATACTAACTAACATATACTACAATATTACTAATACTAAAAACACTACTAACATATTCCTGTACATAAGAGGAATCTGATCAACCCTATCATTAATGTTTTTAATGATTAAAAGTGTTTTTCTTTTTGCTGTGATGATGCCCACATTAGCACTCAGCTTGCGCGTAGGTAATAGGACGGATAATGATGAGAGATGAGTGGACCCACAGCTTTAGGTGGGTTCCGAACAACCGGGAAGCGATTTCGATTCTCATGAATGAATTACATTCAGCGGAAAAAGGGCTGGAGTGGTCACCCTTACTATGGGTATAACAGGTGAAAGTCTCTCATCTAATCTTGCGATTAGACACCGGCACGACCACGAAACCAATCGCTTCCAAAAGTTGTACAAGTATATCACTGAAGTATTTTGTACTTGATAAATGTAATGGTCCAAGGGGCGCAGGGGTACAACTTCAAATACCAGCCGCTCAGCGGTGATAGGGACGAAATTTCACCCAATAAAAAATCGAATTTTATATTTTCGGAATAAAGTGGGTAAGTGGAATTAACACAATCAAACTCTTCCATAGCCTACTTTGGATTTTTCATTACATGAAAAATCGCTGTGTTTTTGTTTTAGAGCACAGTTTTCATTAGACCAAACCATGATATTTTCGGTCGGGTAAACAGTGAATTTGGAACTCATCCAAATTAATGGCAGTGCGTGACAAACCTTTCATATTGTTTCACGATTGAACGCTGCAACGCAATTCATTATTGTCTGTAATCAGGTGAAGCACGCTACTACTATGGAAAAGGGCGTAGAGGTGAAGCTCATTTTTAATTAATCCTCGGAGAAAAATCGCGAACAGTCAGGATTGCCGGGGAGTTTCTGGTTAGCGCAGTACATACTGAGTGACCGATCCATCTGTTTTGCAATTTATTGTTGATTAACTCTCAAAGTGGGAATGTGGAAGGCAGATACAAATTGCGAAATTAATCGAGGCAATCATTGATTTTCTCTCTGAAACCACAGGTTACAATCATTTTCAAAAATGTTTTTCCGTATTTACGTGATATATATAATATGAAAATGATACCAACCATAGAAGATAGAAATTTGGGCCTTTTCCCGCTTTATTAATGTCATTCACTTGTGAGAATGAAAATCGCAAACCGGTGGTTCGGAACACACCTAAGAGCTCTAGGCCCATTAATCTAACATCATCATCCCCATTACTCACGCACAAGCTAAGAGCTAATGCGGGAATCTCCACAAAAAAATTCTCCAGTTTTAAACTGCACTGACTAGCATTTGGCAAAAAAGATTCCCCTGTTTTTAAACTGCATTGGCTAACAATTGGCTTCTCATATAAAGAGTTTGCAGGCTATTATCATAGACAGACTAACCAATAGCTGAGTTGTCTGTGCTATTACTGTATATATTAAACGTCACGAACGATTGAAACCTAAACCATAAAATCTCGGAAAACTCTGGAGAGAATAGTAGCCATTTAATTAATAAGATGACTGGAGCATCAGCCAACAAAAAGCTAGTTTGAATTAATATGTTGTGGGTTTGATGATTATATGAAGGGTTTGGTCTTGGAGTATCGGTAAAAAACCAGCATGGAAGCTTGACAGTTTGATCGATAAGATTCGACCAATGAGAGACCAGTAAGGGGTTGTTAATGAGGAATCTGCCAATAAGAGGATTTGACCAATAAGAAGCCAGGGAATGGAATGCGGGTTCTGTAATAGGATATTATGTTATGTAATCGGATGTTCCTTGAGAACAAGGCTGAAGTTTCTGGCAACTACACAAAATAATAATATGCTATCCTTTCATGACTGCACATGCACAACAAAATAATTTAATTCGCAGTGATTCCAGACTTTTTATTTGAGTTTCATTGCAGTTAGCAGAAACTTCTTATTTTCTTAACAATATTCTTGAAAGTGGAGGTGCAAGTTAGCCGAGGTCGTATATCGCCGGTCTAAACAAAGGTTACCGGATCCCTGTTGACTACAACAAATTTTGACCACAGACGGCCACTCCAATCTTTCGGAGGAGAAGTTAAGCCGTCGGTTACTGGCTGCGTAACATTCTCATACCATTCCTCTTGATGATGATTGAAACTGTCGCAATTCAAAAAACATTGACTCTCAACCTGTTTCTTTGAAAATTTAAAACCTGTAACACTGGAATAAAAGTTGGATGTACTCTGCACTACAAATGTATGGAATTGAGGGGTGCAACAGCAGTCAGTTACAGAAGTGTGTGGAGGACAGCCGTTTGCACACAAAAGGGAGAAAATATACGGTATTGAGGTATTGGTCAAATAAAAAAGTTTACAGATCATTTCTGTTTCTTAACAGTGGTGTAGTGGCAAATTTCCAGTGTGTGAACGCTAAATAAATATATTTGTCACATTATCGCAGAATGTATCATTCAAGATAAACATTAATCGAGTTTACAAACGTTTCTCAAGTATTTTTCTGAACAAAGTATTATTTTACAACAATCATTTCATATGAAATCATTATTTATCAATAAATTTTAAAAAATTTCACTGTGAAAACGCAATGAGGGAGCACCACACCAATAACTCTTGAAATAGATTGGAAAAGTCCAGTTTTTGTATAGAGAATAAACCTACTTGTTCCCTAAAAGATTTACTGTCCACCTGCTTTTGCACCACTTACGCCATGCTAACTATGTCTTGTCTTTGTCCGCCCTTCTCCTGTTTACAGAGTTTCTCAAATTCCATGAAAAATTTACCTGATCTATTATTATTTCTGATTATCTCATCATTGGAAATCAATCAAATAAGATAGCTGCTAAATCGTGAAAAACCCCCATCTAACACAAGTCCGGAAAGTAAGTAAAGAAGATGAGTTTAATAATTGAGTATATTAAATTAATTATGCGTGGGTAATGAGGTGGAGGATGATACAGGGAAAATTCCAACCGGAAACAGGAATCGAACCTGTGTACGGTGCAGCGATAGCAGGCTGAAGTTGTGACGCTCCAGCCAACTACGCCGAAAATTACTTCTTTATAACCTTAGAATTTTTTTGAACGGTTTACATCTAGGAAGAGTGGATGTTTCATATTTGAGTCTCTACCTTGTTCAATTTCCAGTCTACTCCTTTTTTATCATTGGTGGACGTTTACAGCTGGAAGGATTACAACATTGAACGGAAAACCCAGGTGAGTTTGAACCAGGTTCACTTTTTCAAGTTCATTTCTTGAGAATGGGTATTGCTTTTTTGAGTTGAATATCACGCAAGGTACGGGGTGCGGACTAGCGATCGGTGTGATAACGGCGTGGAATCGCGTCAAACTGAGAGCGCCAAAGTGACAGGACTCGTCACAAACAAGCGTCGGTCAGCTACGCAGGCGCCACTCATAGCATCACCATCAGCATCAGCACGCCTGCGTGCTTTGTTTGTGTGCGCGCGTGAGTGCACTCATCAGGGCTTTTTATTGTTTGCTTGTGATGCTGTGGTGTAACCAGAAGATTTAATATTGGATCATGTTTAGAGATTTTTTGAGTTGGTGATAAAGAATTTTCTTCAAGTAAGTTTGTGTTTCTATTTTCATTTCTACTTAGGCCTACAATGTAAATAAGTTTGCAACTCTTTCAAAATTTTCAAATTCATCGAAATTTCACAAGTAGGAATAATAATGGATATGCAACACAATTATGAATTTACTGCTTTCAATTAACAGAATAGGATTTTCTTTGTCTGCAGATAAATGATAGTTTGAATTGATTGATGAAATTTCAATTTTGATAAACTCGTAGTATTTTCCCCCGTTTTCCTGTATTACAGTCAATGGCGGCGATAAGGGCCCCGCGGACCCCGTGGCGCTGGGACGCCCCCGCTGATGGTGGCCCCGAAGGAGGCCCCCTTAACGAGTAAGGAAAAATAATAAACATTTTAAATAATTGAATATAAATATTAAATAATCGGAATATAGATTTATTCATGTAAATCAAGAACCTTAGTGCAGCAAGCAAAAGTAAAATTATTATCTGCTAAAATTAAAAGTATCTGCTTTTGAAAATGTCGGGACCGACGGCTTTTCGTCTCCTCCGAAAGACGGGGGTGGCCGTTCCGTTCCGGCAACTGTATTCGATCTTGGAACCTTTGAATTATCAGACAGGCGCTTATCGCCCTCGGCTACGGACCACTCTCACTAATTCTCCAAATTTCCTCCTTCGAAAAACTTCTAGTATGTGGATTTAGGAATTTTTAGCTTCCCAATACCTTTTTTTCAATGAAACAGATTATTTATTATTAGATTAACTGTTGATGAGCTCAAAATTTCTATCTCACACCAAGCCTTTTATTTTATTAATCTTTCTCTTTTTCAACTTTCACACCTTACCTAGGGTTCAAACATGAGATGGAGACAAATAATAATTTATAATTAATTCGGTTTGTCATTCAACCTTTCAAGATTTGAATTCGATAATCTACTTGTTATCAGCTTTTCTTAGTGTAAATTATATATAATAAATTATATAAATAAATAAATTTATCAGACCGCTCTCGGATGGGTGACCGACACAAAAAAGACACAAAAAATTGTGCAATGAGGCGAGGTGGAACCTACCCATAAGGGTCTCCCCACCAATAAAAGCCATACGATAAAAAAATAATAATATAATTATGTATAATCAGACTCATTAAATTTGACGCTTGGCATTAGATAGATAGAGAGGTATTTTTTCTTTGCCATCGTACTCTACGGTCATCAGCAACGTCAAGAAATAATATCTCTCTATCTATCTAAAGCCAAGCGTCAAATTAAATGAATCTGATTATACCTATGCGTTAGACATAACCTGACTTTGGACTTTTAGTGTGAGTTCGCCATTCCACCTGTATTTCTGGACTTTATAAAGTTTCATGAAACAGGCTCCAGATTACTAAAATTCGAGAATATTTTTGACGCTGGATACTCACATAAGTTCATGTCCGACTTGAAACGTACAACCAATATTAGCAAGAATGAAAAGTATTTTTGATAGTTGGAACTCAATTTATTGTCAATTTAAACATAAAAATTCATGAAACAACTGAAAAACATCAATGTTATCAACATCCAATGGAAATTGAAATATGTGTAATCACAAATGTTAAAGGATGATGAGGTGATTTATATGTGAAAGGATTATTACCTCTTTTCTATATTTCTATATTTACCTCTCAGTTTCCCGTGAAGGGCTGAACATTGAACAAGAATAAATGTCGTGGGATTGACGAAGTTCACTCCCGTTCAGTTTATAGAACCATCTGAAATTTGAGATTTTTCTTCTCTAGAACCTTAAGAACCTTCTCTTGAAACTTAGACCTCACTACGGACGATTAATAAGAGTTAAATCTAGAGTATTTTACTCAGCATTTAAAAATAATAAATAGTTTAATAATTATCTCATAAAGATTATACGTTTTTCAATGAAAATTTATCATTTAACTTAAGCATCGCAATAGATTCCGTTATCAATATTATTGTTGCTCCCATATAATTATGAAATATATATATATGATAATAATTAATAATCATATTCTATAAAGAGAGAAGGCAATCAGTTATTATTTACTACACAAATATTAAAAAATATCTTATAGACAACGCTCTGCTTTCAAACCAGCGAGAGAAACAGCGGGAGCGGTAGTAGTGCTATCTCTTGGCAAGTATAGGAACTACTACCACTACTAGCTATTAATAGATATAGGCCAGAGCGCGATATAGTAATAGAAGTCAACGCTAGTCACTTAGTAGAGGCAATTTCAAACGTCCGGCTCAATTTTTTAGTAATTTCGACTTTTCTAGCTTTTCCATCACGTTTCAACGTCAGAAAAAGATGACTTCACATGGAAATCAAGCTGAGGAATCGAATCAGACTAGTTTCAAGTATCTACTTGCAGTAGTTTATCGATAAAATCAATTTTAATACCAAAAATTGATGTAATTTTAGGTCTTTTGGGGATAACTTGAAAAATCTTACATTTAAATTCTTGAAACATTTTTTATACGATTTTTCAGAGAATTTCACGTGATATCAGTTCATTTTCCAATGTTAAATACGTCAAATAACTCTACAAAAAAATAAAAAATAATTCATTTTTTGCATTTTTGACAGCCTGTAACTCAATAACGAAGGGTTTCCGGGTATGTGTTTATCGGATGTTCCTATCCTAGAATTCAATGATTGATAATTTCCCCAAAGGATATTGTGATTCATGAAGGTTGAAATTTTTTTTTAGTTTTTATTAATTTTTTCAATGACCTCGATATAAAAGGACTCAAAACTAGCTTCATTCGATTCAGTGACATATCCTACATATTATAGGTATTTTTTGGAACCTTATATTGTCCTACACAGTCCAGGGTAATTAAAAATTTATTTCTCAATGACCATGCACTACTTTAGATTTTTGATTATTAAAAAGCATGTGAAACATTTATAGATCTGAAAATGTGATGAAATATGGAAAATGAGTTGGAGAATCGAATGAAAATGGTTCGAAACATGTAAGCATGCCAGTTTTCGCACACTAGATGAAAATTCGCGGAAAATCATGCTTTTTTATATGCGTTTTTCGGTTTTTTGATGATATCTCAAAAACTATTAGAGCTATCCTCTTGAATTTCAGCTCAAACGATTCCTCATCTTAATCTACATGAAATGACTTCAATTTTAAGTCTTCTCATTATCAAGCAACTTCAGAAAAAAATAAAAAAGATGTGGTTTTTTGCATCTTTGACGATTTTTTACTCGATAACGGTGCATTTGCGGACCATGGTTCATCAGATGTTCCTATCCTAACTTTCCCTGAAGAATCATTTGCGTTATTTGTATTTCGTTATCTCGTACTTGCAAATTTTTCTGGTACAGTTCGCTCCATTTTGTCATTCTTAAGGAAATATATCGCAAGGAGGAAGCATCGACTATCGATCATTCTGTTAGTCGACAGACATCGATTGAGAAATTATCGATGTATTACGAGTTCGAAGACTTCGTAGTTTATGATTTTGCTGCTAGATGGCAGAGGATGTTCTTCTTATTAGAGAATGGTTTCCCGCTGCTGGGAACTGTTTCAATTTAGGTTTGAATTCTCATTTTTGTATTTCAAAGTAATTAAAATTTAAAAAATATTGTTTCTTAATCAATATTGTAGAATATAAATTATAAAAATTACTTTGAAACTTATCAGGGTCATTTCCTCACGGTTAATAAATTTCCATGATTATTGACCGAGCAAAGTTAGAACCTGGAGACTACAGAGACTGTATACTCAGTCTTTTATTATATTTATTTATTATAGAGGCTCTATAGATAATATTCTCTGATTTTCTTATCAGTCTATGATCATGCAGTCTCTGTACAAGAAACTAGTGCCCGGTTCGTCATTTTTTCATTAACTTAATGATCCCTTGGTATCACTTGACACCAAATTTTAAAATTAATGAATCAAGTGTTGTAGGTAATATCATTGAGAGCAAGAGCTACAATCATTGTACACTGAGATAGCTTTTGAAATTCATTAGGTTAATGAACGACTTATAAACCAAGCATAGGTGTGTGTGTGTGTGTATCTGAACTATAAAAAAATAATCAACTTATGCTACGATGCTACTCAAAAAATGTTAGAGATTACGATAGTATAGCTCAGAACTAGAGAGTATCGCTTCGCTATGGTTTCATCGAGATCTACAACATCAAGCTTCATCTTTGAAGACTAACTATTGGTGGCTAACCAAAATATTACTGATGAATTCGTCAGGTACAAGTTTCTTCTGAAAATTTCAATCAAAAAGAATGGAAAGAAAGAAATTCAATTCCCTCCCGTTCAACAGAAGGTTTACTGTAGGCAATTACAAACCCAAACTGCCAAATGGGGATGAAATCAGCATAGAGCTAATGGGTTGTATATTCGAAAATAAAAATAATGCCAGCAAACAATTTGGTAACGAAAAGCGATTCCTTAATGGACTGACGGATTTTTTCTTATTTATACATATTAATACATATTATAAGTGAACTTCAAAAAGCTGTATACTACTCCATTTTTCTAAACTGCATTCCTGACTTCAGTTGTAAATAACAGATGACAATGATAGTTTTGTAAAAGCAGTGATTGGATAGATGTAAGGCTAGGCGTACACCGGTTAGTCAAGACAAGACAAGACGAGATTAGTCACGTTTAGTCACATTACATAGTTGCTTATGAAGCAACACACACCGATTAGTCATTGCATCGGTGTGTGCTGCTTCATAAGCAACTATGTGAATTACTGTGACTAAACGTGACTAATGTCGTCTTGTCTTGTCTTGACTAACCGGTGTACGCCTAGCCTTATTGTAAGATAAGATCCAGATGAGATCTGAGATCTGATGACAATGGGTCAAACACAAAGAGGAAGAATGTGGGTGTCCAAAAGAAAATTCATGATCTCAATCTCAATCTCTGGCTCCTGTTGTTCCTTGTGAAAGCCATTCATTGAATCTGATTATCAATTATGCAGCTCTGAGCTGTATCACAGGATCACAGCTGTAAACGTTTTCAGTATTGTATAAGAGATCTATAATTTCTTTTCTGGGTCTACCCATAGATGGAGTATATTAAGTTCACTTTTCCTATTCTCCATACAGAACACATAAATAAAAACATGAACAACTATGTCTAATGTGAATGATTCATTCCTTCACGAAAAGTGGAGAATGCAGATAGAGTATTATACAATAGATATAGGATGCTACAGTATTCAGGAACCGTATAATTATAATATAGATTGCAGATGAATCAGGAACCAAAGGAGTAGATAAATGACAAACGCTGTATTTTAAACAAATTTTACTAATCACTTTATTATGAACTTCCGAGCTACATATATAATCTCATTCATACCAAAATAATATACACCTAAATGTTTAGAACATGAACATCGTTACTTGTACAACATATAGTATTATTATCATCTTTACAGTCAAGAAGACAAGAAAGGAAATGATAAAAGTAGTTGAAGTAATCATCCAACAAAACCTTTCATTTACAATTATGTTTCCGAATGGTATGAGATACTGCCATTTGAATTTCGTATGAATTGTAGCAAGAATAATATCTTCTACATCCATGTTTCCATATCATTACTTAGAATATAATTGTAATATTATAAGAAATCAATGGATATGGATTAATCGCTAGAGACAAAGAAGATAAATGGGACTTTCTATGTATAGTTTTGAACGAGACTAGTAATTATTGAGGAAATTACTAGCTCCCTGCAGCTTGAAACAAAATTCCAAGTACTGTATCTACTTCTTCTACAGTAGAATGTGTTGGAACGAATTAAGAAGCAAAAGCGATTTTTTTCTGGGTTGAAAGTTTTCAATGAATTACACTCCAGTTCATTCTAAATCATGGAAGAAAGACTACATGTATAATTAAATAAATCATTCACGAATATTGAATAAAGTCTCAAGATTTTTGGGATTTTCTCCCAAAGCATAACGTCAAAGTTGATTTTAAAAGCTTTTAAGTATCAACCAATCTCGGGAAAAGAAATTAGTTTACAATATAAAAATTTAACAAACTAAACTAAAAGATAAAATATTTACAAAAGAGCTACCTACTATGAAACAAATGAAAAAAACAATCAATCTTTCAACATTTTTAAAAGGATTATGTTACCAGTGATGCAACATTGTCTGTAACCAGATTATATTCGTTGAAATCGCAGTGAAACGAAAAAATGATAATTAAAATTAAACTATGAGTTTAAATGATGGCTTATCTTATGGCATACCGTACTCTCATTGTCAAATAATGCTTACAATAGAAACATTACTAACACTCATTTTTAAATAGACATTCATTTATAGAAGCACTATTGTAAAATGACACCTACTGGAATTACTGAATTTCATTCTATAATGGCATATTAATTTGATCACTTATTACAAATTATAAAATTAAAAATCGTATATTTATTAATTATGCTTTAAATACATACGTACATTACAAGTATATTATTTTTTATTTCATGATAGTGAGATATTTAGCATGATAAAATTAGCATTGCCTACTCTCTTTAATATGGTACTTCACTTGCTGATTATGGGCTATTTACATAGAATTAAATTGGATTGCTGATTTTATTTTGCTAGGAGAGCGAATTACGGACGCATGTGAACCTCTTTTCCATCCTACTAACAGCTTAAAGTCCGCTATTTCTGATATTATTTCAGTAGAATTTTCACAACACACAAATGCAAATTGTTTACTAGAGGCCAACACTACTAAAAATGTGCATATTATGAGAATAAATCGGCGAACGCCTTCAATTGGTTTCTAAAACAATATATTCTTGATATCAAACCTCAGTGATTAAGAGCATTTCATATTACACATGGATAAAACATAATGCTCCAATAGAAGATAATTCCTCATTGGAAATGTAGGCAATTTGAAAAACTCAGGGCATTCGAGGAAATGAATATCATGAAGTTTTCTCTCAACTTTGGACAATTTTTTATTATTTTTTTAAAGCTCACAGTGATAACTCCATACAATAATTGAAAGTTTCCAATACGAAATCAAGCTTTCTGAAATCATGTTCACTATTGAAGGATACATGTCCAATATCCAAGAAACTTTCAAAATACCCTATTTTTACTAATCAAAAGTACCTTTGTAAATAATGAAGACCTCTAGTACTAACTCAGTTGTGTCTCTACATTTCTTAACGTACTGAAAGAGATTAGCTGCGATTTTGTTCGATTCATATCAATTTTTTACAATACTAAATGAATAAATTGCCATTGATTATGTCCTATTGCACTATAACTCTAATTATGGTCTGCTCTTTCACAAATTATAACTATATAATTATTTAGTATAATATTTAGGACGCACCAAATTACTGTATTGCACGGAACTGGTAATTGAATTCAAGGGATCAGTCATTTTGTGAATTCAAAAAACAAGTTCAACCTTCCTAATTCAAAACACTTCATTCCTTGGTGATACAGTATCATGGAAATGAAACAATTGTTTATATTTGTTATTTCTTTGTTTCTCATAACATTATAGAAACGATCAATGGTAAGATACGACCAAAATTCTTTGGATTCATTTTATACGTCAAAGAACACTTCTGTTAAATTCGACAAATGCCTGATCCCTTGAGAGAAACTATTTTACACAGCTGTAGACGTGTTACTAATGATGACGGTGAGAGTAGATTGGAATGGTGGGGGAAATCAGCTCAAGTGGTGACGTCGGCCCAAGGTGAACCACTCTTACGAACCTTTAAAAAAATGCAAATTATTAAAGTAATATTTCAAAGGACAGCAGTTACTCTATCCAATAGTATTGTATTATTGGAAATAGATGATAATGTTGATAACTAATTGGTATAAATAAAATTGAATTTATTATAAACGTTCTCATAACATGCCTCGGATGGCAGAGTAAAATATTTGAGATAAGACAGTCTAACAGGTGGCTGTTTCATAAAAATTTATGATTCCTGTGTTAAAGGAAAAAGGCGAGTACACTTTAGACATAATTAACCTGGCATAAAATGTAAAAATCGTTATAAGTATAGTGTACGTCCGCATTTCCCTGTATTACGCACCTTCTTAATTTTCAGGCCCTAGGATTCAAAGCATTTATACTGTGGTCAATTGAACAAAGGTAACTCTACAGTTTAACGGAGAGGGGTAGCTTGGCTTGCTTTGAATACCAAAGTAGAAACAATAAAGTATTCAGGCTAAATAATGAATATAGGAGGATTCGAATGTTTTTGAATTATTAAAAAGAGCCAAGTATTTTTCCACCTGGAGGAGGCAGTACAGTTACCAAATCTAGACACCTGCAGTTACTTACATTTATAATTTTAAAACCCAATATTCACACAGATCTTACTACAGAGACTGTTTAATCTGATTATAGTCTCTGTAGATTATACCATTCTTGGGATCAGATTATTTTGAAGCAGGAAGTAAGTAAAAGGAAGGTCTTTCAGGTTTTTTGAAGGAAGAGGAACGAGGAGAGGATGATTGATAACTGTCACAAGCTCACTTCGATCAAGTTTGAATAATATGAATTATTATCAACATCACAACTCATTACAGCTTCTTACAATGATCGAAGTGAATACAATATCAACATTTTCAAACACAATATTAACACAATTATATAGCTGCAATTATATAACTTGTAATTAGAAAGATAATTCATTGTCAGTCCAGATGCCTCAGCAAAATGAACCAGCTATACTTGACGAATTGTTTAGTTAGACAACTGATTAGTTGGAATGCCAACCCACCTGAATGCCTACTATTATTAATCTAAAAGTCGAGAGGCTGGTCAGCGCTTCCCTCCAGATCTTCATCGGAGTCTTCATCATCGTTCTCGTCATCATCGTTGTCGTTGATGGCATCGATTGAAGAGATCTTTGGACTGGACGTCTTGCTTTTCATCAGGAGAGCATCTGCAAATCAAGACAACATACACTGGGTAAGTAACAAATATCAATTCCGTCAAGTTGTTTCATAAGAGATTTCAAATGTAATATTGTTTTACATAAAATGTGAGGTTTGTACGTATATTCAATAGCATAACAATTGGATTTTAGTTTATTTTTCTAATCAAAACTCCCTTAGTATAAAGAGACAAGAATCCGCATGATCAGAACTGAATTTAAGTAAATAGTAGGAGTCAACTGTTTTATACCACAAATGCACGTGAATCATTGAATGAATATTAATATTAGCAGAGCTCCATACTATTTTTTTAATCCATTTGATGACTATTAGGAAGCATATTTCTCCACTTAACATTGCTTACATGAGTGAAATGGTGAATTTCCTCTTAAAACATAATTATATTTTGAATCGAAAATTGAGTAGAATTAAAATCCAGACAAGTTATAGCCTCTTGCTATTTCATCTAGAGGAAAGCACATTTTAATGCACATTCAATGTATTTATGGGTTTATTTCGCCTTAAAATTCTGTGAGCAACAGCACTTCAATGTTTGATTGGACAATAAATCTGAATTTATCTGGTTTTGATGCACTCTCGGCATTCTATGTTCAGAGTAAAAACTTCTACGTCTTCTGCAAGTATTATATCAATATAATATATAAATTCACTGTGAACATTCCGCTAGATTGATCAGTTAAGCCTCGATAACAACCATTTTGACCATTATTATCTCACATACGGTACTGATCTAGAATTATCCCAATAATTATTAACATACCCAATGAAATTATTTGACGATTTCTAATCAATTTCTCCCACAAGCATCACACAAATAAATTATTTGTTTTATTGCAATGATCCAACATAAAACTTCACCACCTCAACAATTTACACCTTAGGTGATTATTATATACATTTCCAGTCATTCTACAATACCTACTATAAGCTTGTCAACATACTAACAGAATCAACATCTCAACATTTCACAATAGGTAAGAAAACATTATTGATGAGAGAAAATTCATGCACGGTAACATTTATGATACCAATATTTCAAAATTAATAAATGAAGAATCGAATAGGATAGAATAATTTCATTCATATAAAATATAATGCAGGTACATGTTCAATTCTCGGAATAACTCTATACGGCAACACAGAAAATTATGAGATGAATGAAAATTGAGAGCAAAGTAGGCTGTGCCCTAGATCAAATTTATTCCGTGAAATCGACCAAGTGTAGACATATGGAATCTTTTTTGGTGCAAACAAGGCGACAAGGCGTTCATAATTGTATTATATTCGACTTGGTGCAACTTAACATCATGTTGTTAAGATTTAAATGGATTATGGATTTGAGAAGAATGAAACAAAAAAATCAGTGACCTTTTGCATTGAATAGAGGATGTATTAGATGTATAGAGGAATCCAAATTCTCCTACCGAACCAGCAGCAAGACATTAATTTTGTTTTATGTTTTGTTCATTATGGTTTTTTTCATGTAATATTATAAGAATATAAGCAACTCTTACCTGCGCACAGGATGTTTCCTTGCAGGTAAATTGATTTTGTAATTTCTTGAACTATTGTTTTGTAATTATGTTGTTAAGATTGTTTAGTAATTTAGGTCAGAAAGAAGTTGCTCATTAGTCTCAAGACTAGATAGCAATCTATCGTTGAAGAAAAAGAAATGTTGTTAAGATCTCAAAGTTTTTAATTTTTTTATGCTATTTTGTACTGACCACAATTGGGTTTGCCTCTTGTTCGCGAGTTGGGCAGTTCGACGCCATGCTTGTCCACGCACCAGCACATGCCCACCGAGTTGTGGCACTGGGTCGGACGGTAGTAGCCGTCAGCATCGCATTCCGGAACGTACACGCCTGCTAACAATCCAACAGCGCACCATTAAAACTCTACAATTACGCAAAAAGTGGAAAATCATAGACTAGTAAAGATTTACATGGATTATGAATTTGAGAAGTAGGCCTATTAATAATACACGAAGTGTAGAAGGGAATACTTCCCTTCTAACTTCCCTTCTTCCCTTCTAATACTTCACTTCTCCTAAGTGTGTTGTATGTCAACACACTTGGTTGACTCTCAAATGATGCCAACAATATATATCTCTCTTATGATTGTTTACTCAGCAAATTCCTTCCAGGGGTCATGATTTCAGATTCAATCAGTACATATAACTGAGATTACAAATGAAATTATCCACTAGTAAAAGTACTCGTCATGGTCGTAAAGATACATCAAGATAAAGTTTGAAACAAAATATATAATCCAAAAATAGAAATACTTGTGGGCCTATATCAGGATAACAACTATCAAATTGAATGAATATAATCCCAATTCTTCTATTTACAGTTGATATTACTTTGAAAATAAAATTAAAGTCCCTGGCATGAACAAATAGTTGAATAATATCAAAATCAGTTGCAAAAACGTTGCAGAGACCGATGTTCGAATTACGGTCCTTGTGCTCTGTAACATGCACAGTTCATTTTAAGGTTAGAATATCTACTGTTTTGCCTATAACTTTTTCTAAATGCAAGCCTCGAAGTTAAAAATCTTTCTTGATCTATGAAGATATTATATTCCAAATTTCAAAAGTGTATGATCTTCTGTACGGACAAACGGACACGAAAAATAGAAATATCAATAAGACCATGTCGCAATAAGACCATGTTTGGTTCTTAATAAAATATAAATAATAATGATAATTGTTACCGAAAATTGGAAAGAAAATGAACAATAATATCAGTTTTTGGTTTATATGAAGATTTTTACTAATTTCTCATTCAATTCCATTTATGAAGCTCATATTAAATTGTTGATGGAGTAGGATGATTATGACGGGGAAATTGAGATGGTGATAAGGCATTCCAAAAGGATAAAGGACAGATAGTGCAAACAAAAAAGTTGGAAATGCACATTTTCAAGATAAATGTGCAAGAACCAATTCAGGTCATTTCAATGAGCAGACAGAGATGTCGGTTTCATTCTTAATGTGATCACCTAATTAGTTTCATCAATCTATTAAGGGAAGTTTATGAAATAGATAAATTTATGAAATAATAGTACGCACAGGAAATACTCCGACATGAAATACAAATTTTAATGATACAATATTCTCAAATTCAACTGACTCTGAAGTACTGAAGATGCAAACCTACTGCATAACATTACATACTTTACCTCCATAAAGGGGCCGAAAGAAACACCAATATATAATTTTCAAAAAAGAAATAATAAATTCCAGAGAAATCAAATAAAACAATAATAGAAACTGTAAACTCAGATTGTAGAATTGAAAGTGAGGAACTGAAATGACGTATAAATAACAAATCAGTAAATATTGAAAATAATATAACTAAAAGTAAACGAAAAACCAAAATAAAATACCTTTCTTATAAGAAGTGAACATTTTAGACTTGCCAATAGCAGATGTGATTCTCCTCTTGACAGCAGCGCAGGGGCGGTCGGTCTTGTCAAAGCACTTGCACCATTCACGAGGACTGATGAAAATATCTCTGCAACAAAGCATCAACAATTAACAACAATAAATCAACAATTGAGTAAATATATATTATATGATAGAATGGAACAGGCCAAAAAAAAACAATATTCGAGGGTGATGCCTTCATGAGCTCTAGGCTTCTGCGTGGTTAATGGGAAGGGTGATGAAGAGAGATGAACCAGAGAGATTTAAACCCGATATAACACAAGGTTGAACATTGTACTGTACGTAGAAGGAGCATCTGTTATACAATAAGCCTAGATAAAAGTGATCAGAACACGAAAAAGATGTTCCATAGAAGATCAAAACTATTGATGGAGTAAAATCGAAACGATTCTTATCTAGCGTTATTCTCTAACGCCTTCTTACTTCTTCAACCAAACATAAATTTTAACATGAAATTAATTTTTTTAGTCATAAATCATATTCGTAAACAAATCAATGTGTGTTCACTGAATGTGCCACTGGAGTTATGTTGGTTCAAATATTGAATTGAATAGTAGTTTCGAAAAGTGATTATTTAATTGAATTGAATAGTAATTCACAAATGAGGTAGGACAAATGAGGGTAACCAACGTGTTCTTCAACATGAAGATCATTTTTCATTGTTTCAATTTATTTACACACAATTTCCAAAAACAATACAATAATACAATATATAAATACAAAATTGGAAAAAGTGGTTAGGTGATCTCATTAGTAATCGTGTTGAGGCACCATAATCTTCCTTTATTCGTGTTGAGGCACATTTTGAATATCAATCAGTTTTATCTATCTGGACTGATCCTAGAAACTTCTCAATTTATAATTATAATAAATTTGGAATTTATAATAATTAACAATCAATATCTTTTGATTTATTTTTACAATAACAGGCCAGGCAAAACAAAAGGTAGAAATACTAAATGGTTCGTAGGAATAATTGAAGGAGGAAGCTGTTGCTGGTTATTATATAACCAGCAACAGCAATAATTGATACCAATTTGGTAATTGTCTGAGAAACATGGCAGAACAAGAGATTTATTCCCTTCCTTCAGGGCGAGCTCCAGTCATGTTTTGTGAAATTATTCTAATCAACAGGTAGAATAAAGGAAGTTAATTAGAATACAAGGTAGTTTATATGCGTATCTCAGTCTATTCAAAGCTCTCAGCCAGCTAATCGTGTGACGCTACTGGAGTTCAAGATTTCGAATTTCCCTATCTTTTACATGTTACATCCAGCAATTTTATGTATTTTCACAAAACTGAATGTTTTCAAAACTGTTCAATCATCTTCATTGTGTATTTATCTCCAATTCTTCAAAGTTTCTAACACCAGATCGCTAATATTATTCCAGAACAGTAAATTGTTCAATGGCTTGCAAACCTGATTCAAAAATAACATGATGGAGAGGTCCGTCTCCCAATCTCATATATAGGCGTAACCAGAGGGGGTTTTGGGGGTTGTATCCCCCCCCTATTTGTAGGCAAAAATTGTATTTTGCTCATGAAAATCTGCACAATTTCACCCTCCTCAACAACCACCTCCCCCCCCCCACCGTATCTCATATGCATGTCTTTGAATAATCGAATGCTCTGGAATGATTAGTAATGAAACTGCAGAGGATTGACGATAAATATACAATGAAGCCCACGAGAGGTTGCGGATGTTGTAAAAACAAGCATTTTTCAAGAAAAATACACTTTAACTTGCTGAATTTAACATGCAAAAGATGGGTAAAATCGAACTCTTGATCTCCAGTGACGTCACTTCTATTATCTGAATGATGCTTGCTACTGCGCATGATCCTCGTGAACACTAACTTGTATTCTATTGAACTATTTTCAGTGTTCATAATCTCTATTAATATTAATTTAATTAATTACATTGAAATTATGAACACTGAAAATAGTTCACTATTTACCTTGGAATAAAGAATAAGTACCTGTCAGTGTCGCAAGCGTCGAGGAATGGTTTGATGCAATGTTCGTTCTGATCGTGTTCCAAGTCGTAGAGTTCCTGCAGAGACAGCTGGCCGTCTGGCTCCGAGTCCAAGTGCTCGAACATCCAGCGCACCTCGTTCTTGCAGCCAGTTGGGAACCGGTTGCCTACAACACAAATAACAGGGCATTAGAATTAGAAAGTAAAGAAGTTTTGGACTCCCTTTATCAATACAGTTATTCCCATTTGACATGAATGTTAAACAGAATCAAGAGTTATAATAATTAATTGAACTAAAATCCTAATTTAATAGTAATTCAATTGTTGCAATATCTAATTGTCTTCCATATTCAGAATCAAGAGTGTTTAGCTACCTCAAGACTGCTCTTGGATGAGTGACCGACACAAAAAATAAAGCGTGGTGGAACTTACCTGCCAGAGTCACCCACCGATACAAAGCCATACGAACACACTATGATTATACTAGATCTACATTGGCATGTTACACTGGTCAAGATAAGACGAATTAGTCACGTACTTCACAGTATAGGCAACAACACACCGATTAGTCATTGCATCGGTGTGCTGCTTCACAAGCAGACTGAATTACTGACTGAACACAATTTCGTCTCTTGTCTTGTCTATGTACTGTCATCTATCAATAGTTTTACCTATCATTGTCATTTATTGTTTACAACTGAAGTCTGAATGCATTTAGAAAAGATGTATACTTTTGATTCACTTATAAATATATTAATATGTATAATGAAAAATCCGTCAGTCCATTAAGAATTGTATAAATTGTTTGTGATTATTTTATTTCTATAAACCCATTCTATGCTATTTCATCATTTCAGTTTGTTTGTAATGACAGTAAATAGCATAAAGAACCCTAGGTACATAGTTTCGAGGCTAACGTTTGTCGATGCTACGGTGGCCACCCGTTTTAGTCCAGGACTTAGCTAAATCCCGAGCTCATGAACCGGCCCTAAATGTATCATGTATATTTCGTAATTTTTTGGGAATAAATTGATTATTGAATTGTACTGGTTGCTTGATTTTTGTAATTATTGTGTTCATGAATAAATAAATAGAATTGAAATGCAGTTTTGGTTACCTTTGCCCTTGGTGTGAGTGCGCCGGCGCTTGGCATCAGCCATGATGACCGAGAACCAGTCGAGCAGCCGGTCGCCCATGGCCTGCAGCGCCGACGGCGAGCACTCCTTGTTCCAGCTGCTGCCGCCCCCGCTGCCCCCGCTGGCTGATCCCAGTGTCGGCTTCGTGTCCAGCACCTCGTTGTCTCCCCTCAGCCGCTCCTTGTCCTCGTAGTAGGGAGGATTGGTCGCCGTGAATGTGTCCTAACGCATCAATGCACTCACATTATTGTGAATATTTCATATCCTTCGTATTTAATGTATTCTGGCATTGGCAAAATAAATATTCTATTATAGTCTAGTATAGTCTAGTCTAGTCTAGTCTAGTCTATTCAGGAAAATAGTAATCAAAGGGAATCGAGTTATACCATGAATTTTAAAGGACGTTTATAAAGTGGTGATTTTCTTGTCATAAAAAATATTCAAGGGAAATCCTTTTTATAAAGTGAAAGTGAAACAGATTTTGGCAAAAGCTGGTTTTCAAAATGCTGTAGTAATAAAGTAATGGAACTGATTCCTTTTATTGGTAACAGAGAAAATACATTCAACATTATTTGAAGCAAATTATATGTAATATTACTCTAGACACCTGTCATCGATTAAGCAATGAAATCAGTAGAAACATTGTAGTTCCTATCTCTTTTATAAATTGAAAATTTTGAAGTTTGGATTTAACCAAGGAATGACTGATGAGTACTGTACTGTAGAGTATGAGATGAGTATCATCATTGTGGCATCATTGAGAAATTTAGACTGCAGAAATGGGCGATAATAGTGATGGAATGTGAGACAATCAGAACTAGTTGTCGCCCACTTTTCAAACAACCAAAAGTCCTTCCTCTACCCTCTCTGTAGCCTATATCCTCGAAATCCTTAGTTTTATGAAAAACGAAAACGTATTCAACATAGGTGATTTAGTTCATAATTATGAAACAAGGTACAGACACAACTTGACGGATAATGCTCACCATACAAATCTGTATGCAAAAGGCGTTAAAAGCTCAGGAATACGGTTGTTACCTGCTCGTTTAAATCAACAAATGGGAAGGCAGATTAGAGTACAATTGAAAAAAGAATTATTAGATATATTTGCGTAATCAACTGAGGATTTAGGTGCACATTGTGACCGCCAACCACTGTAGTGTTTACGGTGAATATATATTTTTTTAAATTATTTTGTCAAGACGAATAATAATTTTGACGAATACGCATGCCCCTTTTATAGGTGGTCAATGGATGATGAAATGAAAAATTTGGAATAAAATTATCGTACAGCAAAGAAAAAATTAATAAATATCAACACATATTATTATTATTTTGAAAAGCTATAACTTTTAAGCTAGCATACCTTTGAGATCTTGTTGTCATGCTTTGTGTATTTGATATACTTGTAGTGCTTGTTTTCATATTTGAAGTCTTGTGGAGTGAATGTGTACTTGTCAGCAGCGGCTTGGGAGTTCTTTTCCTGCTCCATGGTCGCCTTGTACTTGTTCATGAAGTTGTTCATACGTTCAGCTTGCTTTTGCTTCTTACGCATGTGGATATCTCCTTCTACAAAAAAAGCCAATGTTCAAAGATTATTATTTCAAATTAATTACAATGAAGTTTTATTAGAGAAATATTCAGATTTATAATAATTCGATGTGGATGACAGATAAATGATTATTATTACTGTAAAATGTTAGAATTCATCAAAAAAATTTGAAACCAACAATTTTTTGAGAATTGTGCTTGGTTACATTAAATTCACTCGTGTCACAAGGACATGATATGAATTATTGTCATAACAAATTATAGCAATCAAAAATAAATAGTAGTTGAGAAAGGATGTACACAATATTTTTTAAATGCAAATGTCGTTAATGGTTTCAATTAATTAATACAAAGGCTTCACTTGTTTACATAAAATCTTGGGTTACAACCCACAGTAATTTTTACTGTTCATGAGTGATAATAATTAATTATAATCAACTTTTTCAAGTATGCATTTGGAACAACGCACAATCAAGATTTTCACAATAGTACCCCTAATGAGACTATTCAAGGGAAATTTCAATTTTCGTTCAAATCCGTCTGATTTTGTCGAACAATAAACGATGTTATCCTCAGCCTTGCAGTCATCTCGGGATTTGTGATCAAATCTTTTCTCTCTCATCTCTTATCACATCAACCATTCCAACCCCCTCCCACCCTCCCTTCTCGAATTAGTCCAACAGAAGCTTCCCATTCCAGGCCAAGCTTTCCTCATCCAGAACAGAAGATTCCCTCTCAAGTTTACACAGAACATTTCCCAAGACAATTACATCTTTTCTCTCAAAGTCCTGACTTTTCCGAGCCTATTCTCTTGCAGCGGCTTTTTCCGCTTCTTTACTATTTATGGCCTGATGCTATTTCCCACTTCAAACGTTTCTTTGGAAACTACATTGTTTATACTTTGGAACCTACATCACAGATTCTGCCATCTATTTACACTTAAGTCTGAACTGGATCTCCAAATATGAACCTTCATCCAGAGAGAATAGAAGTTGAACTTCTTCTATATTCTCTGCCTCCATCAGACCTTATTAGCTTTTATTTATTTAATCATGGTGGTTCTTCTCTATTGATTTTTTTCACATTCATGGTTTAAAAGAGAAGAAGAGGTAGGTTTTTTCTCTATTTTTCAAAGGTGTGAAAATGACTGGCGCTAAAATGAAATGAGGTTATATTGACTAAGAAGTAGTCTAAAATAGTAGAAAAACTAGAAATTACAGCCCTCTATACTCTTAACAGAATATATGTTTGATACTATCTCTCTTTTCCTTGAGATCTTCCGAAACTCTCAATGGATAAACTGATCTGTTGAAAATAATACCTGATAACATACAAATAATCTCATTAAGATTATTGCTCTGCTGAATAAGAAACCAAATAAAATATACCTTTGAAATGCAATACTACATATCACAACAACAGAAATAATAATAAATTAAGGTGTTAATTAAGCTACTTTTTCTCATCAGTAACTTTCAAAGCTATCAACTTTACAGGAGTGCGTAATGTGAATACATGAATACAGGATATTCATCTATGAGGCTATGAGTGGCTTATGGAACCATTCCCCATCTGCACCAAGAATTCAATCTAAATCATATGAATAAAATTACAAGAATGTCTTTGAACGTCTGATAATACGGATTAATAATAGAATATACTGGAATAATGTCAAAAAATAGACATTTTCTTTTCTGTTAGATTTTGTGAAGATTTTATCCACTTTGAACAAAAATCTTCAAAGTTATCTCCAAATTCATCCGATAATATCTAGATGAATGAATAAATTCGTTGGACGAAAAATTTATAGTTGATTGAAATACAACCTATTACTACACATACAGATACAACCTTTCAGCTGTACTTTGATGTAACAGTAATTTTCTAATTTACCTTTGCAAGGACAGAATCCTTTGCAGTAGACCTTGACGCTGGAGTGATGGACACAGTTGTGGTAGTCGAGGCGACACAGCGAGCTGTAGGTGTGGTTATCATTTCCACACAGGAATGTCGGCTTCATCACGGGGCAAGGTGTGCAACGTCTGAAAAAACAAAGAATTAGAGTTTGATGAGATAATTGATGATTTTTGTCAAGAAGTGTCTGAGGTGAAGATTATTCGCGCATTTATATGATCATCCCTTATTATATCATCATCTGATCATATTATCATCCCTTATAAGTGTTCCATTCTTGATTCATCACTATCATCGGAATTTTACTCCTATTACATACACGTCAGATCAGAGTATAATCTCTGGGCAAGTAAATATCAAAATCAACATAAGTTCTTTACGCTTAGCAATATTCTAATTTCGAAGTTCGTTCTTAATCCAGCTCGAATTTTAATTTCATTGAAAATTATCATAGTCTAATTCTAATACAATATACATTATTCAACATACATTAGCCTAATACAAACACTTGGAATATTTGTGAGAAAAAACAGTAACTTCTTTTTACAAGGAAATCAATGTTTATGATAATTGGACGAAGTTTTTGTGTTAATCGAAATTCAATCTGACCAAAAGTTCAATAGAACAAATAGAATTTAATTCCCAACTTTCTTCATAAATTCAGGCAAGACTAACTTTCAAGTCTAAGGTAACTTGTCAGTACATTGTTCTCATTGTATTATCCTAGTTGTCTTGATTTTAAATCTTGAATCTTACTTCCAGCGTCATTTTCTTATAATTTTCCACCATCAACTCATAGATCAAGCCCCGCTTCAACAAGAGAGACTCAAAAAGCACTCATGAATATGAACCTGAATTTTCTACCACTGAAAGTGCTCATAAATGATTGGCTGAGATGTCTTTCTTGAGCCAGGAGGTTTCATCTTGGAAGCACTCGCTCCATTCTTGAAAAATGGAATACAGAAATAACATTCTTGAGAAGCACACTTTGTTCGGCAATAAAATAAAGTAGCAGAGATAAGAGAACATGCGTTCACCTAGGCTTCGATGATGTTGCTAGATTATTCGTGTAGACAGCTGAGACAGAAGGGATATTGAGAGCAGAGCAGAGTAGACGGATAGGTTTTAGATAAAGGATGGAGGGAGAGGGATGATAGAAGGAATGAATAAGGGTGGAAATGCGGCTCTTGAGTTTACTCGGATCAATCGATCGCTGAAAGAAGCCGCAGTATTAGAAGCATGAGAGAGAGAGGGTAGGAAAAGAGGATAGGATAGGGAAGAGGAGTGCTTTTTCCAACTAGTGTTCTCATTTATCATTTCAGGAAGCAGAGAAAAGCTCGCAAGAAAGATCGAAGGAGAAACGATGGAAAGAGACGTCGTAGAGAAAGGAGAAGCCGGAAGAAAAAGCAAGCAAGACAACTAAGCTGTATTGAACAATCAATATCCCAACGACAGAGCTGTCACCGGCACTCATCTTTTCTTTCACACCTCTGTCCTTATTCCATTTTCCACCTCTCTCTACCTTCATTCTTCTTCCAACACCATTTCCATCTACGAGACTGGTCCAAGGACAACAGAACAAAGGAAGAGTTCAAATAGAACAAGGAATGGAAAAGAAAAGAAAACTGTGAGCGAAGAAAAATTCGTCCACTTCCAAGCCATTGGCGATGGAAGTCATTACAAAGTTTTCCTACAGGTCCCAACTTTTTTCTTTGCAGAACGTCTTAATCCTCAGAGCAAGTAATAAGCAGGAAAATCTGCTGAATTTTGAAAGTGCCTCAGAAAAGAGTAGGTCACCAATCAATACCGTAGGACTAGATATGGAAAGTGAACGGGTTTTCCCACCTCAAATACAAATTGTTTCCAATTGAATTTCCAATTGAAATACAAGTTCAATTGGGGGTTAAGGTTAAGATTAATTACGAATAGACCTGACAAACTCAAATGCAAAAATCTATTATTCTATTTGAATAAAATGTACGATGATAAATTTTTCTGTCAACATGAGTTTAATCGAAATCAGTTGAATATCTCAACTGAAAAATTTTTCTTTTCCCTTTCCATTTAGGAAAAAAATTATTGAATAGTTCATTCGATGAGGAAAAATTCAATTATCAATCCAAGTGCCTTAGAAAAATGAACCAGTTAGTAACTCAACCAAAAGAAGGGGAAAATACAGAATTCTGGAGGCATCCTCCCCAATTGAAGTGAAAAGCAATGTTGTTTTTCAAGAGGAATTTAAGTTGCCACTCGTACATGAAAAGTTAGTTTGACAATGCATGCGCTAACTAATGGATAGAAAATTGTGTGGCATTTTGACTGCAAAGTCAGTAGAAGGGGGAGGATTTGAGTGTGAAACTGAAAGATGCAGAACCGGACGTTATTGCGGAAGAAATGATGGAGTGGCGGAGGGGGAAATCGGATGTGTGCAAGTGTGAGTGCGTGAAAAATGGTTTTTCCTCTGCGGGTCCATTCTTGTTGGGAGTAACAAAGACTGGGGAGATGGCGGTACACCACACACCCGCCACGAATAAATGGGCCAGATAACAGCCAAGAGCCGAACTTGACCACCCAACTCCCTTACTCAACTACCCTTCCCCCCCACCACTCTGAAAACACCACACACACCACCGCCATGATGGACATTTATTAGCGGCAGGCCGTGTATTGTTTATATCCAAGCCGTTGTATTGCTAGACCACAGCTCCGGACCCGAATTCTAGCCGCCACCGCCTTCAAACAACAACCTCCTCATTGTTCTCTCGATAAGTTATCCGTTGATCTCCATTCAGAAAACGGCAACGCATAACATTTTCCTCAATCCGCATCAAATATACGAGAAAGAAAACGTATTGGAAATAAAAGTCAGTGTAATCAGATATCGGGCAATCATTTCGATCCTATTGGTTTCCCAAAGACTTCGATCCTAAAAAGTGAATGATATGAAATATGAGAATTTTTATTCAACTCCAAACAATATTACTTTGTTACATTTATTCTTGGAAAACCAAGTTATTTGATTTTCATAAAGACTTTCGTTACACTTGACACTGAAATGTCACAGAATTGAATTGATCACATTTCATCAATTATCAGGGAGCGTGATGATGGTGCAGACACAAGGCGAATAGAATAATATAATGAATAAATTTACCACAAGCCGTGGTGCAGAGGTAGTAAAAATGACAATCAAGTGTGAATAAGAAGTAAAATGTGAATAAAACAGCTTGTCAAGCTAGTTTCGCTATCAAGGATCAGACTAGGCAAGTGTCACAGTCCAAACTGATCTAAGTTGAATTCATTTGGAAATGTACTTGAGAAGTGAAAAATTACTTGGAACCTCTTTTCAATAGGGTTTTTCTTGAAGATTGTCAATTTTTTCACCGCTAAATAGCTGGATAGAATGTATTTTGGCATGAAACCACTAAACATCACTGACCAATTATTTCTGAATAGCATGACAAGATGGCCTTCTCAAAAGATAAGACTGGAGGGCTCTTCTCTTCAACATTTTCTTCAACAATTTGCTTTCAAAGAGAAAGCGGGCTGAAAGCTGTCGTAAAATGTCTTCTAAAAACGCATCTTCCATAATGGCAAGGTACCTTTCATGGTTAAGCCGGACTAAATAGGAAGCCGAGTAATGGATTGGAAGGAGGAGGAGGAGAATGAGAGGAAACAGAGGAAGAGGAAGGACGAGACGAGAGGAAAGTGTTGCAAAGAGAGGAAACGCAAAATGGTGAACGATACAGCCAAGATGAGAAACAGGAAACTTTTCCACGAGATTTTCGAATTTCTAAGGACAGGCTTTCCTGAGAAAACCTCTTCTTGCTATATGGAGATGGAAGGAGAGAAAAAGAGAGAGTGTGTGAGAGAGAGAGAGAATCGCCAACGGGCAAACACCCTGCTAAGGAAGAGTAAGACATTAGACACTGTGTTTTGCCCAGATTCATCTTTCATCATTTTCTTTTGATTTTCTCAAGAAATACTCCAGACATTTGCTGAGAAATATAAAATTTTAGAATCTATAAATATTTTCAAATGTTTGCCACAACAGAAACTCTTCATCTCAAACTCATTCTAATTCATCACATCACAGAAAGACTAAACAATCTTCGAATAACCAACCCATCAGTAATGCATCGATATGAACATTTTCCAATATTGGATGAGTTATTCAAAGTCAATTCAAACAAAGTGATTTCTGGAGAAGGATTGATTGATCGTGTGAGGTAAGGACAATTTGTACTCCGAAAACCAAGGTTTGTGAAAAGGAGTATGGAGGTTCTATAATCTGACAGCCTTGGGTGGAATACGTATTATTATAGCGAAGAATTGATAATAAGACCTTTTCTAATAAATTTTTGGATCGCAATTGAGCAGTAAGATTGTACACACACAACCACACTTTACGATTGTGCCCTCACATCTCACTTTATTGTCACCGAGAATTTTATAACGTAGCCCGAGGGCTTAAGAGTTTTATTAAATTCTTGAGCCACAGCCGTTGGATGCACGTGCGCGTGTGCCAGCTCCAACTAGCTTGGAACAAGTCTTGAGACGGGATAAGTAAATGGGTCGAGAGCAAATATTATCCCTATCCAATCTCAACTCAGTTCGGCACGAGGAAATTGCCTCGACGATGCGCAATAGACAATGAATTGTTTTCAATTGAGTCACCCTGTATTTCAAGTACGATTGCGGACTGAATTGCATATACGATTTCTACTCTCATCATAAACTAGATATCATCAAAAGCAGAAATCACAGAACTAATACGCACGGGCTTGAAGGGAACAAAATTGGAAGGATGGTAAATTTAGACAGGGCACAAAGCTGCCAAGTTGAAAGAATATGCCAATAAGAAATTGGATGGAATTTCCGCCAATCTCAATGTCTATTGTATCCAAGACAATAAGAGGATTTTGACCAATGAAAGATCAACCAAGTGGACGAAACCTAGAAAAGAGGAATTCGAATAGGTAACCTTATTGTTTTGATGAGAGTTTCAAGTTGAACAATTGTTATTCATAATTTGTTTCAAGGAAAAAGAACGTTTAAAACAAATCAATCCAATGAATTAAGGAAAACTCTATATTGGAAACACTAAAATACCCAAAAATCTAAAAAAGATAGCATTTATGAGAATTGATCAATTAGACTATCAAACCTATAATAACATAGAGATGGTATTGGCAAAGGAGATAATTACGTGGATACAATTACGTTGTGGCAAGGTGGATACAATTACGTTATGATTATCAAACTTCCAATGTGAATATGAATTCTCACTTGATAATCACATTAAATTTTGGAAACAGTGGAAAGTGGTAATTTTATTTGTAGTGGCAGAGGTGATCTCCATGATTGAATAATGCTGTCAAATGATTCAAGTAACGCTCAAGTAAAATAACTGGAATGACTGAAATAACACGAAAATGATGAAGCTTTCGTTGACCTAAAAAAACAATTTAATATAAAGCCTTGACCATGACATGATCAACTCCTGATGGCAATAATAAACTATATGAAATAATGTAGCTTATTGGATCATAAAAGTAGAAAATACTTCTATTCAAGAATAAAAACCACGAAGCTTACTGGACCTTAAGTAATAATATAAAAAATAACATGGAGGATTATAATATTATATTTTGTGAATTATTATAATTTCATATTCCCAATTGAAATCATTGTTGCTCTTTCAAAATTTATAAAGCTAATAAAAATGAATAATCTATTATCAACAGGATCTACTAAAATCATAGAGAAGCAATACTCTCTAGTATTGTTCTCTGTGCTAAAATCTACATTTCACTTTGTTGGAGGATTCTCGAGTCAGTCTTTGACAAAGACATTCGATTTATAGAGTCGAGTGGTATGGGGGGGGGGAGGAAGAAGGAAGAAAAAATAAAGACTGACCGAGCAGTAAAGACAGTGCAGAGCGGAGTGTTATAAGATTTGGAGAGGCTCCAGATGGGTTTGGCTAGCCCTGGGTTTGGAAGCACCCATCCGAGCCGAACAAGAGCGGAGCAGAGACGACAGCAGAGCAGGATTGAGGACAGCAGAGGATTGTCACACGGAGAGGATTGTGTGATTGCAGGTCCTGTGGGACAGGCTGCTGTCTACTTCAATTCCCAACTCGAATCGCGCTTCTCTCTCCAAGTTAACTTCCCATCCAAGCAGATTGGCTTCCAATGTTCCAACTCATATCTCACTCACTCACACACCTTTCTCATGTTCTTTACAGCTACAATAGATTCCCTCAGCACAGCACAATCCTTTCCAAGACTGGTTCTACACAAGATCCACTTAAATTGCTGATATTCTACGTTTTTCAAGAATCTAGGATTCTTACAAAATTAATTAAATATATTGCACTACTGTACTGGAATATGAATATTATACATTGAGATGATTACAGTGATGAATAAATAACAGTTTATTTATACTCCTAATTTTCCTTTTAATTCAACATTTTTTCCAACTTGATAAATATTTCGGAGTTTTGAAACGGAAATTAAGACTTTTATTGAGTTCAAATAATCAAACTTCACCTTTAACTTACTTGACCCAATCTATCAATGGTGAATGGTAGTAATGTGGTTACTATTACAAATTCAATATTTCCCTGAATATTTCGTGTTTTTATGATGTGTTAGTGTTTTATAAACTTTAAGAATTTCATATATCAATAAATAACTTTTTTCAAAATTGGTGAACATTTTGCGAAGTGAAATAGAACTTCAACCTAATGGAATTAGGTTATACACGGCGAGGTGGAATAACCTTCGGGTCTCCCCACCAACAAAAGCCATACGCTAGATAGATATTACAATTTTCGTTTTGAATTTAATGCTTTCACTTCTTTAAAATTTGTAGTTAAAATAATATTAAACATTTATTTTAAAAAGTATGTTGTTTAGTTTTTGCTTTAAAAGAGTAAATTTAGAAGAGTTAATATCAGTGAGAAGGAAATGGATCTATAAGAAGAGGGCGGCTTCAAGCGTATATTTGAGCAGGATTGCTCTACGTGAGAATGGAAGGTACTTCACTGATAACAGACTCCAAAGTATTATGAAGGTTCCAATCTTTGGAGATAACAGAAAAATAAATATAGAGCACATTAGAACCGGTTTCAAAACAATAAATATGTATGGCTGTTGTGAGTAGTATGTTGAGAAGTATGTATAGTGAGAGAAGACTTCAAATGAACATTCATAAAGTCAATATTTTAGGAATAAAAATGATATTCAATAAAAATGAGTGAAATATCCGTATACAATACAGTTACAATAGACAATAAACAATATTATTTTCAGTAAACTTAGTACGAACAGAGTAGTGTGTATCTGAAAGTCAGAATATAAGAACCAGTACGTAAAAGTAACAACCATATTATAATTATTATATCTTATTTATATTTTATACTAGCTGTCCCGGCGAACTTCGTATCACCCTCTCCCCCCCAAATGTTCCCCTCTTCTCCCCACAAATGTTCCCTCCATGGCCCCTAAAAATGGTCCCCAAAATGTCCTTCATTCCCCCACAACCTTCATCCCCACCAAATTTCACCCTCTTTCTCCAATTGGCCCCTTCAATGTAACCCCCAAAACAATGTCACCCCAAATGTCCCCTTCATGTCACCCCTCAAATAACCCGGCTTCATGTCCCACCAAATAACCTCTCATGTCACCCACCTCTTCCCCAAATGTTCTCCTTCATATCACCCCTCCCAGAAAAATGTCACGAAGTAAATACCATATCCACACTGCTTTATTGATGGAAAATTAAAAGAAATCTGCAATATACTACACTTTATAAAGCGAGTGGATAATAATCAATAATTAATCAATGCTGAAAGTTGCCAAAAACTACCACCTGTCTCGGAATCGAACTCAGGAGTCTGCGTGGAAGGCAGAGTCGCTATCCAATACACCACCGCGGTCGTCTTCGGAAGACCTATATAGTAGCATCTTCAACTACACATCGATTTCATAGGAGCATTATTGTTTGGACTGGATCAAAATGGATGTCGTGTTTGATAGGTTAGGTCATTAATTTACTAATTATTTATTAATTATAAAGAGATTTTCTTATATTTTAATAAATATTATGTTAACCAGTGCTTTAAAAATTCAAACGAATCCAAAATCATCTAAATCGGTTCAGCCGTTCTCGAGTTATAAGCGAGCGTACAGACACCAACTCTCTTTTATTAATATAGATTATTACACTTGGATTTTAGTGGAATACTTGGATTTCAGAAATGCTTGAGACAGCAATGTAATGAATCTGTGAACACCCATTTTTCGCAGTCATAAAATAAGTTACTTACATGACGCATAGCCTTCCTGTAAATATGGCGTGGAGCAAATGAGTTACTGTATTGACAGCAAAGTCATTAAGTATCACAAATTTGAGGAGTGAATCGTGCTTTTTATTTTTGCTTTGAAAATTTCATTGCAATTTCCTTTTTCAAGGATAAGGAGACCAGAAACTTGAATTTTATGCCTACTTTTGATGGCATACCAGGACATATTTGTCGTGTAAGAATAAACATCTAGTTTAAAAACTCAAAGCTAAACTTATAAAGTGATGTATCAAACATTTAAGTGAGTCATCACATTTATTCAATTTACCAAGAGACCACTAAGTACTGTAATTATAGACTACTCATGAACTACAAAGTTGTTGACTATTACTCTATGTTAATAATATTCATGGCAGTGAGTTTAATAAAATTTAATTAGGTAAATCATTCCGAATCAATAATAGATTTGCAAAAAAATCATAATGAAATGAATGAGATAAGCAAGCAGCTTAGCAACCGAATATCAATCAAGAGTGTACTCACGTTCTGATGATATCCTGTGCGGAGTCAGCTTCGTCGTCATCGGAGTCATCCTCTGAGTCATAGAAGATGTCCTCGTCCTGATCAGTTGCTGTTGCTGCTGCGTCCTGCTGCAGCTTGGACTTGGGAATGACGATGTCTCCGCTGCGGTGCAGCTCCTTCTTGCTGACGCACACCGCCGTGAACGAGTCCTCCAGCAAACAGATGTCTTTCTTCTTACAGTTCAGCGGCTGGCACAGGTCACCTGACACAAAAACGTCTCAGTGCAGTCAAAATTCGTGTATGATACTAAATAGTCTACTAATAGAAATACTATCATTGTGTTTACCATGAAAATCAGTTTCGTATGAGTATTTTCCAACTAAAGTATGACTCGAAATGAAATTTATAAATGCCATTCATTTCATTCCATTTGAAAAATGCGGTCGTGTATGGAATAAATAAAGTATGACCTCAATGATTTTCATATTATTATATGATTATATGCATTGATTTTTAGCTCATGGAAAGTTTATAATGAGGAATTACTCATTAATAATACTCGTTTATAATATGATGGATAATAGAGAACAAACTTTCATGATAATAGAACAACTTCTAAGGATGAATAGTTAGTAATAGTTTAATTATGAGATTAACTTAATTTACTATCCATATCTTATAGTAATATTATAATGAGCAAATTAAAATTGTTGAATTAAGCTATGGGGTATTTCAATTAACTCCATCGAAGAGATACAGTTTCGAAGAGGATGCTAGTTATAAATGATATTGGATATTTTCGAATGAGGAAGTAAGGATTTCATTTTGCAATTTAGGAGATACAGTTTGATATTGGCAATGATGAAATTGGCCACTCTAACAGTAAATGATAAATGATTCATTTTGCAATTTGAATAAACTCAAAACATTCATACAAAAGCAAATCAAGCTGTTGGATTTATTCAACTGTTGATATGAGAGAAAACCCCTCAAATCAGGTTTGTATTTTTAATAATATTTTTAGTTCAATCAGCGCCTCCGTCCAAATATGGAGCCAATATCACCTCAGATATCACCATCACTTCAGTGATCGTGCTGCAAATAAGAATTCCAGTAGAATAGATTCATGAAAACCGTAACTGTCCACCGGAAATTGGATTATTATTATCTTCCATCTCCTCTCAGAGCACCAATTTGTCTTCTGATACCTATTTTCCAATGTGGTTCTGGATTTTTTGTAATAATCACTCGTCGTTTCCACAGAGGAGACTGTGGTTGGGAGGGAGGAACTTCTCTATGATAATAATGTGATAACATATTAATAGAATCAGAAAGAGCTTTAAAACGAACAAAGGAAACGAAATTTTGATTTGCAGCTGATCCATATCCATAGTGTTATGGATCAAATTAACCGATTGTTGAATCTTCAGACTAATACTTTCCCAAATAAATTAACTCCCATCAGAGAAGGGATACAGTTTGGAAATATAGAACAATTGGTGCACGAACACTTGAAGTAAAAGTGATTCATATTTGCAATTTAGGATACAGTTTGGAAATGAATAGGATATAGGCAATGAAATTGGACACTTAAACTGATGGACAATGATTCATTTTGCAATTTCCAGACAAACTCAAACATTCATACAAAAGCTATTTTATTCGCTGTTTGGATCATAAGAGAAACCCTCAAATCCGTTCTCCATGTAGATTAGAATCAGGTTTTCATGACATTCAAGTCAGCGCCACTGTCCCATTCATAGCAAAATATCACCTCGACGCTTCGGTGATCATGCAAATAAGAATTCTTAATATAGATTCATGGTGCTCAACTGTAACGAAATTGATTTCATATCTTCCATCTCTCAATTAAAAGCAGAATACGGTTGAATCAGATTGATGAATGATCTACGTTGAAATCTCGTAAACCTAGTTTTACATTTCTGTCAAGAAGAGATTTTGAAAATGTCATCGCATCGGTTTCAGCTTGTAAACACAGACAATCTCACGCAGATGATGATGGTATTTAGAAAGGAGAGGAGAGAAATATTCGTATTTTCCAAACTACGGCGAAGGGCATTGCTTGTCTGAGCTGGTTAGCCAAGGTGGGGAACTGTGTGGTTGAAAGTACTGCATCATCCAAACCAATATGTGGGAAAATAACATATTATCGCACCCGCTACGAGATCATGAAAGAGCTCTTCACGTAACTAAAGGACTGTCTGTTAGCGATACGAGTTTATCGATGGATTTGTTTCCATCGAAAATCGTCAGCGATTTCTCATTGGCTGAAAGCGTACGCCGCGCGCTCCGAAGCCGAATAAATATTGCAACTGAGTTTGCTCATGACTCGGGCTTCAAATATTTTCATAGCGATCCTCTGTGCTTAAAATATGGCTGCAGCTCTTGATTTCCTGTTGCCCCCAGTCGTAAAATTCTCTATCCGCCAGTGTCCAATCTAATAAATACACCCGGCATTAAAAATGTCTATATCGAAGTGCCGCTATTCAATAAATTCACTTTTCTATGGCCACTATACCGTAAAAGTAGACTAGACAAGCAGAAAGCTATTTTTAATGTTGTGGGATTTATATGCAATGGAACGTCGGTGAATAATGTTGAATTTATTGAATAGTAATTCTGTGTCACATTCTGCCAATATCAAATTCAAATTGTCATTGTTTTTATGCCAGATTCAATGCTTCAATGGACATTTATTAGAAGACATGCACTATCTTGTTCATGCACTATCCCTACAAAATTCATTAAAAATAATTCCTTATAGAGACTTACCCAGTTTTTATAATATTATACAGTATTAAGAAATGGAAATGAATGAATGGAATCATATACTATAATTTGCCAACCTAGATAGAGTTCCCAATAAAATAGTGACTGCTTTACCACCACGGTATTCTACCGGTCATCCGTCCAACGAATGCATGAAGCGCAGATTTCTTATCTAATCAGAGCTATTGGATACAAGCGTAGCTATAAGCTGTTGGTGCTCCAGTCATGGTTTGTATTCCCATTCCGCCAAGCATTTATTCATTTTATTCATTCCATCATCCCTTACCTCATGCTTAATTCACATGTGTTGAGCACATTTGAGAGCAGAAATAATTAAATATTTTGTTATAAACTGAACAAAGCCTGATAAATCATTATTATATATTTATATATGGAGTGGTCCGTAGCCGAGGGCGATAAGCGCCTGACTGATAATCCAAAGGTTCCAAGATCGAATACAGATAGAATTGACATATAGCTTCAAAAATTAAAAAGAAATAATGAGAAACAAGCAGTTTGAATACGCAATGGTTATTATTAGAGCCCGGATGTTAGGCAAAATGCCTTAATTTTGCCTATTCTGCCTTTTCTGGGTGTTAGTGCCTATTTCAATATCAATTGCTTATTTCATCCTATTTTATATGTTTTGCCTACAAGATTACCAATTTTTTCATTTGAAATATTTAAAAATCCATGAATTAACATAATTAATTTTTTCAAACGAAAGTTTTGCAAGAGTAAAGCTAATATTCAATATATTATTATTTTAAGGTAACCCTTCTATTAAATCTAGCTTCAGTTCAAATACAATAGTGTGCTTCAGATATGCATCAGTAACAACAGTTGATGTAGAAAGGTCTTTCTCCATACTGGAAAATATTTTTTCAGAAAGAAAACAAAATTCAGAGTCAAAAAACTTCAAAAAATACATTAATCATGTGCAACCAGTGGAATATAAGTTTCTCAATTTTCTTATATTACTTTTTCATATAACTGTATAGGAATCCTATAATAGGAATAGGACTACACTATGCCTTTTTTCGATTTTAAAGTGCCTATTTTTGTGTTTTTTAGTGCCTTTTTGCCTGCCTATTTCAAGTATTATAAATGCCTGAACATCCGGGCTCTAGTTATTATTGTTTCAGTTGCACGGTTATCACTCCATTTGAATAATCTTTTTATAGTCAAAGAAGACACTGCATTATTTTGAAATTCACGAAAGGAATAAAAGTCAGGAGATTTTATCTCCCTCTTAAAAGGATAAAGAGTGTGGAAGTTCAGCAGAATGAGTGAAAAGATAACTGATGTTTATAGAGATTTGAAAGACTGTTAGGTTAGTTTCTAAGTTGCAAATCACTAAAAAGTTTTTAGACCTTCTGTAACAGCAGAATTGTTTACAAGGGTATTCGGTGACGGCAGGAGAAGGGTGGAAATTTATAGCAGTTGCAAGTCTTTTGCAGCAAGAAACTTGGTGCATAATTCAGATGTTTTGTCGGAGTAGACTGAGAGATACAGCGGCGGCTATTCTGCAACCCCAGCATCACTATCCACATTTATTAACAAACTCCAGTCTGCATGTCGCAAGGATAAATCCGAATGTGAGATGGCTATCGTCTGTCCTCAAAATGAGACACAAAATCAACTACATAGTCTTAACTTTGTTTTGTGACTCATTTTAAGGTCACTACTAACCATAGCTTTTTATAGAATCAAGAAAACAAAGACTTATTCTACTTTTATCTTGCTAAATCCTACAAATTTGTTATGGTTGCCTATAATAAAGCTCTCGTCTATCCTCCATTTCGACTCTCAAAGTTTATTTCTGTCATTGAGACCTATCTCATTACCAAGTGTGCATTGAAATGCGAATTCATAGTTTTAATAGTATAAAAGAAGAAAGTAGGCTATATCAAATTATATAAGCTTTAGCGAGCTGACTGATGACAACTAGTTAATCAGAATCAATTTTTTCAATTCAATTGAGACAAATTCAAATTGATTCGAATGTGAATATAATTTTTCAATCACATATTCATAATGCACTTTGTAATTTAAAAAGTTTTGATTCTTTGTTTGCAATATTGCCGTTAGTGGCGATGACTAAATATACCAAGTATACCACGCTTCGCCACTGATTGCCGTGTAACCCCTTCAAGATTTTTGATAATTGTCTTACCGAGAAATGTCTAGAATGTATCAAGTTTTATCTAATTTTATCATTCTAATCTCTAAAAATGTGTTTTAACCCTATTTTTATTCTGTAATACATGCAATGCTCTTAACCTTAATAATACATGCTCTTTCCTTAATGAGTATCAGCACCAATCATTTTAAAATTGCCTCCTCCCCTCCCCATACTTATATTCTCTTTGATCCAATTCCATCTTAGGGTTGGGATTCTTTTGATACATAGGCTTTTCAAGAAGAATCAATTCCCTCGACGTACTTCATGGTTTTTGGGGTCATCACCACTGTTGATTCATTAGTCATTACCCTACCAGGAAATTGAAACCTGGTAATCAATTACTGTACTCATTAGCCTAATCAATAATGCTCCATATCCGGAGTTTTCATTAGCGGTAAGGCCATTACACACTGCACAACATCCGGAATTTTCATTGGCTGTAAGGTCCTTGCACACTGGGCTCAGATCATTCCACCCCAAGTCTCTGTCTTATGTTCGAGACTTTCTCCATTATGGCCCTTGAATGGAGAAAGTGAATCTTCTCGGCAGCTTTTTTCCAATACTCGAATCCGTCAGTCCGATGATTCAATTAATAAACCCCATAAATGATCTACATTATAACAGTACACCATACATTTAGGTGCATCCAACTAAGAGATTTCAAATTTACAAATCTTGTAGATTAAGAAAATTCATCAAAACATGCCTTCTTCACATTAAGCAAGTTTTATAAATTTGAAAGATTTTGTTCATTTTCCTTTTATCGAATATGATGAATTAGAACGAAAAATTGTTCATATTCCATTTAAAGTATGAAACAATCCCAATTTATCTACATATTAATAATCATAATAATCACAATGAAGAATACATAATTGAATTAATGTTTACAGTACTTGGAAGATTTAAATATTATTTCATTTATAAACTCTTAGGTCTATGAGATAATGATTTGTTTGTTTTGAAACGCATCCCCTTTTTATTTTCCACTTTTCGAGCGTATGATGAGGATTAATTTCGATTGAAAACAAGCCAGTAACACGAAATATTATTGACAGTGAATCAGGCTGTCACACGAACAGATTAATTTTTTGGCATGGCGGCTGAAAAGAGGGTGTTTCCCCACTATGATCGTTTGATTCAGGCACGCCATTCCAAAATAATCTACCCTACAATAATTAATCTTAATATATTATTAACAGCCTATTAAATAATTATTATTCTCACGTTCATTCAAATAATAGTAGTAGTTATAATTTGCCGCTTATTTGTTTTGTATTACTACTTATTGACATGTCAATCGACTTCTCCAATTAAATCGGGGCCATCATTATTTGTTGAGTGAAATTGTGACATTATGTTACGAACAATCCTTTCAACAGCATTGGTATGGCATGAAGAGGTGATTTTCTTTTGTAATCAGATTGCCCACGGTGAAGTGTGTCGGGTCGAAACCAAAATGGCTTTTATAATCAAGACCACCGTCAAAAGCGGTTTGTTCTTTTGGATGAATTGGTATTGATGTCTAGCAATTACGGGAGTGTGCCCAGAAGGTTATAAGCGGGCGCCTCGGCTGTACCCGGCTGCCGTAGCCACAATGCCATTATTGAGCCAAGACAATGGCTTTATTCAAAGTCCCCCTCAGCCTTTGATTCGCATCTCGCAGCCTCTTTGTCCCCCTGCACACTTCAACGTTACGCAGTTTAAGACACGCAACAATACTTGACTAAAACCCTTCTCATATTCGGCTATGCTCTTACCACGGCCATCTTCAATTCACTTGCGCCGATCGAGTGGCGAAAATTCCAGTTGAGTGGTAGGTGTGAAGAAGATGTGTTTTTTTAGGTAACAGAAGTGTGAACCATAAAGTCTCCATAAAGTCTTGACTTTGGTACATGTGAAAAGGTTAGATGGTGAGGAATGGGCTGGTTGCACACAAGTGGATGAAGATTTATACTCGAATACTCGAAGGATAAAAACTGTTAATTGGAGTTTGAGATCAACAGACACTTGTGCAACAGATTTTTCCAGATTTTCGGTAGGCCTATGTGCTAGCTCATAGAAATTCATTTCTTTTGTAACCGAAGGCCTATTTGTTAAAGTTTCTTACCTACAATACTTCAATACTTTTGCATTATTACCTGCACACAGTATGCTTCCTCGCAGGTAAATTGTTTTTAAAATTTGTTGAACTTTTATTTTGTAATAATTATGTTGTGAAGATCTCAATAGAGTTTTTGAATTTGAATTATTAATTATATTTCAATTACTGTATTTAGATACATCTTTTGAAGGTTTCAACACAGATGAAGAAATTAAGAACTCAATAATGAATTGACTGAACTCAGTTGAATCAACTTACTGTTGGGATCGTGGATCCATCGTTTCTTCTCAGGCATTTTGTTGTTGCTCGTCCTTGTTTCATCCTAGAAACAAAAAAATAGAATTTAATAACACAATAAATTTTTACAGTATTTCAAAGACCTGTATTTTATATTTGTTCAATTAAGCATGTTGAAATTATTATACTTTGAACGTAGGGCTGATGTACTGATAACCTTCTCAAATATTATCATGAAGATATCTTTATGAATCATTGATTGAACAAGAACTGTTCTCTTGCTGTCCAAAACTAATCAAGCTTTTATGAAGAAGTTCTTTGCGGAGGAGATTTCCAATGCAAATTATTCTTTCAATACGTAATCTTCAATACAGGTTTTTTGAAAGCCATTGATTTCCAAGAACACCCCGAATCTTTCAACACAAAATCTCTAATAAAGTTTTTTTGCAAGCTATTGATACACTTTTCTTTGAGAGGGAATTCAAAAGGGCACAGTACACCCTCTGCTTTGTCTATCTCTACTCGAGATCAAAATTGAAAGCTGCTCGAAGGGATATTTTTGCAATTAAGTTAGCTGAAGTACTCAGCTCGCTTGAAATCAATCTGCTACACACAATTGTGAGAGTTGGGAGCTGAAATAAGAAGGAGTGCGATGTGCCCTATCTCGGCAGTGGCTGAAAGGAAAGGGGCTTTTTACTGGTCGGGTCTGATAAGGCCGCTGCCACGAATCGTCTGCACCGTCACTTCAATTTACGATGAAGAGTTCTCTGGTGAGAGAAAAGACGAAAAGATTCAATAGAATGTTCGCAGACGTCCCGATCCAGCTTCTTCGATAACGATTCGAACGAAAGCTCTGACATTTCAAGAGTCATCAGCACAAGAGCTCTAGAAAATCAAAAAGAAAATTATTTGAAGAGTGTTGACTTTTAAAGAAAATACCCTCATTTCAAATTTATACATTTAAAATTACTATGCCATGAATTTTCTATTTTACTATTCTTTATTTGGAAAGCTTGCAAAATTCCTGTTCATTTCATGAATAATTTCAAAGCTAGGAGACAAACCCGGTAATGAGTTGGGAAGGAAATGTTCAATGTGATGAAATAAGAAGATTAGCTTTATGAACACTTATTCCCTTGTATTATTCTGTTATCTTCTACAGGGTGGCGCATAAAGAACGGATGTTTTTCAAAGTGTTATAAGAAAGTTTATTTTAATCATACATTTATCTTCCTTACACCAAAATACTAAGTAAATAACCCAATTTGAGAATTTGTATGAAAAACTCCAAAACACTTGAATATTTTTTAAAAATTACATAGGAAAGATGGCGCCCTTAATGCGTTAATGCTCATTAAAAGCCTCAAATTGGTCCTCAACTTTTGATACAGCAGCAATTCATTCATGTATTGCAGTATTCAAATCTTCAATGTAACGATATTTACGACAGTAAACTTGATTTCAAGTAGCCTAAAGAAGAATCACATGCCAATAAGCTCGACTTAAAACTCTCTGCTAAAGCTCCGTTGAACGACGATTGCAGATTCATTCTATTGGAAATATTGTTCAACAGCAAATACGCGATTTTGCAAGGTCAATTGCTCCATTGCTACTAAAACTGGATACTTGAATCTACAAAATGGTGTCGCTCTGCGGTCACAGACAGCTCCACTCCACTGATACTATCCTACTCAAATCCATCCGTTCTTTTTGCGCCACCCTGTATATTGCTATTGAGTTATCAATGATAAATACTGTAAAAATATACGATGCATTCAGCTACCGATAGAAAGCTCAATAAATACAGTTCTATGATAAACAGGTTTAAATGTAGGCGATGCTAATTTACAATGCGAAAAGTACTGAAAACTTTAGATAAGTGCCTTCTTATAAAGTTTTTGAAACTTAATACTAGAATACTAAATTAAAATAAGGCAAATCTGACAACTTACAAACTAAAAACAGTCTTGAATCCCTTGCGTGTCAAAGAAAAAATTGATTTGTATTAAAAATTAACTGGAATCGTATAATAAAATTTTTCTGGATTTGCTGACACTCAACACACATATAGATCGGGAAAAATGGAAAAATCTAATTTGGAAACTATTCTTGGGAACAGGTTGAAGCTAAAATCTATTTAGATTTTAGTATCTAATATGACACTAATACTTCACATGGGTTTCAGTGCCTGAGAGCTACCCACGTTTTTCTGAATTTTGTAACCAGAAGCATGTGCCAGTTTCATTCCGTATGGAATACATTTGGGAGACCGAGAAAGGAGATGATAATAGAAAGTCATAAATTGCAGAAATGAGGAAGCCAGCAGCCGACTACACTGTGGTAATGCGACGCGGCACAAATACACTGTGTAATATGAATTATGAAAATTAATTCCGGTCCCTTTCAAGTATCTTCTCCTAACTTACGAAATTCATGTTTCTCTTCACAAAGCTCACTCTGTTCCAATTACACGGAGTTTCTCGAGAGTGATGTCGAGCGAAGATTCTCGGTTATCTCATCTCATACACGCAATGTGGTGAGTTCAATTACATTGCTATGAATAATATCTTATCAGAATCCTACAGAGATTACTCATGGAAATTAACGGTGCAAACTGGAAAAAGTTTCTTTAATGAATTTAAGGTGAAATTAAGGACGTATTGAGATGGTGTAAGCAGTTCCTGATTGGTCGAAATCCTACTACCTTATTGGCTGTAATATAAGTGTATTTTGTAGTTCTACAAAATGGCTATTACTATAATACATGAAATGGCAGATATATTTTATGGAATAGAATTATTAGTACAACAACTGAACAACAGAGTTTTAAAGTTTTGAAATAAGGTGTAATGTTCAATTGAATTTTTTATTACATTCTATTTACTATAGTTTCAATTTTATTTATTTCTTACATTGATTAAAATCGAAAAAAAATGTTCACATAATTTCACTTCAATAACCATATTACACTCAATAACCATTATATAAGACTGAGAATACATTTTTTGGTAAGTTATATTTTAGAGAGAAAAAAACAGAGAAGTTTTGTCTGATACAATAATTGATTTCATTTACTACTGCTACCCGTTTTGAAATTTGAAAATATTATATTCCAATACTATTACTACAACTTGTCACGATACAAATTCTGGCAACCAAATAAAGCCTCAATAAAATATTGTCAATGACCACTAAGTGCTGGTATTATAATAGATAGCACAATTAACGGTAAGCTGACCTAATTTAGCAGTACTCAATATTGATAAAATAATGATAACAAGGAAGCGAGCTCCGACTCACCACCAAAAGTCTCTGACTCATATCACATTGTATATTTATTTGTATTCTTTGATGTTAATTTATGTAATTGAAAAATCCAAATCTTGAAGATGGCCATAACCTTCATCCAAAAATATCAAAACACACCACTGCCTATATGGATCATCTACTGAAAGATGTCAATGCCAATAAAATCATTGGAAAAATTATGATTTATCAATTATTTATAAAATGTATAAATACTTAATCCACATATGTTAACTTGCTATTAAATAATGCATATTATTATTTGTACTCACCAAAAATATCATCCCAAGCCGGTGAAATAATGTATATACAGGTCTCATATCTTCGGTGGTTTCACGAACATAACAATATATTTTGGAAATATTTGTTGTATATGAGATTATACTATTTTAGGAGTCAGCTATTTTATAGCATAAAATATTTGGATGTATATTAATTTAGCAATAAACTTTCAGTTCACCTTTTGAATTTGGCAGTGGAGTTGAAAAGTAAAGAATATTTTTAAAGGCATCTTCCAAAAATAAAAATAAAAATTGAAAGGATTTTAATGTCCTATATGTTATTTTGTATTATATATAATATATCGCATATTATTTAAATGGTTATTGTAGCTAAATGTTGGAACTACTTTGTGCATTGTACTGACGTCAAAAAACACGATATTAAATTGACCAATCACAGCCCAGCATTTCATTAAAAATTCTAGAATGTTCTATTGAAAATTCTGTTTCCTTGAATTTTAGCAAGGGTAATTCTCTTCCGTTTGAGACTCCTTAGAGAGCAGTCACTTTTGAGCACATACGTGCAGTTTAACTGTTTTAAAATGTAATCAGTTTCATTTTCAATCTTAATGTTTTCAAGCTGTGATATATTAAGCTGTGGCAATGTATAATTGATTAAATTCATGTAAAGTCGCGGAAATGTTATAAACCATGGTCCAGAGCCAAGCAGTATCGTGAGATGACACACGGAATCCAATCTACCCCTGAGATGGCTGCCTAAACCAGGATACGGTAACCGACGTCAAAGCATCGCCAATACTGTGAGTGATCCGTTTTATTAATCCTTTGGCCAAAGGCGCGAAAAGCCTCTTTTAAAGTGAAATAGTGGGGAAAAATTATCATACTGCGTGAAACATGAGCTCATGGTCTAGTATTTAAGACATTCATAATTTTAGAGATTTTGTACAATCTTATTTGCCAGGCAAAATACCCACACCCACGCTCTACCGAAAATATAAATTTTGTAACAAGCTATTTATTGTTATTAACAATTATTAATGAAACTTGTAAAATTCATTTAATTGTTCAAGTTGTGTGTTCTAAAGGAACAGGAGAATATACTCCAAGTTTTTCACCTAATTACTGGGTTTTCTAGTCGTTCTTGCACCTGTCTTGGCAATCCCAATTGATACATTAAATTTATTTAATTTATGAAAATATCAGTATCCTGGATGAGCCCTTGCAAGGCCAAATTTTGACATGCCCAGTCACGTAAGGAGTATGCTTAGCCAAGTGTGTTACGTAAGTGGATTGAGATCTTGTCTTTGATGCGTGACTATAGTCCATCACTTAGCTCTCCCTTATCTTGTGACACATTTGACTATATTTGCTTGATCCTGACGTCACGGGACATACAACATAAAAATAATAGCGTTACACACATGACCCACAACATAGTAATGTTACACATGGCACCATAACGTGGGGCTGTTACACATGGCGCCCGAACAGGGACGGCCTGACGGAGATGTACAAGATTTCTTTATTAAGAAAGCCAAAAATTTGAACTCAGAAATCACAGAGTTGATGGTTGAAAACTTTTTGAAATTGAAAATATACCTTATGGAATTGCCAAGCTTTAATAAAGTAATTAATTAATTTGAATATTGATTTCATTATTAAATTATTCCTGAGGAGACGTCGAGGAAGAGTATACTCAGATATATCGCCAACAATTTAAAGAGATATACGCACCTATTGCTATGAATCACACTCTGTGATCATTTGAATAATTATTTTAGGTAGCCTATTAAGAAAGCTAGCTTATTTAACCTTGAAATTAAAGCTTTAAAGGTACCAAAATATTATTAGTTTACCAAGAGCATTAAGGTCTTGGGGGCTTATTAATTTGTTAACCAATTTGTTAATTTAAGCAAAATCCCCAAAAAAGCGATATCATAGGCAAAATATTAAGAGTATTAACTGTTTATTTATTGTTTATATGTGATAGTTTGAAAATCGCCAGATTATTAATGAGCATTGAATATAGGGCTATTTATTAATAGTTACCATATATAAAAATTTATTTACTGGTAATTACCAGATATCTATTGATTTAACTATCATTGCATGTTTATTTTGTGCATGTTTATTTGTAATAAGTCTTGGAAAATTTATTGTCTCACTGTATATATCACTTGTCACTTAATCCTTTTGGTCAACATTTCACTGCACTTGAGTCACTATCGCACTCGCGCCGCGCATTCATTTCCACGCCGCGCATACACCCGCGCCACGCATCTATTTCCACGCCGCGCCTACACTCTTCACGCCGCGTTCACACCATTGGACCACGACATCCTTGGATTTCACCACTAGCCCAGCTGTCCAAATCCTAATTCACCATCATGGAGAACCTTTCAGCCAACTCATCTGTGTCCTACATGGAGCTGGGAGACAACAACACTTTGCGGTGACCACACCTAACACCGAGGCAACAAACAACACTGATGAGACAGCGCCCAGGGAGCGAGACGCAGGAAGTGTCACAGGCGCCAACTTCGACCCTGAAAATCTTCGTCAGCTGTCTTCCACCCGCCTGGAACCAGATGTCAGTCCGACAGAAGTGCCTCCACGTACGCCGTCACCTACTACTGTCAATCCTACTACACAACTCACGCCAGATGAACTGAGTCCATTAACTTCCAGATTAATAAATGACACTCCAACCGATTTGGTCACCCTCATGCTCAAAATAAGTAATGACCTCAAAGATTCCCAAGAGAAACTGGGTAGTCGAATAGATAGTCAAATCAATAATCAAACGGAAAAATGGAGAAGATGGATAGGGAGTTGAAAGAGGACATGAAACAAATGAATAATCAAATAGAAAAAATGGATGGAGGATTGAGAGTAGAGATCAGAGACATCAGGGGAGAGATGAAAGATATGAGAAAGCAGTTAGATGACACTACTGTATGCCTCAACAAAAGAATGGATGACATGCAGGTGAATTTGAGGAAGGAACTGAGTGAAGATTGGAGCAAGCATGCGATTGAACTGGAAAACAAGGTCATGCAAAACGTAAGTGAACACACTGATGGATTAAACAAAAAACTAGAAAATCTTGTAAAACAAACCAAAACCGACATACAACAGGCAGTAGAGAAACAGAAGACAGAGTGTGTCACCACCTGCAAGAATTTGGAAAAGCAAATTAGAGATTCCACCCAGCCATTAGAAAAATCTGTACAAGAAATTAACACTCAACTTAGCCTAACAAACACGTCTCTAAGTACTACTCAAACCCAAGTTGAAAGTCTAGTAACCGAACATACATTAATTCACAATAGAGTTAAAGAAACCGAAAAGAATTAAACCAACACCAAATAACCATCACCCAACTAGACAGCGAGTTGCAAGATACTAAAATCGATTTAAATAGTAAAATAAAACAGACACACACAAAAATATCACAACTTGAAATGAATATGAGTAGAGTGAGAGGAGGAGGTGAGATAGTAGCGGTACCGAAACGCAGAATGTGTCACAACTAATCAGTGGATTAGGAAAATTTGATAACACAAAATTCCACATGACACCTAAAGCGTTTGCAGAACAGCTAAAAGTGGTACAGGACTTAGTTCCAATCAGTTGGCCTGTATGGAGATTCCGGCTATCCTCTCTTTTAATTGGGAACCTCTGCTCTTCCTTCATGGACGTGCACATGAATTCAACAGCCTAGAAGAATTTCTGAGAGCTTTCCTCGAACAATATTGGAGCCTGGATAGACAACAAGAATTGTTATCTAAAATAATATCCTCAATTTTGACGAAAGAAGTGGTCAGACATATACCGCATTCGTCTCACGGTTACGCTATCAAAATTCGCAGCTAGACAACCAGATTCGATATTACCTTAGCTCACATCGCACTTAAGAAGATGCCGTATCACGTCCAACTAGCATTGGCCACCGCCTCCATTAAAAGTTTCAAAGACCTTGAAAACCACCTTCATTGTGTTCAAGCTGTCTCCACAAGCAATATACAGCATAATAACCATAGAAATAATAATAATTTTGTACAAACCAACCCGCCACCAAATCAATCAAGAGAAAATTCTAACACTGCTGACAATACAAATAATAATCCACAGGACTTTGAAATAGAGTCACCACCACCAAATAACAACTACCGAAACAAAAATGGGTTCAGAAGGAATCAAAATAATAACAATTTTAATAGAAATAAAGATCGTAGATACCATGATCAAGATAGATTCTATGATGGCCGAGATTACATGAACTCCAATAGAGACAACAACACAAGTAGTTCTAGAAACGAATCAAATAAATCACCATCACCAAATACCACTTTTAATACAGATAAAGATAATAACCCACCACCTTCTACTAATATACCATCAAAAACAAATGGAAAATCAAATAATCCATCAGGGAAAAATTCCAGCGGTGACCATCATGCAAGACTAGGAGGAGAGAAAACTTATAAGACTCTGACGGTTCAAATTCCGGCAGCCCAGAGCAAAGCTAAACGGCAGTCCAGCAAAATAAACAGTAAAGTGTATCACAACTCAGGCTTTCATCGGAAGCATGCTCGATATAAAAAGCCGACAGCTTTTGAGCATTATGCATGTTTTCATCGGCGGCACACTCGCTTCAAGCCCGCCCTAAAGCCAAGAGATTGTAAAAAACATGCTCAATATAAAAGTCGACAGTTTCGAGAATTCTGAATGTTTTCATCGGCGGCATACTCGCTTCAAGCCCGCCATAAAGTCAGGAGATTGTAAAATTTGGACACCAAAACCTAACCTCTCTTGAGACGTTGATCAACTACCCACAACCAACCGGCCAACATAACCTAAATCGCCCACATCTGGTATACGAAAGGTTAATAAGAGCAGCTTCAGGACCCTGGAAATATTTCGTCTATTTGGTACGAGAACCTCGCCAACATTAAACCCTACTATAGAGAATGAACAATATCATTCCTAAGAACCACATGCTTCCGGTTTGGAGATAAACGAAAAAGCGATTTTTCTACAACAGGATTCAAACTAACATGAGCCAGAAATCGTCCCAAGGATGTACTACGACGCCTGACCGTATTAATTACGCAAAATAAGTGATATTGAACTTTTTAGAAAAATACACAGTTATGTTAATAAAATAATTGATGGCCAACGATCGCCATATTTTCTAATCAAACCAAACGGAATCCTAACGGTAAATTATTACCAACTTCAAATATTAGTAAGAAATTACCTTCTTTTCCAAGACTTACTATGTTATTATATCATATATTTGTTAGTATTAGTAAATATCTGAATTTTTGTTAGCTTCTGAAGTCATCGTTATGCACATAACCAAAAACACATATGTTATGATGTCTACTTGTGTGCGTAGACGATATATTGTACACATACGATAGGCCAAGGCCACATAAATCGAACAGCATGTATATATTCCATACTTCACAGCTGTGAAAGTTTATAATCAAATTGTTATAATGTAGCCAGTATTATTAAGTAAATTTTGTTAAAACTAAGATTAACACATATTTTGATATTATTATTGAATGTTTATTTATTTGTAACCATAAGTGTTTGCATGGCAGTGAACATTGAGTCAAGTGGTGAAACCACAGATTACGATTGTGAGCCCTAGGCTAATAACTTTGTCAATCGATAAAACAAGTCGGCACCCATTTAAGTTACCTGCTATTTCCTCCAGATCAGTTACCGGAGTTATTGTGAATCTATCCATGTAAATTGTTTGAGAGCTTTATTTATGTCATTTATTGTCTAGCAGAACTTATGAGTTTGAATTGTATTGTATTTTCGAGTGTCATCTGAGATAACCTCACATACCTTTTGTGCATCAGCGCTTGTAGAGATTCCTTGACACCTGGCATACTCTTTGGTTTGGCATGTCGTCATCATAGTATTGTTTAGCCGCCAACTTTTGAATTCTCATATTGCTCTTTTAGATGTATTATCCTTGCTCTATTTTTCTCAGCTAAATGCTTGATTTTTGTGTAAATCACTGCCATGATTAGATGTTACGCTTCTGTAAATCTTATGAGTAGGTAGCGTAGAATGTTTCCGTACCGAATTCGAGTCGGGAGGTAAGCTAACATGAGACAGTTGTGTTCACATATTTTTTAGAGCCTTCTTTATGTTATGTGAGATCTTAGAAAATTTGCCTCGTTTTCTTTGTATAGTTATACAAACTCGCTCTATCTGCAGCTTATTAAAAGCTTATTTATTCGCTCATTTATATAACTATAGGGGGCTTCTGTCACGATACAAATTCTGGCAACCAAGTAAAGCCTCAATAAAATATTGTCAATGACCACTAAGTGCTGGTATTATAATAGATAGCACAATTAACGGTAAGCTGACCTAATTTAGCAGTACTCAATATTGATAAAATAATGATAACAAGGAAGCGAGCTCCGACTCACCACCAAAAGTCTCTGACTCATATCACATTGTATATTTATTTGTATTCTTTGATGTTAATTTATGTAATTGAAAATCCAAATCTTGAAGATGGCCATAACCTTCATCCAAAAATATCAAAACACACCACTGCCTATATGGATCATCTACTGAAAGATGTCAATGCCAATAAAATCATTGGAAAAATTATGATTCATCAATTATTTATAAAATGTATAAATACTTAATCCACATATGTTAACTTGCTATTAAATAATACATATTATTATTTGTACTCACCAAAAATATCATCCCAAGCCGGTGAAACAATGTATATACAGGTCTCATATCTTCGGTGGTTTCACGAACATAGCAATATATTTTGGAAATATTTGTTGTATATGAGATTATACTATTTTAGGAGTCAGCTATTTTATAGCATAAAATATTTGGATGTATATTAATTTAGCAATAAACTTTCAGTTCACCTTTGAATTTGGCAGTGGAGTTGAAAAGTAAAGAATATTTTTAAAGGCATCTTCCAAAAATAAAAATAAAAATTGAAAGGATTTTAATGTCCTATATGTTATTTTGTATTATATATAATATATCGCATATTATTTAAATGGTTATTGTTGCTAAATGTTGGAACTACTTTGTGCATTGTACTGACGTCAAAAAACACGATATTAAATTGACCAATCACAGCCCAGCATTTCATTAAAAATTCTAGAATGTTCTATTGAAAAATTCTGTTTCCTTGAATTTAGTAAGGGTAATTCTCTTCCGTTTGAGACTCCTTAGAGCAGTCACTTTGAGCACATACGTGCAGTTTAACTGTTTTAAATGTAATCAGTTTCATTTTCAATCTTAATGTTTTCAAGCTGTGATATATTAAGCTGTGGCAATGTATAATTGATTAAATTCATGTAAAGTCGCGGAAATGTTATAAACCATGGTCCAGAGCCAAGCAGTATCGTGAGATGACACACGGAATCCAGTCTACCCCTGAGATGGCTGCCTAAACCAGGATACGGTAACCGACGTCAAAGCATCGCCAATACTGTGAGTGATCCGTTTTATTAATCCTTTGGCCAAAGGCGCGAAAAGCCTCTTTTAAAGTGAAATAGTGGGGAAAAATTATCATACTGCGTGAAGCATAGAAACATGAGCTCATGGTCTAGTATTTAAGACATTCATAATTTTAGAGATTTTGTACAATCTTATTTGCCAGGCAAAATACCCACACCCACGTTCTACCGAAAATATAAATTTTGTAACAAGCTATTTATTGTTATTAACAATTATTAATGAAACTTGTAAAATTCACTTAATTGTTCAAGTTGTGTGTTCTAAAGGAACAGGAGAATATACTCCAAGTTTTCACCTAATTACTGGGTTTCTAGTCGTTCTTGCACCTGTCTTGGCAATCCCAATTGATACATTAAATTTATTTAATTTATGAAAATATCAGTATCCTGGATGAGCCCTTGCAAGGCCAAATTTTGACATGCCCAGTCACGTAAGGAGTATGCTTAGCCAAGTGTGTTACGTAAGTGGATTGAGATCTTGTCTTTGATGCGTGACTATAGTCCATCACTTAGCTCTCCCTTATCTTGTGACACATTTGACTATATTTGCTTGATCCTGACGTCACAGGACATACAACATAAAAATAATAGCGTTACACACATGACCCACAACATAGTAATGTTACAAACTACTAGCTCATATTATTATTGTGAGTTTCTACTACGATTAACACATAAGCATATGGGTAAGAAAAGTGACTCAGAACCAGGATACTGGGGTATTATTAACACGTTTGTCGTTTAAGTCAAATAAACCAATAGAAAAATAATAAACTTCTTAGCGATGTAAAAGTGAATTCAAGAAGCTCTTCAATTAATTCAATAACTTGACCTTAACAAACCCGTGCTCAGTTATCATCATGTGATAACACGTTACAAATGCAGTAAAGCCTGTCGACCGGAACTCGACCGGACTAAAAAAACTTTTCCGTTTTAGCAGGTTTCCGGCTTACAAGGGTACCTTTTACCTTTATACAAGATTCTTTGGGACCACAAAAAACATTCCGTTTCAACAGGTTTCCGTCTTACACAGAGTCCGCCTTCGACAGGTTTTATTCTGTAGATGAATATCGACTATCGATACCAATCATAACTTTGAGCATATCTATGAACAGACAATTATTATCAGGAATTCTCGAGGGTATGAGTTTTTGTCTCTTTCAAGGGTTCGAGCCTCACAGAACCCCCGGGTATTCGGGAGAGTGTAGAATGGAGAGAATGAAACTCAGGAAAGCGTATAGGAATAAGTTGAACAAGCACCCTGTTGTTCAGTGGTGCGTTATTGGGAAAAGCCAATGCCAACGCGCAATAACCTGGCAGGCGGGACTGTATATGCAGGAAGGATTTAATCACCCGCACATGGTCAAAAGCTGCACTAACTCAAAGACTGCAATAAAGATAGAAAAAGGGGTTTCACGAGCTGAAACGTCTGCGATCGAACTCGTTAATCGAATTGTTTCCACTGTTTCCGGTCGTTTTCCGACGTTTACCGCGCAACGATATATCGAACAATCGATAGGTTAGTTTCCGATTGTCGATATCGACCGAACGCACCGCGCTGACCGCAACCCCGGACCAATCGAACACTGAATGGCAAGCAACCGACCTCTGATTGGACCGCTAATGACGGCAAACAATGTATAAACCGCTTTCCAGCTTATCAATGCCAGGGAGACAACTACTTCTCCGCAAAAGCTCGTTCTCAACCAAAATCAATGATTGAGGTAGGGGTTGATGATTGGAATATTGAAAATTGGAATCACTAGTTAATCTAGTAATTAATATATTTCATATTCGTTTCCGATTAGTTCATAATATTTTCAAATTGAATAGGCAATTCATTTTCAAGGCATAATGATAGCATTTACAAGTAAATTGTGGTTTATAAATATTGTCTCATTTGCAACACCAGAGGAAGAAAATGATCTCCAGAAAAATTGTATTTTTATAAAAATAATGTATAATTGAAAAATCTGAGGAGTTCAATGATCGTTTGATGGATTCATTCAAGTAGAGCAGTCTAGACCATGTCTGTCAAAATCTGCCTTGTGCTAGACGAGTCTAGATAGTGGAAATATTACATTCCAATAGAAAAGTAGGTGTCTCTTCTCAATGAATGGATGGTGGTCCCAAGTTAATATTTTTCAGTTATCAGGGGTCTGAAACTTAATGACATTAGATGGTGTTTCAAGTTGTTATTGAGTGACTAAGTGGCCAATTGTGGGTGGAGTATTGTTAGCCAATGATCTTGTAATTTATCAAAAATACAAAATACATCAAGAAGAATGTAAACTTTAGTAGAAATTTTGTTCGGAATTTTTGGGAATGGCTAGAGATTATCAATCATGATACTTTACAATCATTCGCTTGATAAATTTATCCTCTGCACTCTAACAAATAAGGCAAATAAGAAATAACACTTTGAAAATATTGGAAATAATATTTTCAAATATATGTATATTTGACAGATCACCATCACAGATGAAGGAAAATGACAAAAACTTATATTGAACTTCCATTCGGCAATAATAATTCCTACCACACATGCACTCCTCGTACAAGCCCGAAGAGTGTGCTTGCATTAATAGTACAGCGAAAAGCTATTACTCATCCTTGAGCACGTTCTAATTGCAAAGGGGATGAGGGTGATGGCGGGGGGAAGGGAGGCAGATTCCTCATACTATACACCTTTCAGTGGCCTATTTCTATCATCTGGCCCATTCCCATTTTCTGTCCAACGTGGTAATAATGTAAGACCTCTCAGAAATGTATTCCACCACCTCAACTCTGCCTTCACCTCAACCTCACTACTTTTTCTCACTTCATCTCTCCATCATGCTCTATCACACTCTCTTCTCATACTATTTTTCTCTTTCTCTTTCTTCTTTCCTTCCATCAGGGCATACTGGTACTCAAACCCTTTTCTATTTCCCATTCCGTTATTGTTTGCTGAATAAAAGAGACTGTGGATAAATAGTACGACATGGACGTCTAGAAATTCTTGAAAGAAACGCGGGTTGAACAGGTTTGTGCCATGCTGGTGAATTATTTTCCTACTGCACGCAAACTGTCACCTCATTTCTCTTTCTACAACGCCCATACTCACGTAGAAAGGGTGAAAAGAAAATAGAAGAAAAAATCGTTTTTATATCTGTGTCGGATAAGCCCAGTGTCAACAAGAATATAAAAAAATACAACTTCGTTAATTATAAAGAGTGGGCAACATGCTAAGATTTCAAAGTTGACATTCTGACGTGTTTCATTATCAGAAAAAACAGAATTTACATTATTATTTTCATACATTTGTCGGTTGCATGTTCTCAGGCTGGTACATTCTTGGAATGAGAACAGTATGCGATTGCATGATTACATATTAATTAATTGTATTATTCCATGGTGAACTAAAGAAACTGCTTCAGACAATTAGGGTATTTCTATAAAAGTTGAATCTTTGAATTAAATGTTTCTCCTCATCTTTCCAAACAAACCGTTCTAAGAAATAATATGGATAAATAAATCAGTCCCAGTCCAACATCAAGCTATTTTTAGAGATGAGAATAACGAACTGTATATAAAAATCAAACCTGATTCTATTGTCAAGACGAGAAAAGGTACTCTGCTTATTGAGAACCACACTCCCTTAATCCTCCAGCAGTACAGAACTGCTCGAAAAGGAATATCTAACCTCAATTACTGTACCACTTTAGTAATCATAGCATGTTTTGTTTGAAAGCATCTGAATTTTTATTCACATTAAATGATTTAATACAGTAATGGTACTCATTTCCTTGTTTTCTGCCTACATTGGCATTCACATTTTCGTGCAGCACGGAACATGGAATGTCATTGGCCTGGTCATGAATAGGAGTTCAATTAAAAATGCACGCCAACAAATACCCTAGAGTATATTACTATCATTTTGTGAACGGTTATTCATTTGATAGAATAAATTAATGTATATAATTAATGTATATTATTACAATATATTTAAAATTATAATGTGATTTCATGAATAACGTCTAGTGATCTCATTGATAACATTTCGTGAATCAAATCAATGAATTAATAAGCACTTCAATAAAAGCCACTTGAACTACGCTTGAAGCATTTGGATATCAAAGTCGAAGTGTGCCAGCCTGTCACTGAACAGAAGTTGTTTAATGAGGTTGATTCAAGAGCGATTCCTGATATAATTTCATCAGGAAGGATTGAATAGAGTAATAAATGGAGGGATGAAATAATTCCGGGACAGGAGGGGTTTATCATTAGGTTGGAGGAAACTTGGATTGATAAAGCACATATTAGCCATAGTTTCGATGATTCAAATAATGTACATTCCTCTAGAATTCAAGAATAAATCAAGATTTATCAATAATACTAAGATTCACTAATAATACTGAGATTTACTAATGATACCAAGATTTACTTGTTCTGAACCACGGGAGACGGGTAAGCTAGCATAAGCTAACTCCACAAAACGTGGGAATTTAACTCAAATCAATTGTAGATCAAAGTACCTACATTGACCTCTGGACTCTGTTTATTTCTCTCATCCTGAAAGAAAAATTAGATACATATTTGTTTTTAGATTTTGGTTCTTTATGCATCTTTTTTGGTTCTTCACATAAACCATAGTGCTTTCTGTAATTCGCATAAATTCAATGATGTATTTAAAAATTGATAAAATCAATAAGTTAACTTAAATAAAACTTAAATCGTTTTCATCATTGAAAATTTTTAAAAAATCACTCACTTTTCTATCTTAGACTCACAGATAAATCATTATAGCTAATATATGACATGTACACGTATAATGTTAGGATGTGAATAATAATAATTTTCTTCGATGAGGTGTTTAACGGTGTAGATTATTAACGGCGTAGGCCTGTATAGTGTAACATTTCAGGTTTCAAAGGTGTAATAAATTTCAACTAACATGTCGATGTGATGACTCTACATGGAATACATACAAGGCTCATTTGAAGAGACAGTGGGACTTGTAGGTCCTCGAAAACATGATTGGAAACATTCAAAAGTTGTTTAGAATTTTCAGGTGTATAGTTGGAGCAAGTCTGTGAACAAGTTTGGCAATTTCTGACAACCCAATTTGTAACTTCTGGAGGTGCACACAGCAGATGAGTCCGTGTATGCTTGATTTGTTGACGTTTGGGGGTTGAAAATGACAAGGGGGTTTCCGAGGGGCAGGATCGCAAACCGCACAGTGCAGGCCATGCTTGTGATTTGATTAAACGGAGCGTTGTCCATGGAAATAGGCGAATGCCTGCAGAACGAGGGTAGCTAACCCCGGGTCGATAATGCCACCTTTCATTTCGTCTCCGCCGTTTACACCCACTGATGGATCTTCTTCAACTCCATTATGCAAATCAAGTGTGTTTTATGCAGAAGGTATTTCCGTGTGTTTTAATAGCACCAGGAAACCTTCTTGCATTGAAGTTCATCAGATCAAGTTCATGCATTATTTAGCGATATTATGATTATTAGCATATTGCTTTAATATTATGAATATGAATTACAGATATGATAACAAAATCACAGATGACGAATTATGCATTAATCAATAATAAGTATTACACTACTAAGAATATTCATTGATAATCATTTTTCAGTGAAACAACTTTTAATGAAGTGTGTGGTCCAAAATGAAATTTCTCATCCAATGAGATATGAAAAATTATACTGCGAACATATCGATAACAACAAGAAATGTATCATAGAATATTAGCTAGATGCACTACTACGCAGCATAATACATAGCGTGATACTAAGTATAATACTGTCGTATTAATAATATTTTTCAATGATAAATTTTTACTGGAATAGTTTTTTAGGGTGTGTGTAATTCAAGATAGCTTTCCATTCATTCTCTATTTTTATTCAAAGATATAAATATCAACCATAAGCATCAATGTTTCACCAAAGAATATCTTTGTTTTGTGGATTACAATTACGCTATAGGAAAAATTTTCTAGAGGTGTGTGACCCAAAATAGTTTTTTCAATATTCTTCCTCCATATTCAATTCCTAAAGATAATTTTAACGGGAGACCCGAGGGAGATAAACTCTTCAAAACTGATTGGATCAATTTTAGCTGTCACTGTGTCACATGCATGTTTATCCAACTAACAATCAGGGATGAAGACGGTCGTATAATAATAGGTAGTAGATTGATGTAGGAACGTAGGATAGTGCGTGGACTATGGGGAAGTGAACATGTAGTTAATGAGCGGTTATGTACGGCACATAGAACAGCTATTCAATAATTCATGTCTGAGGAAAGCTGGAATACCACATACCACAAAACGAAGTCTGGTCGGACTTGATCCTCGGTCTCAGCTAAGCTAGCATTACCATTGTGCTGTCCACACATTTCCTTTCTCAGCACCTATCACTCTCTCTCTCTTTTTCTCTCTCTCTCCACACACAAACACTCTTTCTCACCACCCTTGTGTTGCTTTTCAATCCACCAATCCCATTCACGCAATTCACATGCGTTCACCAGCCCGTCAGGAGTCAGACTCACCGAACTGACCAGAAAGTTAATTTAACAAGTCAACTTGTGCTCAAAGGAATAATAGTTCATTTCAAAACAACAAATAACACTACTTGCCTCAGAGAGAGAAAGAGAGAGATCCGCCTGAATTCATGAACTGCAGGTTAGATGAACCAGCTTCTGAAACCAACGCTGTACACCGCAGAATGTTTGTTTAGAGAATGTTTATTCAGCTACAGATACTGGATAAGAAGTAATTATTCAAGTTTTGATCGTTCCTATACGCTTTGTCGTTTTCAAAATACCAGAAACAGTTGATAATTCCTATTCCTATACACTTTGTGGTATTCAAAATAACAAAACAAAAAGCTTCAGATCATTGAAAATGTGAGCTTCAATTGTTCGCTACGCAAGTTATTCAACCCTGTCAATGAATTGCCAGATATCAATGGCGGTTCTTTTCAATATTAATCTCATCTATAGAGGCTGGCAGTTTGAATGAGGATAAGTGGGTTGAGCACTGAATGTGAAACCTGGAGCATCAACTATGAACCAAACCAGGAAGCTAAGCCTGGAGCGGTTTACATGAGAAAAAACTGTACCTCTACAATGGAGCTTCAATGATACACTATTTCACATTCATTTCAACCTTGTATTTTGAAGTAATAAATGCTAAATTGTACTAAACACACTAGTTATCTTTACTCGAAAAATTGTGCTTTGTCCAATTGCCGTCAACAATCAATTTCTAAAATAATAACAATATCCAGTGTGACAATATTTCCATTGTCGAAAACGTTAACTTTGTGGCTGGGAAAATTCACTAGATAACAAAATAGGTGTGGCTCCGTGGCGAAGCGTGGTATACTTAACCGGTCATCGCCGGGTATATTTCCTATAGGACACGGGTGTGGCTAATGATTAAAGTCTTAAATCGAAACTTTTTGAAAATATTAACGGAATGATACATTTTTATAATGTAATATTATGATAATAGGAATAATAATGTATTTTTATGATATAATAGACGAGTTTGAATTACTTGTTAAAGCTGCGTCCATACTCAACAAATGTTTGACAAACATTAAAAAAAAACATGTTTGTTGAGGAGCTCAAGGAACAAACATTTTTAAAAGTTCGGACAAACATTGTTTGTCAAACAAAAATTATAGCAGGATTCTTTTAAATTGTCAGAAACAGTTGATTGATTTACGCTCGTTTACTAACGTTAAACCAGCTGTTTTCTGACAAGTTGAAAGAATCCTGCTATACTGTTTTGCCAAACATTTTCGGCGTTTGCTGTGTGTGACGGTATCAAATCATCATAATAATATGTTCTTATGTTATCATATTTTCTTGTGTTGATTTTGTATTAATTTTAATTATTAATTAAATTATAATTATTAATTATTCAATTATTCATTAATGTAGATTTTTAATTTTTTCAAAGATTACGTGATGATTGTATTAAAATTATTTTAAGTCTATTTAATTTGTATTTATCTAAAAAATTTTTCCTGGCTACGACCTTGTTATGGAAATTGAATACTGGTAACATCACTTGTTGCTATGGAAATTTCAAATAACAAGCTATTCATGAGGCGCCATGCTAAAAAAGTATACTCTACAAACAGTTTGCTAGTTTTCGCTACCAGAGCAAACATTAATAGTCCAAACAAAAATGGCGGCGCGACACAAAATCTGTTCTACCCAAGGAGGATAGAGAGTTTTCATAATGTTCACACTGCGCAGATCAAGATGCGCCTAGAACTCAGAAAACGCTCTCCATGGTTTTCTTCCTCCTTGGCTTACACACACCTTCAAACATTTTGTTTGTATCGCGTCCACACTGGCCACGGACAAACATTGTTTGTAAAACAAAATAAAATTTGTCCAAACTGTTTCAACAAACATGTTTGTCAAAAGTTTGTTCAGTATGGACGCTTATACCCAACATTTTTGCATCACTTCCAAACTGCCGGGAAAGTATCTTCCATTATATGAGAACTGAGATTCAACTGAGGATAAAATTTACTTTTTTCCATTTGATTTAACGATTTTTCAATTAATTCTAATGAAAAGTTGAAAGAGAATGGTTCAGAGAGGTTATAATTGTGTATTTCTACTCTCTAGAATCTTCCTTGCTCATTCCCAACTCCTTTTTACACATAACAATCTTCTATAACATAGTTGGAGAGCACACTATGATGCAATAGAGCTTTTGAGAATCTATTTTGAAAAAATACCAAGGATTTATAGCAGTTGAGTTTTTTGTTGTTCGGAGCGGAGCCGGTTTTCTTGGTACTGCAACACGACGCTTGTGTGATAATGTGGATTGTTAAATCGGATTAAGCCGGGCTGGGCAGCAGATGCCCCCAACCACAATCGCTGCTCCAACGAAGCTGCTCGGAGTTAGTGGCTTTGTAGAAGGTAGATAGGGCCAACAAACACCGAAATTATAATCACAGAGATCCAGCACAACATCGAATCGTAGCCTGCGTCTCGATTAACTGAATTAATTTATATGGGATTCGATACGGACTTGTGTGCCAGTTTCCTATTAGTACGTTTCCGCATTATAATCTCCGTATAACTAGACCACTAGAATGGTTCGGCAATAACCAGGACCTCTAGGATGGTTCAATAATAACTAGGTAGATAGGAAGATAGCTTGCATGGTGTATGGTATTAAAATAACTAGGTTTACCTAGGTAAAGAGAGACCTTTTAGTACTATACAAGTCATTGTTTAGTAGCGAGGTCTAAAAACATTGTGGGTTAAGTGGAAGAGAGGGCTTGTTTGTCTCAACTTCGCCCACAGCACTTTTGTAATGTAAAAGTGAAAAATAAAGTCATTTATCTATCTATCTATCCATCTATCTAGCAATAATTGAGAATGTGTTAACACTGCTGTCTCTATAAAAGGAATAGAAAAGTGAGCGTCGTACTTATAATGTACATAGTGTCATCATAACTAATTATTTATTTATCATTGCAATTATTTTATTTTAATTATTGTAACTTTGTTATTGCTGTACTGTTTTGAAATTTGCGGGTCTTTCTAGACTCAGCACACGAATAAAAAATCAATCAATCATCTTATGTAAAATGCTTCTTGATCTTACGACACAACCCGTGACGAATTCATATGTAACATTATTTATCACGAAGTATTTATCACATTACCTATCATATCACCTACCTATTTATCATATTACCTATGATAATAGGTTTTTAGAAGTGAGGTAGGGGCTAACTATAAATAGTGAGGTGATAGAGTGACATAGGCAGTAGCTTCTTGCCCACTAGCAGCTACTACAGTGGCTTGTTGTGACTTAGGATTTACGTATCCCCAAATTAATCCTAGTAGAAAATATTGGGTTAACACTATGAAGTAACTAAAAACAGAGTTATTAAGATTATATTTTGTTGCATACTTGCGTTTTCAACAGAAGCCAGTGCATTTCTAAAATAATACCCCTATCAAGAGATACCCCATTGCTGGAGAGAAATGCAAAATTAGGAAATTTTAAACGGAAACTAGAAAGCTGTAGCCTAAAGTTTGAATAGAATTACAATAAAATGAATTTGGCATTGAATAAAAAGCTTTTTAAAAAAAAGTTGTGTAGTATACAACACAAAAGAGAGAGTTAAGAGGGTTAAGTGTTAAGAGAGGGCCGATTGCGCCCTAACTTCGCCCTCCTAGGTTAAAAAATAAAGGCAGTCATTCAATTCAAAAGGTTACGGTTACCATTACTAATTTGGATGTATTCAAAACTGGAGTTCATTAATGCAGAAATAGCCTGAAAAACTCTATTTTTTCAAGAAATTGTTAATGAATGAAACCGCACAATTGTAGGTAGGAGGTAGGCACAAGCTTCCCAAAGCTTTAAAAACATATCAACAGGATTAATCAGTGGTGCCCCCCCCCCCTAAGCCTCATGACGCACCCCCCCCCCTGAAAAATCCGGAAAACATAAACCCCCCATATTTTTTCTAAAGCTAAAAGATGATGGAATGCCCAGATAGATGGGGTCGGGGGTCCTCCCCCGGGAAATTTTTGAAATATCATTGTCAAAATAAGCATTCTATGGTCTTTTAAAGTTGGAAATCTTGATGAAAATTTATTCTATTTTATTTGGAAAACGTTACAGGATGGGGCAGAGATTTTTACTTTTTTTCAGTTGGCTGTCCTGAAGCAATGGCTATGAGAGTGGGGGTCATTTCTTCTGAAAGAACAAAAATATCATTTTTCACCCTTCATGAAAAACTAGAATTTCATTCTTGAAAATTGGCAGTGATAGAGGATTTCAGCCCACACGATTTTTCTGTTCAAAATATATTTTTCCTTTCTGTTTCCCTCAAAATATATTTCTAGCTTCAACTCAATATTGACCAAGAATCAAGGAACAACAATAAAATGAATACTTGAGAATGAGAAAATTGGAAGCATGTATCCAGGATTTTTTAAGGTGGATCTGAGGTCAAAGAACTGGAGAAGTGTAGAATTTGAAAGCTGTAGGTGAAATATTGTATAATAGTGCAGCTATTGAAGGTTTCACGCAGAAAAATTTCCCTACCGAGCAAATTTTTTGTGCAATGCTCCGTGGTCCTTGGACAACTTCAATACAAAAATTTGGCCTTGCAAACCTCTTGATTAATGCAGGGTGCAACAAACATCGCTCGTTTTTCATTCAACTGCAATTTCCATCGAAACAAAGCGTCATCATACAGAATAATCATCAATAGATACAATTGTTTTAGTAAATAAAATTTCGAAGAGATTGGTATATAATTCATCACTGTATATCCAACGACTAACAATAAGTTACAATTTTTCAAAAAAGCAGTAGATTTTTCGAGAAAAACTAAAATCACAGTATTTTCAGTTCATTACAGTTAAGATCCATTCACTTAAACAAAAGTTAGGGACGTCCTCACTTTATGATTTTGATCACTTGAAGGATTTTTTCGCCTCTCCATACCAAAACTACCCTAAATTTAGTGCGGTCATCTGATACAGAATGATCTAAGGAACAATAATCATTTAGAAACCTGCATTACAGGTACGTATAAATTTGTTTTAGAGTAAACAAAAAAAGTAGGGATTTCTTGAAATGCGAGTATATTTGTTTATGACTGTAGCTCAAAAACTACATAAGATAGGCAGGCCAATTTGGTCTCAAATTATAAAGAAAAAATTATCCAGAGGGATTTTGAGTTATCGTTTTATTGATTTTTGAGTTTTCGTGTTATTGATTTAGTCGGTAGATAATATGAGCAATCAAAAATATAAATACCGGTACTGAGACTTTTGTTTTTTTGGAAATCTTCTACTTTTTGAAAAATTTCAACTCGTTACTCATTGGACATACAGTGATGAATCAAACATCAATCTCTTCGAAATTCCATTTACCAAAACAATGGTTTCCATGATTCTCTGTATGACACTTTGCTTTGGAAAAAAGCATAGTTCAATGAAAAACGAGCCGAAATTTTGCGGGTTTTGGGGCACCCTGTATTAAGCATAAGGTTTACAAGGTCAAGTTTTTTTTTGGATTCAAGTTGTCCAAAGACTAAGGAGTATTGCACCAAAAATTCGCTTGGTTGGGAATTTTTCCCCACGATGAGTGTTTTTTGGATTCAATGACTTTACTAATGCATTTGCATTGAATTGTGAAAACAAGTAGGCTACTCTGTCATGTATTTTCCATCAATTTTGTTTATTCCTTCAAAACTCCAATCATTCCACTGGAATCGATATAAATATGTTGATTATTCCATATATTCTGTGTGTGCCAATCTTACAATAATTATTTACTATTTGAGCATTACCAACAGTTTTATACTATGTGCCACCGATGAAAATCAATTTTTTGACTAGAGAATTCATCAATGTCTCACCTTTTACCATACAAAGAGGGGGACCGGGGGTTTTCCCCCGGAAAAATTTTCATGAAAAGTACTCTGAAATTATATATTTTTAGAAGTTTTAGACATCATTTGTAGTTGAAACCCCATTCTATCTAGTGACTCCCCCCCCCCAAGAATTTCAATGACGCAGTTTGCGTCACAACCCCCCCCCCTGTGGGCACCCCTGGATTAATAATTAAGTAACTCATAGAAAATAATTCAATGAATGAAGCATTTGGAAGGAATTTATAGCGCAGCCTCAATATGAATAATTCAAGTGGATGCAACCACAAACGTTGAATTACTTCCTAGATTTATTTGAGAGCTATCTAAAAAGCAAAAATCAAGATTTGAATATGAGGTGTTTTGAATAAGTCACATTGATGCAAAGCTGAAGTGCTCGGTGATTCCTCTGAAAAGACTTGGCTTAGCATCCATATGCAACTGGAAATTAGATGCATGTACTAATCAAAACTAGTGAGAAGGAATTTTGGGGTCACATGCATGCATAATCCATAGAGGCTTCTGTGAATTCAAACTCTACTCCGCTCAAACCACCTTTGATTCAGCGTCCACTCACTTACTATTCCTATGGAATACACTAATTTATTACTTCCCTTAATGTAGAATGGAAAACGTATGAACAATAATTTAAACCCATACTTGAGAAATGGAAAAATGGAGATATTTCTGAAAAGGGTTTAAACCATTTAATCGAAAAATATTCACTGCATCCACTCAAAAAATTCAGAATTAGGCTCATATCATTTTCTGTATGAGTGGAATTAATGAATAGCATCTATGATTGTTTATGATATTAATTCAACTCGAAAATTAAACAGGCGTTTTCTTAGGTCACAGGGAGCACAGGAGCACAGGAACATGAATTTTCAGAGAACAAAACCCTTCACGATTCTCCTTCATCCTTTTATAATCAATCTTTTTATCTTGTGCATATAACACTAGACCAGACACGGAAAGTAAGTATATTCATCTTACATCAAATCTGAATCAACTGAATCTGAACAATTCAAATTGATACGAAATTGGATACATAATCAGCATTATGCCCTATATTTGAGATTACTTTTTGAATGTAAATGCATCAAATATGCCACATCAAACAAAGTTGCCAGCTCGCACAAGGGGTTCCATCGTGAATAGTGAATGGACTGACCTTAAAGGATTATGTCAGCTGTCAACTGTTACCGTATTCAACCGCGTTCCCTGGAAAAGCTATAAAAGCTTACAATAGAGTCTCGAAATGGAAACAATGTCCATCAGCAGTGCTCAGTCTCTCACCTTGCGTAAATATTTGATAGAAATGCGGTATCAACGAGATGAGAAAAGTTTTGGCGAGTGTGTGCGTGCGTGTGAGGGCCCCCTGTGGCGCCAGCAGCGGAGCAGAGCACACACACACAAGCTCAGCGGCAGTCAGCCAGCAGTCAAGCGAGTAGAGAGCAAAGCAAAGCAGAGAGGGAAGGAATCCAACGCTCCTGGGACAAATTGCCGCCTGGTGTGACAATATTAATCATCATCAATAGCACAATGATGGTGTTCAACTTGATAGAACGGTTTTGATTCCTTTGTCGGTGGATTTTTCTTTGTTATACAAGAACCAACTAGTTTTCCTACCTCCTATGTGCACCCAACACAATCAAGTATTTGATGGCTACCTGAACTAAGATGATTTTTTGGTATTTTCGTTGAAATAATACATTGATTCTAGAGGTTGGGAAACTACGCAATTGATGTCAAACCAAATGGATTTGGTGATTTTGGATTAATTATTTATTACGATTACGGTTTTTTGGCGGAGAAACTCTCTTGGTTGGTCCGCCTCGCTGAATTGAATAATCCAATGCAAAAAACATTTGTTAAATTTATAGGTTAAGTAGGTTACATTGATTTAACGACTCGACCATTAGAACCTAGAATCATATATATGAAGTCTAAATTGAAGACATTGCAATCGAGTATTTCATCTCTTTCGAAAGTATTTAATCACTTATCATTGTACACGAAGGGAATTCCTAAAACACACAAGGAATGCTAAGTTGAATAATTATTATTTATAGGAATTACACTGGGATGTCATTAAATTAAAAATTCTATTGTGGATTTATAACGAGCAGTTCGTCATGAAGAACCACATTAAAGATATTCTTGAATTAGTACTGTAGATGAAATTTAGTCCTGCTTGATTTTGAATTAAAATCAATTATAATTTTTATTCTCTGATGGCAGATGAAACGATAATTTTTGAAAAATGAAGACCGTATTTTTATGAACGTTCCGTAAATAAGATTCTCTTATTTAAGATGACTTGAATGAGATATACTATACAATAATACTTTACGTTTACTGGCATATACTTCATTATGCTTGATAATAACTGTAGATTGAATTTTTAATATTGAGTGAATTCCTCCTTAATTAATCCGTACTTTCATTAGGAATTTACTCCCTTACCTTACCACTGGTACTTGTAACAGTTTATTTTCATGTTGTTTACATGAAAATCCAAGATCCTCCAGTATAGTGCATTCCTTACCTGAAACAATAATGAAAATTTAGTTGAAGGCTAATAATTAATTGAACGAAATTTCTAATTAATAATGCTATAAAATGAATAATTGCAATATCCAATTTGCTTCTATCTAAATATAGTTGCAAAACTAATTCATGCATCGAATGAATTATACATTTATAACATTCTCTATGGAAGAACTGAACTTGAATTTTAAATTAATAAGAAATTTAACATTCATAACAAGCATCGAGAAATCTCTCAATGTGAGAATTAAACTTCGGCAATATACCGTTGAACTACTAATGAAGTTACTAGAGCAAGTTACAGACAACGAAAGAGAAGATCTGGATCATCGAGTGGATGATTAAACAGGAAAGATGATGAGGGGAAAATGTTATTTTGGAGCAAGCAAAGGATGACGTTGTCATCATGTGCAGAGCAAATGTGTGAATGTGCAAATGTGCAAAAGCAAACAAAATGTTTGGCAGTAGAGAAATTCTGTCAACTGACAGCAGCTAGACTCCATTTGCTTCCACATCATTGCTCTCGTGTGACTTGACAGGCCGTCTCCAATAACTTTCAGTCGCGCCAAAAATACTTACAGCATCTCTTCTTGAATTTCATTGACAGCTAAGAACCGTAGGGTAATGAATAGAAGAGACACTTGGATGAATATTGAGAAGTTCAGTAGGCCACACTCAAATACACTCACTTACTATGAGTAAACAATAAATCAATGTTCGAATTAAAATTTAATAGCTAAATTAATTCGATACATAGAACGATTCCTTAGTTTCATCACTCTCCGTAGCAGAGCTAATACTTGGGGAATTAATAAGAATCCTCAGAATTGAAACACGCATTGTATGGTCGTAGTGGATATTCATTGACAATATTATTCTTATATAACTTCTTATAACTTTATATAATTAAATAATTGGATTTCTGAAAATTTCTCCTTCGAAATTAGCGATTTATTATGATTTTTCCTTTCCTCCCTTGTGTTTTTTTCTTTTTTTCTGAACTTGAAGAGTTCATTATGAATTGTGTTTTGATTATTGATTGTAATAGAATTTAGAACTACCTGGTACTCTCACCTAGCGGTCAGGATTTTTCCTATGCTGGGTGATGCCATGATATTTTTATTTTTATTGTGAATTCTTATACTTGTAATAGTTATTATTATAACAAATAAATATTTATTTGTAATGCTTGTATTTTCTTTGGCAAATAAATTGAATTGGACTGAATTCGTTCAACTTGATGACTTCTACTACTACTACTACTTAGATGACAACCTACATTAAATCAATTTTCAAGAGAATAAATTGATTGCAATTTGAGACAAAAATCTAATTCATATTTCTATCCGTTTTAAACATTGAATTACAGAAATTTCTTTTTTAGTGCAAAATCGTATACATCGTATAAATAGTAAATATAATTTTTTTTTTTATAAATTTTGGTACAAAATTTTTTATTTTCATTAACATTGTATTTTTATCAAGTAAATGAATAAAAATAGCATCACTTGAGATAAATTAAATTTATCACTGAATATTAGGAAAATAAATTTGTTCCTAGAAAACCCTTATCGATTTCCGGTTCTTCCAGCAAGATCACCAAAACACTATATGGAGCCAAACGTATATTTCAGCATCTTCCAAATCTAAAGCAATTGCCGCTTTTTGAAGAAATTTATAATCTGTGTTGACTTTATTAAAAAAGTGTGTCATCAAATTCCTTTGATTATATTGTTCCGAACTATTCTTGTATTGTTTACATTCCTACTAGAAAATAGAGGGTATCTCATGATACGTGAACTAGAGTAATATGATATGAAGAGGAGTAATAAATTAATATTTCTGTAATACATTGTATCCACACATTATATTTTCACATTCAGGTTTAACATGTCGCTTATTGGGATGGGAGATTGGAATGAGGTAAAATTTTTCACCCATTTGAAAATTGTATTGTTTGTAGAAAATAACGTATGCTAAAATAATGTATGTGAAGTTACTTATGCGAAATTAGTTTATGCGAGTACGGATGACGCTATATCAGTTAGTTAATGTTATATTTTTTGAGGTGTGTTAGATCTCTTATTTAAGGAGAAAAAATAAAAATGAATAACACCCACTCGTGAATTGATCAAAGACAATAAAACGTCGGGTGATTTTGTGAAAGGGCGCAGTTAAGAGTCATTATGCAGTCTCACACTTGACATTTCACAATGAAGAGAAAGAGAAATTACAGGGAAGAAAGCAGATGCAAAACAACCCTCTCCACCAACCACCACGGCAAGATAGCTGAGGATAAGACAGCAGATACAGTACCGCCCTGGGAAGATAGTGAAGTTTGGGAGGAGGAAAAGAGAGATAACAAATAGGAGTAAGAGAGACAGATAAGATAACTGCTAGGAGAGGGAGAGAGAAAGCACAATGGGATGATTCGCGTGCGTAGTTAGTAACAATGTTGAACACATTGATTCGCAAGGGACGACGGTGGCTCTGGCTGCATGTTATTGGGACGGCTCGTAGCGAAGCGCGGTTCTGCAGATTATTGATCCCGACTTGGCGTTACCCCCTTCAACCCCCTGCTACACCCACCCCTCAAAATAGCCCCATCCTTCCTTGTTCATCGCGCGCCGCTCAGGCTCTCTACTCTGCTCGTCACTCTAGCGTCGCTTATATATCCCATAACACCTGCAGATAATTGCCAATAAAAGCAATCCATCCGAGCACTTTCCACTTTTCTCCTTTGTACCTCCCAAGAAAAGCATCATCAATTCACTATTTTCTCCCCCTCCTTCACGTTTTCAAGCTCCACTCTAGTCTCCTTCTTTCCCCAGTACATAATTCAAACCTTAAAGATGTCATTACTCAGCTATCAGAAAATAATAGGGATTTTTTTAGCAATTTCCATCGCCTCCTTCAGATTCTTTCTCTCTTGCCTCGTTCAGATCATTGTTATTACAGACATTTATCCATTGATTTATCAATTTTATCTCCAAGCTCTGTGCCCAAGAATGTTTCCAAATCAAATTATACGAGAGAAGTAATAAGGACGAGGGAACTGCCGTCCTTTTCAATATCCTTTGAGCACTGCTCCTTCATGGAAAATCACTAACAAGTTCTCTCATAACTCGAGTACCATTTTAAACGCTTGAGCTTAAAAAACCTTGTTTAAATAATAATTCAATAAACTTAATCACCTAGAATTGATTTCATAACCATTAGAAGTAATTGCACTTATACGCCATCTCCGTTAAACCAAGTCGAACAAAGGGTAGTTTCAACCTGGTTTCAACTATAAAATTCACGGTTCAAACTGAAAATCCACAATTCAAAACAAGTTTAAACTTTGATTCGTGAAACTCGGTTTAAACGAAGATGAGCCAAACGGGCCCATGATTCCCCATTGTTTCGCATCAGTAAAAAGTTCAACTCTTATTAGACATCGAGGATCGAGCATCGAGGGATGTCTACCTACCCACGAGTATCCTATGTTACGAAGTAGAATTGGATGAAAGTGGCTATCAAATTTTACAATTTACAATCGAATGAAATTGGAAGTGAAGGTGTGAAATGAACTGATAATTAGTGAGCTTTGACAAAGCCTCACACAGGACACTAATTGGAAACAAGAATAACAAAACTGGAAAAGAAACTGAAGTTAATTAATGACAAATGCAATTAAGATTGAAACGCGTTTCGGGCGAGAAACAATGCTCATTCTATTTGATGCAATTTTCAATGAATAGTCGCCACTGTTGTGAAGCTCCATTCTACCTACTCTACATTGCGAACAATACAACCTAAACTAGCTCAAATCCAGCAGCACTAATCACGAAGCCTTAAATACTGTAATTATGCGAAGCAAGAAGCTATTCAAGGAAAAGTTCTTCCTTTTTAAATGGCAAGGAAATTTACTTTATTAATGTAGTTTTTATTTGACAACAAATTTGATTGCCTTCACCTTGAAGAAAAATCATTGCCACCATAATAAAATTGTCCTCTATAAAAAGTGAAAAAAGGTGAAACAATAGTCTACAAACAGTAAGAAAAAATTAGCAATGAAGAATTGAATAAAATCCTCAACTATTCTACAGATGGAAAGACAAAAGATCAGTTAAAACGAGCTGTTGCCCAGTAAAATATTGGGGCTACAGTTCTTTAGTTATTGGTTGTTACCCATTGAATAATAGGCCTACTCATTATAACACTTTTCGATTTGAATGTCAAGTTCCAACGCAATAATATTTTTCTTGGGTAGACTGATTTATGAATGGTAATTATGAAGCTTTCTTTCATTGATGATGAAAAAATAATTATAATCAATGAATTGTTTTTGAATATAACAATATATATAACGGCATCACAAAACCATTATAACCCGAAGCACAAGAATGTAACTTCAATATTTTTGAATGATTGCGGAGATAAACGCAGTGCCACAATTTCGTAAACAGGGTTTGACTTGAAGACATTCCTCTTTTATTTCATGCAAACATGGGAGAACACCTTGCACCCTTGAATAATTTATGCTCGCACTCGAGATACAACCTTTCAAAATGGCTTTACAATCATAAATATTGCAGGGATTGCGATATATATCTCGAAGACGAAAGTGTTGACAATCGAAAGGTTGAGAATGCTGAAGGGCGCACAACCCTCGCCCCTGTCCGCTGGGAGCAATTCCAGCAATTGAAGATTTTCACCCCCACCCTCAACCACCTTCAATCACTTGACCTTTTTATTTGGAAAAGGGATCGCCACTTGCCTTTATCAACGAATATTGTGCTGAGCATGCATTTGGGGATCGGATTCCAAGCAAGTTTCAGCTACCCTTTCCCTTCCTCACCCCCAAGCGTTCATGAGAATAGTGATAGAAATTTTTAATGTATTCGCAATGGAGATTAGCAAATTTCAAATTATTTTTTCTTTGCAATACAAAACGGCATCGGGGAATGAGTTAGTGAAAATAATGTGTTGAGTAAATCTAAAGGGTAATGGGGAAGGCTTCTCATATTGAGTTTCAGTGGATCACATTTTGCTTCTATGATACAATGAAGATTAATACAATATTCAAGTACTAAAGATCGAGTACTGTAACTCCTTCAAATCCTCAAGATATTTGATTAATATTCAAAATATAAATAAAATGAATGGGAGGAAATCATGTCTAACAATAATTCGACGCAAACTAATTCAGACAAAGTTCGATGATAAAAAAATATCGTGAAGAAATATCAAATTTGTCAATCTCGTTTGTGTTGTTAGATAAATCATATTCAATTCCTTATTTTATTCCTTATAAAATTGGTTGAAAGAAACTTAAATTGTCTGAAAAAATTGAATGATATCTTGTTAGCAGCAAGATAAAATCAAGTTCAATAATAATAAGAACATAAAAAGAAATGACTGGATTGGGATTAGAATAGTAGTAGTACTGAGGTGTAATTTATATTCAAATCAGTTCCAAGTGAATCCGAATCTCTTGTTATTGTAGGAACTGGTTCTTGGTTTCATGCGACGATGTGACTATTATTTGGTTCTATTCTTTCTACAATGTAGACAACAGAAATGCACAAGTACTGTTTTGATTAAACAAACAGATTTATACTACAAGAATGGTTCCCAACAATTCTCAAGTGACTTATGTCAATTTTTTATTCAAGTAATTTAAATCTTCTTTCAAGTTGCTGTTCTCGAGAAGTAGCCATATTACGAAGAATTGAGAACAAGGACGGAGACGATTACATGCTAAATCTCTCATTCCTCATTTCTTGGAAACGAAAGAGGGAAAGAGCCACACAATACAAATCAGAGCGATGAAAAGTTAGTTGTTGGTTTTTTTTTATCATGAGATATGAGATCAGTTTCTAGGAAGACGCATTCCAGAGTGACAGACGGAGATAACACAGTTGTGATTTTCAATGTGACAGACTCTCCTGGGATGCTCTCCTTTCCTGCAGCGTATCTTTTCATATCACTTGCTTTTCTGTTTCCAGGAAAAATTCTACTACTATCTAACTCGCTCAAATTGGCGTGAAATTGCATCTTACCAACATAGCGAGTTATTTTCAAGAAAAAGGATGATAAAATGAGGAAAGATTCATAGAAAACTAAAACTGAGGGTTCGGTAAACTGTGACTGAATCCATGCCTATTTTTCAATTATCATTACTCTTTTTCACTATCATCACAATCTCTTTCAAATTGTTTGCGAGGGTACTAGCATTAAAACCTTGTTTCAACTATCGCTTGGTTAAACTCAAGTTAAATTAAAACGAGTCGAAATTTGGTTTTTAATTTTTTTTATTTTATTTGGAGACATGTTATGTTAACTTTACAAGAGCTGAACACCGTCCCGGCGCATCAATCGATAGAAAACAATACATTCATAAAATGATTACTAAGCTATTCATCCTACTTATCTCAATCTTGACTTATCTCTACATAACTTTAGTTTACTCAAAGATGGTGCATGCAGGCACAACACTGAGAATAACTGCTTGTAATTTTCTCATACAATTTTGCTTGGGTAAATATTTGGAGAAGGAAAATCATCAGTGGATCTGCCCTTTTGCTAGTTTCTGGAATCTATTCAGTGTCACGATCAGATAGTGAGTGTAAACCCTGAGCAAGGGAGAAAGCTAATAGAGTGGTTTCATTAGTATGATAGTGCATCTAGTACTAGCAAGAACATGCTCAAGTTGATCGCATCCAATCAAAGGGGATTGCTCTTACGTTTGATGGGATTAGCTGGCGCCATAACGTGTACAATCCACCCCCTACGAACTCAATGATGATATTAATAATCTGCTACATGAACTGTTAATTAGATCAATATGTTGTTGAAAACATACGTTTATTAGGTAGAGGCCTATTATATTAATGAGAAACAGCACTCAATATGAAGAATAAAATTCTATACATCCACTCGACTATCATAGGCGTCATTTGGGGGTGGCAAGGGGTGGCAGTTGCCACCCCAAAATTCCCAAACCCCTTTTTTTGCCACCCCAAAAATCGTATTATCAATTAGTAATCAGGCAGTAATAATTTCAGTTATTTGCAAACAAGTGAAAAATTACAGTTTATAAACGTGGCACAATCAGTGAAAGAATAAAAACAAAATTTTGTCTATTCCACAGTATTTATTAATTGAAAACCATACTCAAGTTTCAATGCTCACGGCATCATCTTCAGTGGTTGAGCCTAAACTGAATTCCTCAACCACTGAAGATGATGCCGTGAGCATTGAAACTCGAGTATGGTTTTTAATTAATAAATACTGTGGAATAGACAAAATTTTGTTTTTATTCTTTCACCGAATATTAGTGATGTAAAATTCCCGGGAATTTAAGATCGAGGAAATATTCCCAGGGAATTTAAGGGAAATATTCCCAAAAATCATAAATTCCCGGGAATTTATGGGAACTTATGGGAATTTATGATTTCTTCTATCTAAAATGACCGAAAAAGACGTTTTTTGTTACACAAAGTTTCAGACACCTGTTATATAACAGATTTATGTGAAAAATATAAGGATGACTAACTTGAAAACTGTAATAACTTGAAAGAAAACAGTAATTTGAAGATCATTTTCATGAAAGGTGTGAGGAAGAATGAGCACTCAATTAAATTTTCTCAATTATTTGTTCACCACTATTATCATTTTTCTTTATTAATAAATGCTTGTAAATCAGGAAAACATAGTCAACAAAGTATTAAGTGTAATTTGACTTTCATTGCATGATTTTATTCCATTTCTTCACAAAAAATAATTGAACCCCTGAATGAAGAATGAGTAGAATATAAATCCAAAAATTAGAAATGATGATAAAATACAACAAAATTAACTAAAACAAGAACATTCTTACTCAACTTTAATTGAATGTTGAAAAAAAATAATTACACAGCTCACAATCTTTCAAGAGTCACTAAGGCTCACTCAACTTGTAATAAGATTAGATTATTGCAAGTAACCTCCACCGGTCACCTATCACTAAAGCTACCACATCGCAGTCAATATTGGTCCAATCTTAACAAATGAGGTTTCAATCGATTTGTAATTGAATTTACTAAAAACGGTTATTCTTGTAAAATTTCCGTAATATCAACGGTTTCCGAGTTATTCAAGAAACAAAATTTTGAATGGCCGCCATTTTGTTTTATGGATTTGAAAAATTGTCATAATTTTTTTGTAGCTTTGTCCAGTTGTCATAAATGTTGGTGCAAAGTTTCAATTCCATATGTTTCACAATTATTAAGATAAAAATAATGAGTGAAAAAACAAAATGGCAGCTGTGTGAGTAACTAAGGACTTCTGGACAATTTAAATATGATACTGTATTTAGATATGGGTTTTACCCAGTAACAATGCCCTAGAATATCGGTAGGGAGTTCTGAAACACCCTGTATACAGTTTCAAATAGTATATCAGTATATGTATGTGTATAGTATATTGTGTATGTATGAAGCTAGGTTGGAAAGGGAGAAAGACAAGAGCATAAGACAAATACAACTTATTTAAAGTCATACAATGAGCATTCCTGTAAAAGACAGTGAGTGAGAAAAAATAGGCATGAGAATGATGATTTATTGATTATATTAATGTGAAATGTAACTTAGATTGGTCAATTTCAATTATTTTTAAAGCACTTTTATAAATTCCCTTAAACTCCCATAAATTCCCAAAATTTCTTGGCCTCGGAAATATTCCCAAATCATAAGTTCCTTCCCATTGGGAATATTCCCGATCCACATCACTACCGAATATGGAGAAGTTCCACAACATATCTGAACAAAGTGTGTGTTTTAACGTGGCACAATAGAAATAGAAATATATATTATATTTAGGCAGTAATAATTTCAGTTATTTGCAAACAAGTGAAAAATTACAGTTTATAAACGTGGCACAATCAGTGAAAGAATAAAAACAAAATTTTGTCTATTCCACAGTATTTATTAATTGAAAACCATACTCAAGTTTCAATGCTCACGGCATCATCTTCAGTGGTTGAGCCTAAACTGAATTCCTCAACCACTGAAGATGATGCCGTGAGCATTGAAAACTCAGAGTATTGTTTTTAATTAATAAATACTGTGGAATAGACAAAATTTTGTTTTTATTCTTTCACCGAATATGGAGAAGTTCCACAACATATCTGAACAAAGTGTGTGTTTTAACGTGGCACAATAGAAATAGAAATATATATTATATTTATCCGCAGAAAAATCTGGGAGAAACTGTAATGGGGAATCTGTAAAAATCCACATGTAGTGCCTTCTTAGAAAAAATAATTAAAATATTTCTAGACATCATATGGATATGAAACCAACGCCATTTTGAAGAGGGAAATTCAAACTAGTGAATGAAGCAATAACCTGAATTTGAATTTTTTTCAAATTTTTGATCACTGGTCCCCTTAACATTTTCACTGGCACACAATAATAGCTTTCATGTTCAAAAACAAAAAGGAAGGTTGAGACATGCCGGTCCCGTCGCGGTTATCACGTGTAGTATGGGCAAGGCCGTACCCAGGGGGGGGGTCAGGGGGTTTGAAATTGAAACACAAATTTTCACAAAAGTAAAATTAAACACAAAAGTATAGCTTAAGGTGTATTGCTTAATGCTAACGTGTCTCTTTCTCACACTCTTACTCTCTCTCTCTCTCTCTCTCCCAGGTTCAAATAAAGGCAGTCATTCAATTCAATTCAATTCTCTCTCTCTCTCTCTCTCTCTCTCTCTCTCTCACTCTCTCTCTCTCTGACTCTCACCACTGTCCCGCCCCGAGCCCACCAGTATTAGGCTAGGCTAGAAGAATAGAAGAGGAGATTTTGTATAATAGGTTTTGAAGTTTTTAAAAGATTACATGATGATTTGTATTAAAATTATTTAAGTCTGTATTTTGTATTTTTCTATTTATTTTCAGAGCTAACCAATTCACAAGGGAAAGTATTTCCATACTTGAAATTAAATGGTAATAGCTTTTAACATTAAAAAAGGATCAAAGGGTCAGATAAGATATGTTAATGCAAAAACATTCTAATGGCTCAAAAATAGGCTACTTAATGTAAAAATTTTCAAGTCAAACCATAGATTTTTGCCTATAAACTCTGGTTAATCAAGAGTTAAAACTGTCTTAAAATGCGTAATTTCACACTTGAATTTTCAAAATTTCCCGGGGGGGAAGCCCCCGGACCCCCCGCTTTCCTGAGGGTTATTCCATACCCCCCAGACCCCCCCCCCCCGGTGCTTTCCTATAGGAAATATACCCGGCGATGACCAAATAAGCATACCACGCTTCGCCACGGTCTCCAAGCCCCCCAGATCTCTGGCAGACCACCACCCCATTTTAAAAGCTGAAATGACGCTCATGTCGACTATAATATGCCTTTTCTCTAAACATACATAGTTTACTGAATTTGATATAGAATAAAACTAGATAAAACGATATATGAAAGCAAACAGAACGTAATGAGAAATTTACCATTCTCAAACATAATAGTAATCATAATTAATATATTATAGTAAATAGAAATGGAACGTCTAAAATTTATTAATCTTGAGATCGAGAATGTTTGTGCAATTCATCTGCTTTTTAGTCGGTTACTAATCTGGCTTTAAATCAGGCTTTATACAAATCAGGCTTTAAATACAAAATCTGGCTTTGCAATCAGATCAGGATGAATAATGGATGCGCAAGAGTCTTGTTGTTTTATATTCAAGTCAAGCTAATAGTATTCCATCCAATCGGCAAACCAACCCATTTGTAAAAATGGATCAAAGGCGAAAAGTTTGAGTCAGTCTGAGATAAAAGTATATCCCATACTGAAAATGTTGTTCTTTATGTATTTTATTTGATGGACCAACAACACTGTAACAGAGCATCTTGATAGGAAAGCTATCTCTTGAAAGAAGGAATAATATAACGACCAGACCAGACCTACCACTACTCAATAGGCAGCCTGCTTCTCGGAGCCACGCTTGAAGTGGATAGGATATGGCTTTCTCATAGGATCACCACTCGAGTCAGCGCATAATAGTTTGGAGAAGCTTGGCCAAAAACACCAGTGCACTTTTCCAACGCTGTGAAACAAATTTCGATTTTGGCTCGTTATCGATTTCCAATTCTCAACACTGTTCTTTGTGGAAACGAAAACAGCCGGGGCGCCAGTGTGTTGTTGTTTCACAACATAAAGAGGCTACAGAAAACTGAAAAATAATGAAAATATTTACCAATGAGGAGCGTAGGAAGCTTCGCGCCTGTTCAGCAACCTTACATTTTTGGAGCTTGTACTGTGTAACCTACTTCTCACTACAACACTAGACTATTGATTGAACTACTTCTTCTAAAAAACAATTCAAACCTATTTTCCTGTCAAGCTATTCAGTCTGGCGCCATTATTTTTATTCTATTGGAATAAGCAGAATAGTCTATTTCTCAAGGAAAGCATGCACAATCTCCAATTAAATTTAAACCAAACTAACTCGTTTAAACTAGTTCAACAAAACTTTAGTTTGAACGAAGATAGCGTATACGGGCCCAAAAATGCGATTTCAAACTGAAAATTTGGAGAAACTCAAGTTAAAATACGTGAGAAATTGAACAAAACCGATTTCAAGAAGATAGATAGATAGGTAGATGAATGACTTTATTTTTTCACTTTTTTCATTACAAAATGATGATATTTTTGAAACACCAAGTTACAAGTTGTCACGATACAAATTCTGGCAACCAAATAAAGCCTCAATAAAATATTGTCAATGACCACTAAGTGCTGGTATTATAATAGATAGCACAATTAACGGTAAGCTGACCTAATTTAGCAGTACTCAATATTGATAAAATAATGATAACAAGGAAGCAAGCTCCGACTCACCACCAAAAGTCTCTGACTCATATCACATTGTATATTTATTTGTATTCTTTGTTGTTAATTTATGTAATTGAAAAATCCAAATCTTGAAGATGGCCATAACCTTCATCCAAAAATATCAAAACATACCACTGCCTATATGGATCATCTACTGAAAGATGTCAATGCCAATAAAATCATTGGAAAAATTATGATTCATCCATTATTTATAAAATGTATAAATACTTAAGCCACATATGTTAACGTGCTATTAAATAATGCATATTATTATTTGTACTCACCAAAAATATCACCCCAAGCCGGTGAAATAATGTATATACAGGTCTCATATCTTCGGTGGTTTCACGAACATAGCAATATATTTTGGAAATATTTGTTGTATATGAGATTATACTATTTTAGGAGTCAGTTATTTTTATAGCATAAAATATTTGGATGTATATTAATTTAGCAATAAACTTTCAGTTCACCTTTTGAATTTGGCAGTGGAGTTGAAAAGTAAAGAATATTTTTAAAGGCATCTTCCAAAAATAAAGATAAAAATTGAAAGGATTTTAATGTCCTATATGTTATTCTGTATTATATATAATATATCGTATATTATTTAAATGGTTATTGTTGCTAAATGTTGGAACTACTTTGTGCATTGTACTGACGTCAAGGAACACGATATTAAATTGACCAATCACAACCCAGCATTTCATTAAAAATTCTAGAATGTTCTATTGAAAAGTCTGTTTCCTTGAATTTTAGCAAGGGTAATTCTCTTCCGTTTGAGACTCCTTAGAGAGCAGTTGCTTTTGAGCACATGAGTGCAGTTTAATTATTTTCAAATGTAATCAGTTTCAATTTCAATTTAAATGTTTTCTAACTGTGATATATTGAGCTGTGGCAATATATAATTGTTTAAATTCATAAAGTCGCGAAAATATTATAAACCCATGGTCCAGAGCCAAGCAGTATCGTGAGGTGACACGGAATCCAATCTACCCATGAGATGGCTGCCTAAACCAGGATACGGTAACCGACGTCAAAGCATCGCCAATACTGTGAGTGATCCGTTTTATTAATCCTTTGGCCAAAGGCGCGAAAAGCCTCTTTAAAGTGAAATAGTGGGAGAAATGATCATACTGCGTGAAACATAAAACATGAGCTCATGGTCTAGTAGTTAAGGCATTCATAATTTTAGAGAGTTTGTATTATCTTAGTTGCAAGGCAAAATACCCACACCCTACGCTCTACTGAAGATATAAATTCTGTACAAGTTTATTTATTGTTATTAATAATTATTAACGAAACTTGTAAAATTCATTTAATTGTTCAAGTTGTGTGTTCTGAAGGAACAGGAGAATATACTCCAAGTTTTCACCTAATTACTGGGTTTCTAGTCGTTCTTGTACCTGTCTTGGCAATCCCAATTGATACATTAAATTTATTTAATTTATGAAAATATCAGTATCCTGGATGAGCCCTTGCAAGGCCAAATTCTGACATGCCCAGTCACGTAAGGAGTATGCTTAGCCAAGTGTGTTACGTAAGTGGATTGAGATCTTGTCTTTGATGCGTGACTATAGTCCATCACTTAGCTCTCCCTTATCTTGTGACACACTTGACTATATTCGCTTGATCCTGACGTCACGGGACATACAACATAAAAATAGTAATGTTACACATGACCCACAACATAGTAATGTTACACATGGCACCATAACGTGGGGCTGTTACATACAGTAATGTTACACATGGCACCCAACATGGCGGCCTGAGGGAGATATACAAGATTTCTTTATTAAGAAAGCCAAAAAATTTGAACTCAGAAATCACAGAGTTGATGGTTGAAAACTTTTTGAAATTGAAAATATACCTTATGGAATTGCCAAGCTTTAATAAAGTAATTAATTAATTTGAATATTGATTTCATTATTAAATTATTCTGAGGAGACGGCGAGGAAGAGTATACTCAGATATATCGCCAACAATTTAAAGAGATATACGCACCTATTGCTATGAATCACACTCTGTGATCATTTGAATAATTATTTTAGGTAGCCTAACAAGAAAGCCAGCTTATTTAACCTGGAAATTAAAGCTTAAAGGTACCAAAAATATTATTAGTTTACTAAGAGCATTAAGGTCTTGGGGGCTTATTAATTTGTTAATTAATCTATTAATTTAAGCAAAAACCCCAGAATTGATCTCATAGGCAAGATATTAGAGTATTAATTGTTTATTTATTGTTTATCTGTGATAGTGTGAAAATCGCCAGATTATTAATGAGCATTGAATATAGGGCTATTTATTAATAGTTACCATATATAAAAATTTATTTACTGGTAATTACCAGATATCTATTGATTTAACTATCATTGCATGTTTATTTTGTGCATGTTTATTTGTAATAAGTCTTGGAAAATTTATTGTCTCACCGTATATATCACTTGTCACTTAATCCTTTGGTCAACATTTCACTGCAATTGAGTCACTATCGCACCCGCGCCGCGCATTCATTTCCACGCTGCGCATACACCCTTCGCGCCGCGCATCTATTTACACGCCGCGCCTACACCCTTCACGCCGCGTTCACCACCATCGGACCGCGACATCCATGGATTTCACCACCAGCCCAGCTGTCCAAATCCTAATTCACTGCATCATGGAGAACCTTTCAGCCAACTCATCTGTGTCCTACATGGAGCTGGGAGACAACAACACTTTGCGAGAAGTGACCACACCCTAACCCCGAGGCAACAAACAACACTGATGAGACAGCGCCCAGGAGCGAGACACAGGAAGTATCACTAGCGCCAACTTCGACCCTGAAAATCTTCGTCAGCTGTCTTCCACCCGCCGGGAACCAGAGGTCGTCCCGACGGAAGTGCCTCCACGCACACCGTCACCTACCACTGTCAATCCTACTACACAACTCTCGCCAGATGAACTGAAAGTCCGCTGACTTCCAGGATTAATGGAATGACACTCCAACCGATTTGGTCACCCTCATGCTCAAAATAAGTAATGACCTCAAAGATTCCCAAGAGAAACTGGGTAGTCAAATCAATAATCAAACGGAAAAATGGAGAAGATGGATAGGGAGTTGAAAGAGGACATGAAACAAATGAATAATCAAATAGAAAAATGGATGGAGGATTGAGAGTAGAGATCAGAGACATCAGGAAGAGATGAAAGATATGAGAAAGCAGTTAGATGACACTACCGTATGCCTCAACAAAAGAATGGATGACATGCAGGTGAATTTGAGGAAGGAACTGAGTGAAGATTGGAGCAAGCATGCGATTGAACTGGAAAACAAGGTCATGCAAAACGTAAGTGAACACACTGATGGATTAAACAAAAACTAGAAAATCTTGTAAAACAAACCAAAACCGACATACAACAGGCAGTAGAGAAACAGAAGACAGAGTGTGTCACCACCTGCAAGAATTTGGAAAAGCAAATTAGAGATTCCACCCAGCCACTAGAAAAATCTGTACAGGAAATTAACACCAACTCAGCCTAACAAACACGTCTCTGAATACCACTCAAACCCAGTTGAAAGTCTAGTAACCGAACATACATTAATTCACAATAGAGTTAAAGAAACCGAAAAGAATTAAACCAACACCAAATAACCATCACCCAACTAGACAGCGAGTTGCAAGATACTAAAATCGATTTAAATAGTAAAATAAAACAGACACACACAAAGATATCACAGCTGGAAATGAATATGAGTAGAGTGAGAGAAGGAGGTGAGATAGTAGCAGTACCCGAAACACAGAATGTGTCACAATTAATCAGTGGATTAGGAAAATTTGATAACACAAAATTCCATATGACGCCTAAAGCGTTTGCAGAACAGCTAAAAGTGGTACAGGACTTAGTTCCAATCAGTTGGCCTGTATGGAGATTCCGGCTATCCTCTCTTTAATTGGGGAACCTCTGCTCTTCCTTCATGGACGTGCACATGAATTCAACAGCCTAGAAGAATTTCTGAGAGCTTTCCTCGAGCAATATTGGAGCCTAGATAGACAACAAGAATTGTTATCTAAAATAATATCCTCCAATTTTGACGAAAGAAGTGGTCAGACATATACCGCATTCGTCTCACGGTTACGCTATCAAAATTCGCAGCTAGACAACCAGATTCCCGATATTACCTTAGCTCACATCGCACTTAAGAAGATGCCGTATCACATCCAACTAGCATTGGCCACCGCTTCCATTAAAAGTGTCAAAGACCTTGAAAACCACCTTCATTGTGTTCAAGCTGTCTCCACAAGCAATATACAGCATAATAACCATAGAAATAATAATAATTTTGTACAAACCAACCCGCCACCAAATCAATCAAGAGAAAATTCTAACACTGCTGACAATACAAATAATAATCCACAGGACTTTGAAATAGAGTCACCACCACCAAATAACAACTACCGAAACAAAATGGGTTCAGAAGGAATCAAAATAATAACAATTTTAATAGGAATAAAGATCGTAGATACCATGATCAAGATAGATTCTATGATGGCCGAGATTACATGAACTCCAATAGGGACAACAACACAAGTAGTTCTAGAAACGAATCAAATAAATCACCATCACCAAATACCACTTTTAATACAGATAAAGATAATAACCCACCACCTTCCACTAGTACACCATCAAAACAAATGGAAAATCAAATAATCCACCAGGAAAAATTCCGGCAGTAACCATCGCGCATGACTAGAAGGGGAGAAAACTTATAAGACTCTGACGGTTCAAATTCCGGCAGCCCAGAGCAAAGTTAAGCGGCAGTTGAGCAAAATAAATAAGAGAGTGTATCATAACTCTCATCTTCACAGGAAGCATGCTCGATATAAAAAGTCGACAGTTTTCGAGCATTCTGCACATTTTCATCCGCGGCACACTCGCTTCAAGCCCGCCATAAAGTCAAGAGATTGTAAAATTTGGACACCAAAACCTAACCTTTCTCGAGATGTTGATCGACTACCACAACCAACCGGCCTACATAACCTAAATCGCCTACATCTGGTATATGAAAGGTTAATAAGAGCAGCTTCAGGACCCTGAAAACACTTCGTCTATTTGGTACGAGAACCTCGCCAACATTAAACCCTACTATAGAGAATGAACAATATCATTCCTAAGAACCACATGCTTCCGGTTTGGAGATAAACGAAAAAAAGTGATTTTTCTACAACAGGATTCAAACTAACATGAGCCAGAAATCGTCCCAAGGATGTACTACGACGTCCGACCGTATTAATTACGCAAAATAAGTGATATTGAACTTTTTAGAAAAATACACAGTTCTGTTAATAAAATAATCGATGGCCAACGATTGCCATATTTTCTGATCAAACCAAACAGAATCCTAACGGTAAATTATTACCAACTTCAAATATTAGTAAGAAATTACCTTCTTTTCCAAGACTTACTATGTTATTATATCATATATTTGTTAATATTAGTAAATATCTGAATTTTTTGTTAGCTTCTACGAAGTCATACGTTATGCACATAACCAAAAAACACATATGTTATGATGTCTACTTGTGTGCGTAGACGATATATTGTACACATACGATAGGCCAATGCCACACAAATCAAACAGCATGTATATATTCCATACTTCACAGCTGTGAAAGTTTATAATCAAATTGTTATAATGTAGCCAGTATTATTAAGCAAATTTTGTTAAAACTAAGATTAACACATATTTTGATATTATTATTGAATGTTTATTTATTTGTAACCATAAGTGTTTGCATGGCAGTGGATATTGAGTCAAGTGGTGAAACCACAGATTACGATTGTGAGCCCTAGGCTAATAACTTTATCAATCGATAAAACAAGTCGGCACCCATTTAAGATACCTGCTATTTCATTCAGATCAGTTACCAGATTTATTGTACATCTATCTATGTAAATTGCTTGAGAGCTTTATTTATGTCATTTATTGTCTAGCAGAACTTATGAGTTTGAATTGTATTGTATTTTCGAGTGTCATCTGAGATAACCTCACATACCTTTTGTGCATCAGCGCTTGTAGAGATTCCTTCGGCACCTGGCATACTCTTTGGTTTGACATGTCGTCATCATAGTATTGTTTAGCCGCCAACTTTTGAATTCTCATATCGCTCTTTCAGATGTATTATCTTGCTCTATTTTTCTCAGCTAAATGCTTGATTTTTGTGTAAATCACTGCCATGATTAGATGTTACGCTTCTGTAAATCTTATGAGTAGGTAACGTAGAATATTTCCGTGCCGAATTCGAGTCGGAAGGTAAGCTAACATGAGACAGTTGTGTTCACATATTTTTAGAGCCTTCTTTATGTTATGTGAGATCTTAGAAAATTTGCCTGTTTTCTTTGTATAGTTATACAAACTCGCTCTATCTGCAGCTTATTAAAAGCTTATTTATTCGCTCATTTATATAACTATAGGGGCTTCTGTCACGATACAAATTCTGGCAACCAAATAAAGCCTCAATAAAATATTGTCAATGACCACTACTGCTGGTATTATAATAGATAGCACAATTAACGGTAAGCTGACCTAATTTAGCAGTACTCAATATTGATAAAATAATGATAACAAGGAAGCAAGCCCGACTCACCACCAAAAGTCTCTGACTCATATCACATTGTATATTTATTTGTATTCTTTGTTGTTAATTTATGTAATTGAAAATCCAAATCTTGAAGATGGCCATAACCTTCATCCAAAAATATCAAAACATACCACTGCCTATATGGATCATCCACTGAAAGATGTCAATGCCAATAAAATCATTGGAAAAATTATGATTCATCCATTATTTATAAAATGTATAAATACTTAAGCCACATATGTTAACTTGCTATTAAATAATGCATATTATTATTTGTACTCACCAAAATATCACCCCAAGCCGGTGAAATAATGTATATACAGGTCTCATATCTTCGGTGGTTTCACGAACATAGCAATATATTTTGGAAATATTTGTTGTATATGAGATTATACTATTTTAGGAGTCAGTTATTTTATAGCATAAAATATTTGGATGTATATTAATTTAGCAATAAACTTTCAGTTCACCTTTGAATTTGGCAGTGGAGTTGAAAAGTAAAGAATATTTTTAAAGGCATCTTCCAAAAATAAAGATAAAAATTGAAAGGATTTTAATGTCCTATATGTTATTCTGTATTATATATAATATATCGTATATTATTTAAATGGTTATTGTTGCTAAATGTTGGAATCTACTTTGTGCATTGTACTGACGTCAAGAACACGATATTAAATTGACCAATCACAGCCCAGCATTTCATTAAAAATTCTAGAATGTTCTATTGAAAAGTCTGTTTCCTTGAATTTTAGCAAGGGTAATTCTCTTCCGTTTGAGACTCCTTGAGAGCAGTTGCTTTTGAGCACATGAGTGCAGTTTAATTATTTTCAAATGTAATCAGTTTTCAATTTCAATTTAAATGTTTTCTAACTGTGATATATTGAGCTGTGGCAATATATAATTGTTTAAATTCATATAAAGTCGCGAAAATATTATAACCCATGGTCCAGAGCCAAGCAGTATCGTGAGGTGACACACGGAATCTAATCTACCCTGAGATGGCTGCCCAAACCAGGGATACGGTAACCGACGTCAAAGCACGCCAATACTGTGAGTGATCCGTTTTATTAATCCTTTGGCCAAAGGTACAAAAGCCTCTTTTAAAGTGAAATAGTGGGGAGAAATGATCATACTGCGTGAAACATAAAACATGAGCTCATGGTCTAGTAGTTAAGGCATTCATAATTTTAGAGAGTTTGTACTATCTTATTGCCAGGCAAAATACCCACACCCACGCTCTACCGAAGATATAAATTTTGTAACAAGCTATTTATTGTTATTAATAATTATTAACGAAACTTGTAAAATTCATTTAATTGTTCAAGTTGTGTGTTCTGAAGGAACAGGAGAATATACTCAGTTTTCACCTAATTACTGGGTTTTCTAGTCGTTCTTGTACCTGTCTTGGCAATCCCAATTGATACATTAAATTTATTTAATTTATGAAAATATCAGTATCCTGGATGAGCCCTTGCAAGGCCAAATTTTGACATGCCCAGTCACGTAAGGAGTATGCTTAGCCAAGTGTGTTTCGTAAGTGGATTGTGATCTTGTCTTTGATGCGTGACTATAGTCCATCACTTAGCTCTCCTTATCTTGTGACACGTTTGACTATATTTGCTTGATCCTGACGTCACGGACATACAACATAAAAATAGTAATGTTAAACACATGACCCACAACATAGTAATGTTACATACGGCACCATAACGTATATACAGTAATGTTAAAAGTTCAATAAGATTTAAATTATTTACTATCATGATTATTCAAACTTAATTCTGTCTGACAGAACATGTCACTTAATGTCACAGTACTAAAAACGTACAATTCAAACAGCTGATCGCTGATTTACTGGTCTGAACGTGTAAGGGAAACATAGGTTTCGATAATCCGTTTTAATGACAGAAGCAGTAAGCTTGGAAGGTTTGGCAGTCTCGCCCCACGCACAATGGCAGGTCTGGAGACCCAGAAATAGGGTAATGGGGCTCATCCCGCAACCGCAGTCGACTCTACATGGGCAATAGATTCCTAGATTATAGATATAAAGGCTTGATTTGAAGCCGTTGAGTGGGTTTGAATAGAGGCCCCTAGAAACCGATACAGTCATTTATCTGAGTACTCCACCGTCTCGTTATTCAAGATAACCCAACTGGATCCGCTTCTCATGAATATCGAACTATCGTATCCACTACTATCCGAAATGGCGAAATAATAACCGATTGAGCTGGAAAAGTGTGGTTGGAACCGAACGTTTTCACAAACACTACTATCTTCTACAAGCAATTGTGAATATGATAATCACTTTGGGGTTCATAGAATTTGAAAGAACCTCCAGTAGCTTCAAAGATAATTTTCCTGTACGCCAATCATGCCTACTGTCAAAGCTCTTTGGAGATTTGTCAAACAATCGCAGCTTAAACTTATCGCTTTTCAGTAGATCAAACAATCGAATGACCTCTCATGAATTGACATATTGCAGTGGTATGAAGATGGCAGTAAAATGAATTTGAATAGAAAGCAGGTGAGCTTCACCTCATACAAAAAAATTCACCTTTGTACCAGAGATTAACATGAAAAATTTTGTAATTAGAGATTGGACAACCAAAAATTTGTACTAGATATTGACATGACAAATTTTGAATGCAAATATGAATGATATTTGTTGGAACAAGTCCCCAGTGGATGGATGATGGTGGGTGCATGCAATAACTGTGGATTAATCGAGGAATTGCATCAAATCATTTGGCATTCCACATTCATTGAATCAGAACCTTTATAGCAAATAAATGGCTATCACAAAATTGACATGACAAGTTTTCATATTGACTGGAAGTTACTCTTTGTTGCAATAACTACTCGATATACTGATAGTATTGCATGATCATCAATCAGAAACCATGAATCGAGACCAATCAAATTGCATGAAAATACCAGGAATTATCAAGAACACGAACTTTATAGTCTTTATACACCAACAATGGCTATCACGAATGTTTTCCCACTAAAATTCAAACAACATCGCCTCCCAGTTTTCTTTGTTAAAAAATGACAGCTCAGTGATTTGCCATTTAATAGAAATTGAACGCGAGGAACCAACGGGGCCAAATAAGTATGAGAAACGCCGGCTGTGTGATAGGGAATGGCGTTTTGTCGCTATAATCCACGGTACATCGCTGTTTACAGATGCGGTGCGGTGGCCTCCCCATGACAAGCAAACCTTTGCATTGGCCTCCCACCCCAATTCCACCCAATACAAAACGTGAATACTGCTGACAATATTGGAAGCTCATTGATTAGATATACACAGTGGTGTATTTTTGAGCCCCGATCCAAATTCTACGGGTGAAAGTGCTACATGAGTTATGTACGATCACTGGTAAGGACAAGTGAATAAATTAGTCTTTAGTAAACACTGATATGAAGCAGTGATAATATGAAACTAATTCAAGTGATAAAAAGTTCTATGATAAAAAAAATAACTCAATTAGAGTAAAACAACTTATTAGAAAAATCACAAACTTACAAACTCAAGACCTATGAGAAGTCATTATCGAAACCACACATAATAATGACCAATTCCTTAGCAATATGTTTCTAAATCTTGATATAATTTATCAGAGGCCACTTCTAGCATTGACAAACAACAACATTGAAACGCTACCTATACCTAGTAGCATAGGTAGGTTAGTCGTTAGTAAAAAATAAGACCGTAGAGAGATAAGCAAATTTTATTAGGTCATATTTACTGTCGATGCTATGTCGTGTCGCGACTACGGAAGCCACCCAATTTATCTTATACTATATTCTTAACATATTGTCAACAGATTGATTGACATGATATGAATAGAGAAGCTAATAATACAGTATAAATAGAAACAGTAAAAAAAACGGTTCATTACTATAATTTACATATTGATTGAGAAACCTGATTAATTGAGGTTAAATTTTGATCAACCATACCTTTTTAAAAGCCTTATTTAAACCTTTATTGAAGTAACAAAGCAAATGTAGCAGAATGAGCAGATTCCTTGAGCAGATTCCTAATGATTCCTTGACAGGAATCATGGAGCACGTAGTCTAATTGACATAATATACTCTTAGTAATAATGTGGTTTAGTTTGGATCTTCAAGCAATTATTCAAGAATTTGTCAAAACTGAAACTGTCTTGATAAAAAATCAAAATATTTCCAGCTTCTCAAATAGATATGATGAATTCAAAAGAAAATTGAGACGAAGAGTGTAAAACTAACAAATTCCATGCCTACATTGCTGTCAACGAACTTCTTGGAACAAAATTCAAGTAGTATAATAATAATTTAATGAGATTTGAATTCATGTTCACAACAATAAGTTTCAGATTTATTGGAATGGAAGGCAGAGATTTTATTGAATAATACCATAAAGAAAGAATAACACTTTCTTTGATAATGAAGGACATAAGGATTGCATGGCATTCAAGAATAAATGCTTAGCGAACTTATTTGTTCATATGAGAATGGGATGCTGTTGGACAGGATGGTCTCTGTGTGATATATCAGATGCGATTGCACGGCAATATTGGATTGTCTGGTGCCAATAATGGGACCGAGCACTCTACTCGAGCAGCAATTGAATCGGCCGACGTTAACAATAACGAATTGTTGCCATTACAATCCGCCGCCGTCAAGACACATTAAAGCTGCGAAAGGGAGAAGATTAGCACAACTAATAAATTCAACCGTTTGCGTAATGTTCACGAATAAATTAACAGAACAGTACCAATCCAATAGCCGGCCTGAAATGAGTATATATAAACTTATGAAGGCCAGTGACACACCTCCACTCACTCACTGATTGACAAAAACTCACAGCCAAAACCGCTGATCGGAGAGGAAAACTGGACTCCACCATTAGATATGAGCCGAGGTAACAGGAACTCCAAACTTTGGAAAATCCCCCTAGGAGTTCAGGCCCCCAAGATTTTCTGCAAAGCTAACCGCTCATCGCACAGCAAAGTCATGGGAACTTTTTGTTCAGCACCCGGAGATACCCCTGATTTCAATAATAAAATTGGGTTCTACAAGGGGCCCAAGGGGCATTTGAAAATTGTTTTTCCCAAATTGTTTTCAAAAATTCACAGCCAAAACCGCTGATCGCAGAGAAAACTGGGGTCCGTCAGATAGAGGCCGAGAGTAGGTACAGGAAAAACTCCAAAACCTCAAAAGTCCCCAGGGGATGTGGCCCCCAAAGTTTCTCTGCTAATTCAAATAAACATTTTACAGCAAATGGTAGAGGAAAACTTGTTCAGATTGTGGAAAACATCGAAATATGTGATAAAATTGAACCGGCAAGGGGGGGCAATTTTCATTTTTGGCCATTTTTGCCGGGTTGGCCACGTTTGGATGGGTAAATTTTCAAGGGTTCTGGATTTTTTAGCGCGGTGTTTGGGCTCAGAATGTTGTTTCTTGGACCCAAAGACCTCATAAAAATGTCATCTGCCCAAAAAATATTCAGGGGGTATGGGGATATATGTCAAACTTGGCCAATTGTGGGACTGGTGTATTTCTCTTATTTGGATGCCGGGTATTATTGTGCCATACATCATTGAACTCAGCTCATCAAGGCCATTCATATGCTGTATGCCCAAATCAAATAAATTTTTGGACCTCAAATTTGAAAATTTTCAAATTTCCCCACTTAATAAAAGATCACAGTGGAGAGGTACCCACTGAAATACATTCTGAGCCTGGGACAGTGAAAACAATTATTTTGTTCTCTTGAGTACCCAAAACCATTCAGAAAATTCCAAAACTATCAAATTTTCTCATCAGGGGGGCCCCAGGTACCCCTCAATTTTTTCAACTTTCCTATTTGACTATTTAAAACAAAAACGAAAAGGACCTTTTTTGTTCAGCACCTCGATATGGTCCGATTCCAATAATAAAATTTGTACTGTGGTAGCAAGGGGGATTAGGGGGCGCAATTGTATTTTTTGGTCATTTTTGCCAATTTTTGGAAATTTAATTAGGGTTTCTTTTCAATGGTTCTTGATATTGCAGTTTTTGAGGTCAGAATGTTGTTTTAGACTCAGAGACCTCAAACAATTGTCATCTGCCAAAAAATATTCAGGGGCATTGGGGACATGATGTCAAATTTGGCAAATTTTGGGACTGCTGTATTTCTTTATTTGGATACCGGGTATTATTGTACCACACATCATTGAACTCAGCTCATCAAGGCAATTCAGAAACATATGCTACATGCCCAAATCAAATAAAGTTTTTGGATCTCAAATTTGAAAATTTTCAAATTCCCCCACATTATGAAGATCACAGTGGAGAGGTACCCACTGACATAAATTCTAAGCCATACTCAGCATAGGTGGAACAATTATTTTGTTCTCATGAGTACCCAAAACCTTTGAGAAGACTCCAAAACAATTAAATTTTCCCATCAGGGGGGCACCAGGTTCCCCCTCAATTTTTTCAACTTTTCTATTTGACTATTTAGAGCGAAAGTGAGTAGGACATTTTTCCTTTAGCACCTTGATATGCTTTGATTTCAAAAATGAAATTTGTACCAGGTCAGCAAGGAGGATCGGGGGGCGCAATATTGTTTTTTTTGGTCAATTTTTCCAATTTTTCAAAAAATGTTTGGGGGTACATTTTCTATGGTTCCTGACATAGAAGTGAAGTTTTTCAATGTCTGAATAATGTTCCTTGGGCCTGAAAAGCTGATAAAAATAACACCTGCCCCCCAAAAAAATATTCAGAGGTGGAAGTGGGGGGACATGCCAAATTTGGCTAATTATCAGACTCCTGTATTTCTCATATTTGTATACCGGGTATTATGCTACATGCCCAAATCAAATAACTTTTTTGGAACCCAAATTCAAAAATTTGTAAAGTTCCCCAGGAGATCATAGGGGTGAAGCCCTAGGTGCAGGGGGCGAAGCCCTGCCGAGCACGAAGTGCGAGTTTAAATAATGTAGATAGAATGCTGCTTCCAACAGTACAGAATAGGGGATAAGCACCAGAAAGAGAACTCCCGCAACAAACCCACCCAATACGAAGCAGCAAGCACTTCAGGCAAACTTTTCTGGTTAAAATGCTAATTCTCTACGCAAAGTTCGAAAGTAGACCTGTCTACAGTATAGCTTTCCATTGATATTCAATTGACAACCACTGGACAATACTATTTGCATATCTGATCTATTTCAAGAATGAATAGAGTAGCGCTCTTTTTTCGCTTTCAATTTTCAGGCTCTTGAAAACTTTTCTGGAACGATAACCTAAAGTAGTAGAAGATGGAGTTGGTGCAAGTATGATAGACTTGTTACCACTCGACAATTTTTATCAATTCTCTCCCAAAATTTGTATAACTTGGATTGGTGGACGGGAGACACATTTCATTGTAGAATTCACGATTTATTTTAATTTCCTATGAAATTAAACTATGTTTATAACAGAAATGATCCCTGTCTCGTGTCCGATGCATTCAAATAAATTTTGTGAAACATAAAGGGTCTTGCAGCATACTACCTTGCACATACCATTAGATGGACAAAAATATTATTCCTAGAAATAGATATGAAATACTCTCCATCAATACAAACACAGTTCAGCTCACAATAAAATTACTGCTGGATATGTTTGAAAAAAATTATTTTCCCCCTTATCTAATTTCAATTTTTTCTGGAGTAAATAAATCTTCTTCTTGTAGACGCTTCTTCTAACGAAGATTGGCGATCATCAAGGCAATTTGAACCCTGGATACAGCCGCTCTGAAGAGTTCTCCTGTGTTTCTCCCATACCATTCACGGAGGTTATTGAGCTACGAAGTTTTTCTCCGGCCTGCTGACCGGTTTCCCTCAATTTTACAAGCTGGAGGATTCTTTACTTTTCATTTCGCATTATGTGAGCGAAGTATTGCAGTTTACGGGCTTTTATCTTGAGCAGAATCTCTTTTTGTTTGTCAAGTCTTTCTAAAACCTCAGTGTTTTCAACCACTTCTGTAGAAGAAATTCTGAGTATTCTTCTATAAACCCACATCTCAGAAGCCTTCAACTTGCAACTTAGCAGCTTTGAAAGTGTCCATCCCTCCTTAAGTGTAAATTGATGGAATGTGCAATTTCATAGTATTGATTACTTGAAAGTAATCTTCTTTGAAAGTAAGTTCTACTTGAAAGTAAGTTCTTTGTATGTTTCCAAGGAACAAAAGCAAATAAAAATATTCTATTCTATTCTTGATTACTTGAAACGAGCTGAGATTTTCAATTTGTGCAGCATGGTAATAAAGTTTGTTAGCCTGAATATGAGGTTTCTGTATTCGAGGCTGTTTGGCCTTGCCAAGCGGCAAGTGTTTGGACACATTCATGTAAACTTCATAGAAAAATCCAACTAGTAAATGCCATTTGTCATAGTGGGGATGCGACTCATAGCTCAAGGATTGTAAGAAATTCAATTTTCGATTGTGAGAAAAACTGTAGAATTTAGTAGTATTGAAATTTTAACGATATATCCATTACCTAGTTTCAAAGGAATAAAATCTTAATTTGAAATATGTAGCCTAACATCATAACCGCCTGGGTTATGATAGGAATAAAAGTAAAACGGGAAAAATAGAATGATAATCATGAAATTCCACTTTCATAGAATATCTCTGAGCAAATTTCTCTATGAAAAACAGGAACGTAAAGAGCAGAAGCTATCATAAAATCCTTCTTACAAGCAAAAGTTGAGAAGTATATTGTCACTGCAACAATACACTTTCAAAGGAAAGAGCGGGTACTAAAAAGATGGGCGTGTAAAGTCACAGTGAATAATACGAAAGGGTTTTCTCCCTCTTATATGGCACCGTATATACTAAACGGATATAGAGTTGCATTAGCCAACACGGACTTTCAGGCGCCGCACATCCAAAAATCAATACAGAAGAGTGGTACAGAGGATTCTGAGATGGGTGTCGTCGCCTTCAAGTCAAGTTTTGAGACAGCGAAAATGGAAGAGCACAAGGGTCCTTGCACCCGCTTGAACAATGTTGTTATTTTCTGGTCATTCAACTATGCTTCAGTGAAAATAGAATGTATTAGAGTTGGTCTATCGAGGATAATTGCCATAAATGTGAGATCACTGATGAAGAGTCCATAAAGAGCAGCTCTATTTCTCGAACAACTTCTCATGAATTCCGGAACAAGAGATTGGTGAGGTTTCACGATGAAGTAATGAATGCTGGACACTTGGAGATTCTTGTTCACTCACTTCACTTCAGCACAATACAGATATTTCAAATTATTATGTCTTTTTAAATTTTAAATGATGTCTTGTTTACTACTTTCGGTTGCCAGTCTATTTATTTCTGATAATTTATGGAAAATTTATACGAATCAATGTCATTCGTAATATTATAATACATTAATGTCACTTATAATACCATTTTATACTGATAAATGAGAGTTCCCTCTCCTGAAATTCTAGATATTGAGTACTGGCAACTCCCGAATATACTGTTCTTGGATATGCGGAGCCTAGTATTTACGGTGCCATAGAAGAGGAAGAAAACCCTATCTTACTATTCAATAACACATGCAACTTATGAACAAAGCATTAAGACAACTTTGTCTAGTACATCACCTGTAAAATGCTTCCTTTCATAACATTAATGATGTTTTGTTTCATCTGCTAGTCAAATGTTGTTAGGCAGTATGCAATAGAAATCAATAAATTATCTAACCATTTTTCCACAATATTCATAGTAAATTTTTCTACATAATTTATCAATGAACGTTAAAAACTCACGTAAACAGCACAGCATATCATTAGAATGACCACGAATGATAAAATCTCCTTACCTGAAAAAATATAAATTGTTAATAGAGGAAACATACAAATTCAATTGTTGAATTTGGTGAACATTTTATTCCTGTTTTGGTGTCTACCTACTACGTATTGTGTGCATCGAAAAATGTTTTGTCAAAACAATTTGATATTACCAAAGACAATTCAACTAGAGTAGTAGGATTATCTTTGATATTACGTTTGAGCACTGATAGAATGATAATATGGAGTTGATTACATCATTGTCTGTGAGCAGTACTGCTGTAGGAAGGAGAAGAGTAATTTCTTCTTTAATCCCTGGAAATTTGAAATAGACCTTCACTCTTTCAAGTCCAACAAAATCGAGACTGAATCTATCTTGTGCTGAAATACTGTACTCAAATTATTAAACCGGCTATTTCCAATCTTTTTTTTTGGCTGAGCTTTTCGTCCCAGGAGAGTTTTCTGTTCCTGTTCGTTTTTGGTGCAATGCATTAATGCAATGCCACAACCACTTTCCACCATGTCTTAATCCTCACTAAAGCTAATGCATTCTTCCTATAATGGAAGCGCGAAGGGATTACCGCGAAAGTACAGTATTTGCTCTCACTGAGAACTCCCACTCTCTGAAGTCAAAAAACGAACATGAGAGAACTTTTGTTCGGCTTATAAATTCATAGCACTGAAGATGTTTTATGAGGAGAGTATTCAACTTTCCATAGCTTTTGAAGTTTGAAGTTAGCTACTGTTTTGAAGTGTTCGGATGACTGAATTCTAACGATATATCCCTTACCTAGTTTCAGAGCAATAAAATCTTAATTAATGATAACCATAAACTACAGTTAACAAAGTCGTTAACAATGTCAACTGTAGTCAACATATTGATCCATAGATAATCAACTACACAACTGTGAATTACAGTATTACAACTGTGTTAGTATTACAACAGTAAATTACTATCCAACAACCGAACAGTACTGTATCCATTTAGCACCATAAAAAACAATAGATAAGTGCGGAAATCTCTAATCGCGTCTATCTACATTGTCTATCATTTCACAACTCTTTCCACAGACCAAACTTAATTGAATAGCAGTGAGGACATCATTGAATTGTAATAATTATTTCATGTATCAATTAATTCGTTCTAAATAATGTAACAAATACATGAAGGAGTATAGCCTTCTTCGTCATAGCTATGATTGTGAGTAATTTCGAGTGAAACCCTGAGGAATGTTAATAGAAGCGTGGTCAACAAATCAACAAACAATGGCAGGGAATCATACAGTAACATCAATATTACTCATTCGCTTTTTTTTATTGAACACAAGTAATAGCTAAATAAATACTAGCTAAATGAATAATAGCTAAAAAATACTTTTAATGACCTAATCCTTTCTGCCTAAAAGGCACATTCACTTATTACTAATGATTGAACGCAACACATAGAAGTACTGTAGACTGTAGAGATGAAATCTATGGAGAATTTTGAAATACAGTATATAATTCGCAGACGATCCTACCATTCAAATATTGATTTACAGAATTTCTTTATTTGTGATCATTTACCAAGGACAGAGAGCTTTGGTTGAGGTTGACCAATGATCAGAAAAGTATATCCATCGATAAAGCACACATTTTATGGATACACATATATTCTATGGATATTAATGGATATACTTCTTACATGGATATACTTATGGATATATACATATCATCCTATTGATATGTCTACAAATGTGAATTTCAATAAGGTTCTCCGCAAAAGCTGCTCCACAGTAAGTAGCTCGATTTTAAAAATGATTGCCAACTTCAGTCTGAAGTTGAAGCTTCAGTATTGAAGCTGTAATACACTGACACATGGCTTGTTTCATCGATTGTTATAATTCGATTTTGTGATGGAAAGCAATCACGCTCATCATTATTCGGCCCTCGGTGATTTACAAAATTCAGCCGCACTTAATAATTGCACAGGACAGCTGCATAATAAACGATGATATCATGTCGATAATTCAGGCCACTATGATTGTGGGCTATTGCATCTAGTCATCCATCCATCAGCTACAGAATACAGAAACCCCATCGGGAATTCTCGCTATAATGCGTCAGCGGCAGCTAAAGTCGTGTGATGTCGAATCACATTACTGGTTTGCAGGTACGCATCATAATATAACGAGTATCGATTACACCACACGTCGAGCAATTTCCGTTGCAACGAGTGTTTCCTCCATATAAATACATGCAGGCAGACGTGTGCTTCCTTTCATCTTGTGATGAGGATATTGTATACTGTTTCTAATTGCCCGAATTCGATGCTAATTGCTAGGTAAAGGAAGTTCTGGCTGAAGGGTGGAAAAATATGGAGAGGTTATAAAAGTTGAGAAAATTAAATATTGAAACTAACAAATATGAAAATATTTAGGAATTGAGAAATTCTAAAAGTTTAGCCTACTGGAAATATTAGAAATTGTTTTCAAGGAGTGGAAGACAAACATAGGGCCAATTAATGTAAATTTGATTTTCATGTTTTTGAGATTGAAAAGAGCGTATTAGGCTCTACTCACACTTGGAAACTCAAATTGCGGAAACTGAGCGACTCGGATAACATACATGTGTTTTGAAATGATGACACTCAGACGATCCTGCAACCGTACTGTCTGAACACCATCATTTGAAAACACAATTTTGTTATCCAAGTCGTTCAGTTTACCGCGATTTGAGTTTCCGTGATTGAAGTGTGAGTATAGCCTTACTTTACTTCAGCAAAATGTTTAGTAAGATTGTTCAGTCGTATCTTGTATGTATCGTATCGTTATTGAATTTTTCATGATTTGATTCCTCTTCCTGCTATTCCGTTCATCAGAAGGTAACGGAAAAATATAATTGTATCTTTATTATATCTCATTTAATTTTTCTTTTTTCTTCTCTATTGTGTTAAGATGTGTTGAGATGGATCACACCTCCAAAATATTTCTGTTATTTCAAGTAGACGTTTGATCCCTTACTGACTTCATATTAAATTGACGATGAAGGAATAAAAAAACCAATATTCCTTGTTCATAGACATATTAGGAATTAGTAAGTCCAATTACTCAATTGGTGTGATAATATATTGATTGCCATGTAATATAACATATTATAAAATAATAATGTGCATGAAGTGAGACTAGATGGAAAAGAAGAATGAATCATGTATCAAAAGAAAGAAATAATGGGATCGAGTTATAGATTGTAAGTAATAAGAGAGGAGTTTTCCTCTGCCAACATAAATGCCCATCGTTGAGCGTCCCAGCCAAAGATTTATGGGATTTATCTCGAACGGATTATATTTCAGATCGGATACGGTTTTGCGGAAAAAGAAGAAACGACACTTTTTAAATCGTCTTCTTTTCCTCCTTCTCCTCTTCCACCCTCTTCTGTATCATTCTAATTCGTCCTTCTTTATTCACCTCTTTATACCTCTTTTTCCAGCTTCTTCATCACTTCTTCTTTACCCCTCCTCTTCATCCCTTCTACTTCATCCCCTCCTCTTCCACCTCCGCCGCCAAGGATTGGACTACTCTATTTCTTTGGAGATATTCTCGGGGGCAACTTTTTAGATTTATGTGCCCTAAGCTCGGGATAAGAATCAAACCCTGATGACCCCTCGTGCTGACTCTTAACCTGGCCGAAAGGCACGCTACACTGCTAGGCGACTGGGTGTCGCCATTGCGATGAAAACTGCTGTGATGGAAACCCGGGCCAATTCACTATAACTAACGTCTAGACGCCGGCTCCTCGCCTTAGTGATTTTCGCTGGTGATTGCTTGGCATCGGAAAAGGCAATTGGCACTCGCTGACGGCCAAAACTTGGTCCAATATCTTGGTGGCCTGCTTTCGAGGACTCGCTCTATCTGTACCCTCCCCAACCAATTCCTGTAATAATCTTCAAGGGAAGTACAACCGTCGAAACGTCATGCTCAATAAACAACAAATCATTATTGATTTAACACTGAAAACCAATATACTGGTAGAAACTCTATTTCCTTCAATATCAATTTCATAATGGTAAAATGTTTCTATTTGATTCTTAGTTGTAATTTTTTATCTTTGCTTTTCATTATTATCTTTCTTTTTCATTACTTTGCATGCAAATTATTTGTGAAAATTTGATTAGTTTCAAAATATTGTACATATTTGTAAAATTTAATTTGTAGTCTATTGAATATGATGGAAAACCTACGGGTTTAGCAGGACCCGAAATTGTAATTATTTATTTTCAATAAAATTGATTGAATGAATGATTGAAATATTATAATAAATATAACAATAATAAAATAATTGTAATACTTGTATTAATTGTAAAGATTAATAATACTGGCAAGATGGAAATCTGTGTAAAATTGTTAAGTGTGCATAAGTTGTCAATATATTGTTGAAAAATCTGTGTGGAAAAGTTATTTTTGGAAGATTCCAGAATTTAGATTTAGAAGTAGATTTGGTTTTTATCTACAACACTACATGATTACAATAAACAATTATTCATTAACATGACTCCCTTAAGCAAGAGGTATAATATAGGGAACGGAAGAGACCATTTCATCACTACGAATCTACAACAGTGCTCATATTTTACTGAATTTTGGGAAAACGACATTGTATAGTGTATGAAAATCAACTCAGGAATAGATTATGTTTCATAACTATGTAGTTTCCTTCTTTTGTAAGGCTTCAATAAATTCCTCAACATAAATTCTTATTCCTCCAATCTATTTTTTGTATTCATCCCACCCTTCCCTCCATCACATGTCCACCTATAGTTTTCTCTAGATATTTCACACTTTACAATCCCCGTAAAACTTCTTCTGATGTTAAGAACTTGACACAAAACTGGAATCCCTGTTCAACTTATTAAATTTCAGGTCTCATTTCCAAGTAATGCTAATGCACTCAAAAAACATTTTTTATTTAAATATGTCCAAACAATTTCCATTCATACTTGACTTGGCACCGAACTGAGCGTCATCACTCGCGTTCACAAAAGCAGTAATGCGTGAAAGATAATACCTCTTGCAGTTGATATCTAGTTGATCACTGAGGCAGGTAATAATGTGGATGGGGAATATTGCTCTGGTGAGAGTGAAGTGAGAAAGAGATAGTTGAGGGAGTTGGAAAGAGAGAGAGTAGCATGATGCTTTGAAAGTGGCCCAGTTGAATGATTCAATTTGTTGCTAGCAGGGTGGTATCATCTATCCCCATCGTTTCTCCCGCATTGTTATTCTGTTGAGAATGACAGGGTGTTTTACTGTTGAGGGGGGAGACAGGTGTCGCAGTAAGCGCTACACTAGCGCAGCCTGGTGACGGCTAAACAAGTTACTGTAGACAAGCGTTGTTTCTCTGTTATCCCTATGTGTTGGGTGTTTATGTCTAGTCAAAGAATTTGGACCTATTCATCTATGGTTCAGTACTTACCGAACTGGGCTTTGTTCATATTAATTTTATTCTGGATTCGAATATGGTTGAATATTGTGCCCAATCGAAATTGAACATTAATAAATTACAATACAGTGACCATGACAACAGAGTAATATAGAAATAATGAGTCAAAGGGTAGATCTTTCATCGTTTCATGCCTCAGTTGAATAGCATTTATTGTTGAACAGCATAGATATACACTGTATTGGTTGAACTGCTTCACTGTAGTCGTATAGTCTGTTATACAGTCGTAAAAGTATGTTATTTATAGGTATTTTAGTTATTATAATAATGGTATGTTGTCAATAAAAATGTTATGTTTCTAAATAAATGTATAAATTGTAATGTTTACTACGTTAATAAAGATTAACAATATTTTCGAGCAACTGATTCCGCGTTATGCAGTATATTCACTTAAATTGAAAGTAATTTAAACTTAAATTAAATTTGAAAGCAATCCATTCAGTACGAGTAACTAAAAAAAGTTTAACGTGATTTCCACGTTTTTGCAATAGAGCGTGGAGAATATAGTTTGTTTATGGGATACGAGGTTATAGGAAACGACACGCACTTGGAATAAACAAACAAGCGAGATCGAAAATAGGGAATGTAACTACGTGATATAATATATCATGAAGAAACGGCACTAGTGGAATCATTTATTCCATGCCGGGGCCATGTTATTGTAGTCTTGTAGTCACGCGGAAATTTGCGACAAGGTTCAAAGGAGCAGGCACAGAAAGAAATAGAATACGGTGATGATGATGGGAACAAACATGAGCAGGCGAAAGAGAAAGATAGGAAGGAAAAAAGAAATGAAGAAAGAGAAGTGGACAGGAACAGAAATAATAAGAATTAGGAGAAAACAGAAAAAGTAGAGCAGTAAAGGAATAGAAGGAGAGGAAGAGTATGGAGGAGGGGGAGGAGGAGGAGGAGAAGGAGGAGGAGAAGGAGGTGGAGAAGGAGGAAGAAGAAGGAGGAGGAGAAGGAGGAGTAGTAGGAGAAGATGAAAAGAGAAAGAAGAAAAAGGAGAAGAAGAGTACATAGTAGGAAGTGAAGGATAAAGATAAAAAAAGGGGGTAAAGTAGGAGAATGGAACGAGATAAAGAAAATAAAAATTGAAAAGTAGTAGGAGAGAAAGAAGATAACGACGAAGAAAAAGAAAAGGAAGAGAAGAGTGTAAAAAAGAAGAATAGTTAGAGGAGGAGAAAAGAAAGAGAAGGAGAGGGAAAATAAAACATAGAAAAGAACAGGATGAATACGAAATTGTATAAGAAGGAGGAGGAAGAAGAAGAAACGTAAGAAGAAAAAGGAGGACGAGAACAGGAGGAAAAGAAGTAATAGAATAAGAAGAGAATGAAGAGGAAAAGAGAAAGGAAAAGGGGACGAGGAAGAGAGGAAGAAAAGTAAGAGAAAAAGAGGAAGAAAAACGTACAATGAAAATAAAAGAGGAAGAACAAAGAAGAAGGAAGAGGAAAAGAAGACGAAAAAAGAGGGAGAAGAGGAAGAAGGAGAAGTAGTAGGTAAAGAAAAAGGAGAACAACAACAACAACAAGGAAAAGGAGAGGTTGGAGTAGCAATGCGTAATAAGATACTTTATGCGATAGTATTCCTGAAGGTGGGAGCGACGTGCCAACCGAATCGTTTTTGCATTGCCATAATTGAAACAGCGTTTCCAGTCGACTCGGTCGCCGTAATCCCTGCTTTTTCCATGTCAAACGAGAGAGACCTTGGTGCCGCGCGGCTCAGCTCAGGAGAAGTCAGCCTGCAGTTGAAGAGAGCGACTCGGGGGCTTTCTCACTGCATTGCATTCAGATACACAATCGCTTGCTGGCTCTATCCACTCAGCTAAGCCGTCATTACCATATGAACACCTTTTCTCTCGCTTGCTATTCCCCTTCCTATTCACCTATAGATCCCATTTTTCATCTCCAATCCTTCCCCCCCCCCCACCAAACACTCTCACAGAACAACATTCCGACAAGAACGAGAACTCTACACAAGAGCTTAATGCTCAAAAAGAGAACATCAACAAAACTGAGCCGACCGCTCGCATAGTATGCCCAATAAAAGTGCAGCAGTGGTTTAATTCATCTCTCATCATCACCCTTCTCATTACCCACGAAAAAACCTACAGCCCAAGTTGGCATCACTCGAAAAAAAACAGTTCATTCACTGTTTGATGTTGTCAATTCCACTTCTATATTACTACAACAATTTATCATGGAGTTCTACAATATCAACAGAAATTCTACAAATCAGTTCATTCAATTTATAAGTGGCGGGAATATGGAAACGGGAATAGAACTTTTTTGATAGAAATTTTCTAATGGAAAGGTTTTGATTTCTCTAAGAATTTTATCAGTTTTATCATGGCAGCGATGGTTACTTTCTGTTTTGTTGAGTCGGTTCTACAACACGAAGTCATGGTGTAGCAATAATCTAGATCTTGATACTTGCAACTTATCTTGTAACTGGCGTTTGAATAATTATAAAAAGACAGCACTATGTATTATGTTATTCTTCAGTCTGTATACTAGGAACTGACATATATTACCTCAGCCAATTCATTAGGTATGGGCATTCTTTAGAAATGTCCTTCGATATGGGGTTGAAATTTCTATGCTACACATATCACATCACTTCCAATAGATGAAATTATTTGTATTCTAAAATATTCTCTAGAATTATTTGCATTCCAGTCAAGCATTTCTGATATTGCAAGCTAAGGAACACTGGTGGGTTTATGCTCTTATTTGACAATTATCAGTTCGATAATTTGAGGGATAGATAAGTTGGAGTAACAGAATAAATCAATAAAGAAATAACCATTAACAAAAAAGGCACTACAATTTTATTGATCACCTTAAATTAGCATATTTCTAGCTTAAATTGAAGACAGTATGAAACTTGAAAAATAAAACTTCAGAACTGAGCTCAATTTGATGATTTGATCTTCAACTTTTCTCTGTCAAACGAAATCATTAGGGCTATTTCAGAGGCAAGATGAATTTCATAGCTGAAAAATGTCGGAGACGTTTCATCGTCCGACAAAGACGACAGAAATGAAAAAGAGAGTTGCAATATCGAAAGGAGAGTTGGAAATTTTCATGAATAATTTAATAACTTATCTGGACCTTGGGGCTTGTTGAGCAAGAGGGAGGGGTGGGAAGAGGAGGTGGAGGTGGTAGGCTGGCGCTGCAGTGTTCCAGGAAAGTGAGATGAGGACAGAAACTTTCAATGCGCCACTTTGCAAGCTCAGCTGCGAAACAAAGAAACTAATTTATTTTGAATTTCTTTTGTCAGTAATTGCAACACAGAGTAATAGGATGAAAAATATATTCAACTTTTCCGGAGAAACTGACTGCGAATATTAATAGCAGCAAATTCAAGTTTTATCACCGCTCTTGATCCACGTGGATATCAAAATGAGATTATCTGAGAGAACAAATCATAAAATTTGTATGCCAACTTGGAATCAGCGTTTTCATCTTTTCTTGGTTCTCTTTACACGTTGTTTTTGGAATTGCTTTTTGATCCACAAGATGTATCTATTTTAAATATGATTCCATTGTTTGAATAAAGTAAATATAGTAAGCATATCACAGATAAAGAATGAATGTAATAATGTCACTAAAAAAATAATGTAATATAACCACACATTAGAGTCCCCTAATTCTCTGTAAATTTCATGTGGTTGGCAGAATAACGCATTGCTCCATCAAAAGTATACAAGTCTATAATAAACGTTATAAAGATGAATAATGTATTCCTGATTCCTTACAATTAGAATGGGAGACCAGATAAATCATTTTGGTTAATCTATCCGACTATCAAGTTAAGCTATGAAGTGATTTCAAATTCAAAAAGGCTAAATTTCGCCTTCAGAATTTTTCCAGTTTACTTATAGAAAGGAACTTTTGAGCATCAATGGAAAGGATCTTGATGGTGATTAATCAGCTTTAATTTTTTTAGAGCTCTATTCAGGTAAGGACTGTGTATGCTTTTAAGGAGTATAGTCTTACCTTTTTTTCATTTTAGTGGATTAAAAGAAAAAACAACAAACACATATTATATGATATGGATATTGTATAACTCTCATCATGTACCCACTTGCAATAAGATACATTTCCGTTCGAAGATTGAATATCAGTAAAAGAATAAACAGACGTTCTAGATTCTAGACAAACTAAAATAGATGTAGGATGTAGCCAATAATATAGAATAAGCTCAATGATACTTGATGATTGTTGGATTATTATTGGCAAGAATATCACGTGACTTGAGAGCAAAACAAAAAATAACGGGAAAAAAAAGATGAAATTCTGTCAAGATTTAGACAAGTTGATTGCATTAATTTCCTCTGCGAATCCTACTAGAAGGTTAAGCAGTTGGTTGTCTGAAAAACCTTGACATTGTAAGCTATCTAGGTAATCATGATTGAAAAATCCAGTTACAGTATGTAATCTTACTCGACTGAAGTTATAATCCAGACTGATTTTGTTCAATATGTGACATTCAACAACCATCAGCACGCGAAGTAGACTCTATTACAGACTTCACTACTTTTTCAGCTACCAAAGAGGAAAATTAGCAAATGATTTTCTCATTGCAATTTTTCTTGATGGATTTTCGTCATACATTCATTCAGACAGCAGCTACAACATAATTTGCATATTTAATACTTCAAAGAAAACGACGTTTTGAAATCACTACATAGAAAAAATTCAATTTAAATTTCAAAAGGAAGCCGCCGCACACAGTGCGTCAAACTGAGAATATTTTATCCATTGGATGATTATTGCCAATGCAAGACTGAATCCCATTCAGTGATAATCAAATTTTTTCAACGTTTCGGTTCTACATATTAATTTATTTCTGGTACTGGATCCCTTGCTACACTCGATAACATACAATTTTGCTATCATGTTACAGATTCACTATTTTGTTTGAATGACAAAATATTCCTCTTTGACCAAGATCGTCAAGACTTCAAAAAATGCTGCTAAAATTGGCGCACCATAAGAATAACATTTACCGAGAAATGGACAGGGGAATCACATTTCTGCCAACGATGAATACTCTCTAGGCATAACAATAAGCCATTCTACTGTAAAAAATTGTACATGAATAATTATTGTATTGTATTATGGGGATTGAAGAGTTGAAAACTAGATTCCACAAATTGGATGTAAACAGTATGGTGCGTAAATTTACAAACGCTGGAAATAGATGTAAATTATTCCTTCAGGTGACATGGCAAAAATGTCTACAGTAAATCAATTTGGACATGAACAAACAAAGCAGCCGCTGTCTACCTTCGGAGAATCTCTGTTGTCTTTCGGTTCTGGGAAATATAATAGGGGCGTCGTCCTCTGAACACAAGGTCTGTCCCAAGGAGAGCGTAGCAAAGGTGACATGAGTCACTCCAAGATAGAGAAAGAATACAGAATAGTGGGGATAGAACGAAAAAGAGATGGAGATGGAATGTAGTGAATGAACATAAAGCACAAGAGATGCACAATGATAGAGCAAGTTCAGAGTGAAGGAACACTATTGAGTATGGGCGTATACTTCGTGTGGCGCCTCCACTTTCAAGTCAATTGTATTGTGTTTACCTACCTGGCTGGAAGTGGAAGGCAGTCGGTAGGTCGGCAAAACAACTCTCCCACTACCAGAAACAGAAACTGCGCACTGCACTTCGTTCATCACAACTAAACAGCTGTTTTTTATATCTTGTGAAGAACAAGTTTCCAGCTCCACTCCAGTGGTCCACTATTATTATACTTTACTCCATAACATCAACTATACAGTACAAAGTAGAAGCTATGTCCAACTTAGTGTTCATTTTGGTATTGGACTGCTACCAATTAGATTCTCTATAGATACCATTCGAGACTGTAGAATTTTATTTTTAAAAATCAAGTACATAATATAAATACAAGTATGAGTACTAAGTGCTTCGAAATGACAAGGAGAGAATACAGCTTCAAAAGATTATTTCACCATAATACGGTTTGACAAAGTTGCTAAGGATTTGATTTCGGAAAAATGATTGAGTTTGAATGCCTCTAATAAAAGTACAAAAAAGTACAATAAGTTAGGGTACATAGAGTCGGATGAAGGCTCTGTCGAATTTCGAATGTACCATTAGAATGTTGATGCCCATTATATACATGTAGGTGAACAAATTTGTACCACCACCGTTCAAAGTTACAAAGGATTTGATTTCTAAGAAGTGATTGGGCAGAATGCCAAAAAACTTCTATGCATCTCAAATACTCTGTAGAAGAGATTCTTCCAGTACAGGCCAACTTGGAATTTCTTGGAAACTCTTTCTGGCAAAACGATCTCAAAATTGGAGACAAGGAATCCGGCAGGTCCCTTGATCTTCTGCTGCAGAGTAGAATGCCAAACTAAATCACGTCAAACGAGAGTCAGCCAAGCAATACTAATTTTCCTCAAACACTGCATTTAACACATCGATGAGTCTATTGATTGGCTTGCTATGGAATGGGAGACTTTAGGCATTGAATATAACCTAAAGGGTATATATTCAATGCTTTGTGCCAGGGAATTTCAAAGAAGGATGAAGCTTTTTTCAAAGGAATCATTCATTGTGTGTCAACAACTACTCAGATCGAGAATTCTACTCAGAATAGGGATAAATATTTCAATACCATAATTTCTCCAACATAATTTTCAACATCAGTATTTAGAGGATATTTTATCCATCAAAGAAGATTGAAATAAAAAAAGATTTAATGTAAGTTGTAAATGAGAGTACAGAGTAAGGTCTTGTAAAGGGTATAGTAAGGATGCATTGAAAAAGGGGGTTTGTGTATAACTTGACACAAAATATTGATAAATTAAATTATTTGGTATGTGTTAATATCAAAAGAGAAAACCACATTTTTAGGCGGAAATATACAATTCGTGTAATGAGATGACTCAAATGCCAGATAATGATCCAGTGGTTACTTACGTTTAAGTTATTCGTCATCTACCCATCAAAGAATTCAACATGAGCTTTCAACATACCTGGAAAGAAGAAAGAAATAATTTATTATAAAGGAATCGAATAAATAAGTTTTTGGTATGTTGATGTAGTAAAATATTGTGTTCATCGATATCCCTGTAACATTCTAGATTGAAAATGAATATCGTTAGTTCGGATTCAAATGGTTTACAATGATTTTCGGAATATGATGTAATGTTTGTTGTTTGTTGGAAAGTAAAATTAGATAATAAGGCTGAACAAGAGTAAATTATAGAAGAAAATTGAATATTATACCAGTATACGGGAGTACTCAATATCTAGACTCTAGCTAGACAATACCAGATACAATACTAGTATAGATAGTATAGATACTAGTATAGATACAATATCTAGTAGACAATACTCTCAATAATATCTAGTACTCAATATCTAACAGAGAATCATTACTCCAGTCAAGATTACGTGAGGCTCAAATTAATTTTGGAGAAAATAGACATGATACTGATATTACACAAGAAAGTTACAAAACCCTGAAGCACAATACCCAACCATTTTAAATGTAATCAATAAGAAAATACAAGAATAAGAACAACTTACATACATTGACAATTGCTAAATTTCTGTGAAACTCAAGTATGGCTTCAACATATTAAACTTGACCGCACCGTGAAACCATTGAAGCAATGGTGAAACTAAACCATACCTTCTTGTGGGTAGGAGGCATTAAATGCTAAGCATCGCAATGATTGGTTGCGGCTAGCCAATGTTCAATGCCTAATGAACTAATCAACACGCAAGGTTTAAGTGGTATCAGAGGAAAATTGAGTAAAATGATATGTGGCAAGGCAAACTCAAATACAGGTAGAATTAAGATGCAAAGCGAAAATGGCCTCATTTTATAGAAGAGACTAATTTTCTGTAGGCCTAATTTAATATTGAATAACATTTGAAATACAAGATTGTTATCATCGTAGATCAATTCCATTATTGATTGAATATTGAATCCTTACTTGAGAATCGAAGCTGTCGATCCTCAACAAAAATAACTTCAATCTCCTTGAAATTTACTAATAATCAGCTATAGTTTTCATGAAGCCAAAACAAAGATTAAACGATAAAATGGGCTTGACAGATGACAATGGCTTACATTACAAGAACAAAAACTAATTGTTGAAATAAACAGAATGTCAATACTGGCAACAGCTTCAGTCTCATCTCATTCAAATAATTAGATACAGAAAAGATACAGAATATTCTGTGTTGAAGATCCCTTGAATACAACCAAAATTGTCTTTCATAGAACCAAAATACTGTAGTATTTTCTTGAATATTGTTATTAGCCTCATTCAACCGATTACCCATTACAGAACTGTAATGAGCAATTAGTTTCCAGACACCTTTAAAGATTAAGAATATTCAAATGAGTTCCTGATACTTATCCTTGACTAGCTTTTAAAATTTCACATTATAACAGCCATAGCTTCGAATGATCTGAACTTCAGTTACCCTTACCCACAAACAACAAGGATTGCTCACATTATGTTATCACTATAACGAATTGAAAACCCTTGTAGATGCAGTTAATGCTGCCATATAAGACCAGCTTCAATCACCAGGAAATTCAAATGTGGATATATTCAAGAGATAAACATAATGAGATTTCTATAAGAATATTGAGTAAGCACAGATTTGCATCTCATAATCATTGGCGAAATGTATGTAACATAGCAAACCTGGTTCTATTTTCGAACTATCTACGACTACGAGTATGTTATCCCTGAAATAAAGTGGCAAATCCTCAAGGAATGTTTTTATCACGCTTTAAACAGTGTTGAAGATTGGTTTTACCTTGATGATAAAATAAAATGTTCAACAGATTTAGAACAGGAAAAATCAAGTTTAGTGACAAATGAATCTCATGTGATAGATAAACAGGACTCCAATTTTTCATACATTTGGTTTGATTCTTCTCTCTTACTGATTATTTCTATTTATATTTCACACTTTACAACGCCTTCTACAAACGAGCCAAAACTTTAATTAAAAAAAAAAAACAAGTGAATTCAAGGTAAACCACTGCAGTTTCGTACTTAGGATAAAAATCTGGAATACCTAAATTCTTGAGCATTATAAATGATTGAAAAAAACCTGCATTCAAATACAGAGAGAAATTCAAATTTTTGTAATCTTTATCTCTCTTTAATTCTTAGGATTATTCCTCTTTGGTAATAATTGGTATGAATTATTGCAATCGCATTTTCAAGTAGAAAAATACCGCTTATAAAAAAGCGATGGAATATGTTGACAAGCTTTACAATTATTATTCAGTGAACTTACATGAGATCAGGCCTGAGCGCATATAATCAATAAATTGATGATCGTGTTTAGTGTTATATATTTTTCGGACTTCATAAAATCAAAAAATACTTTTTTAAGTGGTCTGGGATAATTGATTATGTTGGTGAAGTGGAGCAACCCTACTCGGGTCTCCCCACTATTAAAAGCCATACGCTAAATAAATAAAATCAATAAATTAATGGTTTTGAGCTTGATCTCAAGAAATACAAATTTGAAGAAGTTTCTGGGAAGATTCTGCAGTTTGTATATGATTGAGTAACATTTTGCTTGAGAGACCTATACTGAAAAAGATCAGATACGTCACGAGGAAAACTCCAATTCACCCTGCATCGTACTCAGCTAAAGAATACTGTAAAGAATTTCAACATAATAATTATACAAATGTTCGTTTTACAGTCGTCCCCCACCTCCTACTCTGTGTAAGAGCAAGCCATTGTGTGCCTGATCAAACGAAATAGCAGGAAATGCGAAAGTCAACTGGGTACAAAAATGTCCCTAATCCTCTTAGCAGGGTTGTTGCTTTAGCGACTGTGTGAATTCACAGTGCTTCGCTTTGGCTTTGGCCCGAGACCGAATTCCGTTGGTATTTGCAAGTGAAACCACTGTCAGCACTCTGTTTATCCTCGGCAAACAGGGTGCAGTTGCGTTACTCTATACAGTCTACTGTCTACAGTCAACACAACAAACGACGTCGTCTATGTGAATACACCTCTCCAGTATTGATCACTTCGTTCACTCCATCTTTGTTACAACACACTTTCCATTGTACATTTTTGTAGTCTGGAAAGGGTTCGTAACTCGAATGTTATATTAACATTCCAGGATGAAAGAGATATTGATAGAACTCTAAAAAATTGTGAATTATTCATTCATTTATTCAATTACTATTCTATATCCTTTGAAACCGGAACAGGTGTAATCATGTAATCCTGGAATGAAGAAAAAGACATTCCAGGGTCCTTTTCGAATCCAACCCTACAATTACTGATTTGGTGCAATAATTTGAGCAAAGAATCAGCTATCTACTTTACCACGAGTACACACCACACTTTACCACAGACCTCTATGTTCTCTTGGCCCAGACAAGGTAGGCTCACCAGGAAAAGGAAACTGGGCCTAGGAAAAAGTAGTAACATAAGAGAGAAGGCAATAATTATTTAATCACATCCATGGTAATGTATGAATGCAGTACTTTTGAATTTGTTAGATGGGCGTGAATAAACCATATTGACAAAGTGCACTCTTTGAGAAGTGAAACGGCAACTTCCAGTTTACATGCAGAACAGAGGGAATATTCAGTAAAACCCATGAGGTACCAATGTCTCAATTTGATTATATTGTATTAATAAAATGTTTAAAGCGTGAGGTTGTTCAATAATGAGCAATTCTGCAGTATCCATGATGAGGCAAAGGGAACAGTACGTTATCAGATATCATAATAATATATGTGGAAATTATTATAATACAGTAATTCTGAATGTAACTGACGAATAAAAAGTACTAAAAGTCATGTTTCCCAGCAATTCAAAGACCAGTAAAGGAAATGAAATGTGTCAATCGGAATGAAACCAAGAATTAAACAAGATCGTGCAGAGTCGGAATATAATTAGGTTATCGATAAAAATAAAGTTTACAACAGAGAAGAATGTTCTAATCACAAACGTCCTTCAACTAGGAACAGTCGTTTGAATAGTGAAGTGAGGTCACGGCATCATTCATACCAGGCTGGTATGGGTTGGTTGGGCTGAGAACACGCAAAGGCTGCTGCTATTCGGCTCTTTCTCTCCGCTTTCCTCCACTTTGCTGTGAAAGCGGTGGAAAGAAAGGAGTATCATCGATCGGCAGCCCCTCCCTTATATTTCCCATTTTCCCACTCTAAATGCCGTAATTTTAATGCGGCCCAACAAGAATTAAACTCTGCACGATCGTTTTTTGCCAATTTCAGAAATAACTGACATCCTTTCCGAATAGTGTTCCTGACTTCAGATTCCCCTTATTTTTATGCTAAATGTCAAGAATTCAGATTCTATTTTTGTTTTGAATAAGTCAACTTCAAGTAATGTAGTGCGAACTCATTTTTCAGAAATATTATAAGTCTGTGGTCTAGTTCTGGTAATTATTCTAATGACTAAGAAAAATTTACTTTACTAATGACTTAATTTACAAATGACTAAGAAAAAGTTGGTCAGAAGTTATTATCAATGTTGTAAAACTTGGATTTATTAAGTAAGTAGGTGTCAGTTGGTTCATGGATATAATTAAAATTATTTGTTTATTCAATTTCGAATTCGATTATATAGGAATCGATTAACCTCCATACAAGAAAAAATCCATAATGACAAACAAACCCGTATCAAGAAACCTCCATAGAAAGAAACAGAACAAAATATTATAATAATTTTTACTAATAATTTCCCTAATTTATAATGCAACAAACTACTCTGAATACTTCCGCTACTGCGAATATTGACATCAGAATAATAGCTAGTAAGGAAATTCGATGAACGCTGCTGTACAAAAATCTTTTTCCCGGGCAGGAATCGAACCCAGCACCCCTTGATTGCCGGTCACGTGCCCTCACTTCTAGGCCACCGGACATCTTCTGTATAGCAGGATTCATTTTTGACTCAGCCAATTCTATAGCATTATCATTTAGGATTTCGTTCGATAAATTAATATGATTTAAAAAGCAATTGAAAAGTTGCAATATCCATCTGCTTCTAGAACCTAATAAATTATAAATATAATTATGAATTATAAATTATAGGCACCTCAAAAAGACAGTAAAAGTTGAAGATCCACTTCAATCGATTGAGTTTGTAGATAAATTAAAGTTATCTTTTAGGTATAATCATCTTTAGGTATTATCTTTAGGTATTATCTTTTAGGTATATAAATGTTACTTCACTCGATCCACAATTCGATTTCAAATCAATGTAAACAACTTTGACGTCAAATAATCTATTCTACCTTTGTATTGAAATCTTCATGTTAATGCTACCTAACAGTTATTACTGTTTTCTGTTTGGACAATGGCCGTATTCTATAAATGTGAGAGTTAGGTAGACATCCTGAGAATGTATTCAATAACTAACTGGAATTCACCAGGAAGAAGAAAACCAAATTTATTATTATGAAAAAACAATTGAATTAAGATTGATGGAGAGAGACTGGATGAACCAAAGAAACGACAGATAGGATGCGAGAAACGGCTAGCTGAAGGATTTAATATACACAGTACAAATGAATTACTGTATTTATTTTCCTATATTTTCGTGGAAATTGGTACTAAAGTATTTCTCAATGTAACTGATAACAGGATACCGAACGATATTGCTGAGATATCAGATTTCCTCACAAGATATGAGTTTTAGATTCTATTGGATGAAATTACAAACTGTTCATACGCTGCAAGAAAGAGTTTCAGAGGCCAATACACAGAGGAACGTGTGAAGAGCTACTTGAGAAGTTATGCAGTAGCGCCCGCCCAGCCCAGGGCACTATGCAGCCCTTATTGCGACTCAAATAAGAGAGCAATTTGTGCAATTCTGCTGAGAAGAAGCTTGAACTTCTCATTCCAACTTCTCAATAAACAATAATACCGTAATCGAAGTGGCAAGTATGGCATCTTGGTTCGAAAATTGAAACTTGAAGCTTCTCCAATACTACCGAACTTTGCTGTTCCAGATCAATAACGAACAGGAATCTCTCTACTCCTGAAATATGTGCTGATACTGCGTATTATGTATTTCACTAGGAAGCACGGTAGAAATTTCGGGATTTGAATAATAAATTATAATTTTTTTTAGAAAAATAAATACAAATTTGGAAAACAGTAAAAAGATTAGAAAATAAACTGGTCACTACTAGAACAGGAGGCCGGCCAGTGTGGAAAATCATAGAATACTTACTAATATTTATACTAGAGTACTTGAATACTAGAGTAATATTTACTCTAAATCAGTTAATATCTCAAAAACGGTTTGACATATCGATGTGCGATCTCCGCCATTCACTTTGATTCGAAATTCCGTATTGAATTCATGTATCACATCACCACCTCATAATAATTTGAAAAATAATGGCGAATCCAAGATGGCGAACTAAATTTGAAAAAGTCACTGTAAATGTAGTATTTTTGATTTCAGTAGGATCCTCAATCAAATCACCTTTGAATTATGAGATTTCAAGCTGTTCTAATAATTTTCACCCACTCTAACAATGTAAATATGTCTGATTAATAATTGAGATATCTGTTTTTTTTTTTTTTCTTTGAACATAGCCACCGCGACCGCTATTCGATCTTTTGTGGCATCCCTCTTTGGCTTATGCCATGTTCTATAATAATCAAGGCCAGAGCAGAATTGATCAGGGCCTTGAAGTCCAGATCTCTTGCCTCCTCTGGTAGGAGGGTACAAATGTGCTGATTCTGCTATGGACCCACCCTTCCAAAGCTGTTCAACTTCTATCAGGGATGGTCTGCACACTCCTCAGATTCCATTGCGGAATCTTCAGTTGTAGTGCCTTCCTCTACATGTACCGTTTCCCGGCAGGTTTGAGTCAGCAAACTCTGAAACCTGTTCCAGGTCGGTAGAGTTTGGGGGAGAACACCTATCCTAGTCAGATGTTTGAGGCTGTTCAGCCTCTTTTACTCTTATTGGTATCCATAAGATTCCCACGAGTAGCTGGAGACTTATCCAGTCACCCTGGGCAGAGCTCCGCATTCACCCAGGGAAGGCTTCTTGAAACTGGAGGTCGCCTGGTATCCAGAGTTCGCATACTCATGTCAGGCACTCCCCTGACCATGCAGCCGTCGGCGTATGCTGTTCCACCATATGTTGGCTTGGCTTGCGCAGTTGATGCTTCAGGTGTTCCTACTTGCACACCCCACGACGCAACGGTGTTAGTTGCCAACCAGCCTACATCTACCGCTTGCATCAGGAACCCGGAGGATTGCCACACCCCGGACAGAATAAATTCTGCCCCCCTGCGGGTCTTGAGATATCTTAAAAACGGTTTGATAATATATCGATGTGCGGTTTTCGCCATTTATTTTCCCTTGAAATTCTGTATCGAAATCATGTATAACATGACACCCTTACTATTCGAAAAAATGAAGTTAGATTCAATATGGCGGATCCAAGATGGCGGACCAGATTTTTGAAGTCACAGTAAAGTAGTATTTTCAATTCTAGTATGATCCCCAATGTCACATACCGTCAAATTACCTTCGTATAAGAAATATTAAGCCTTTTCCATAATTTTCACCAACCCTGTATATAGAGAGACAGAGAGTGAGAAATGTATGTTTTGCTACACAGAAGAACAAAGAAAGAAGAGAGGAGGAAAAGAGAAAGCAAAATCGATTTATCAAGTTTCTTCATAACTTAAATATAATGTTATTATTTTGTAGATTATGCATCAATATGTAGATTATTGCATCACATTATTCTTAGCGAAGTGCTGATGCACAATGAATAGGTTAACGACATAACGTGCCGATAGCTATAATAAAGATGCAGGTGACATCATAGATTCAAATAGAACATGACATACAAAGATGAACGTTTATTCATGAGCTAGCTCACGTGTATGCTGTTGCTGTATCAGTTTCCATTGAAACTTGAGTAGAAGACCAGGTACTCTATTTTGTTATTCATTGATTTGGAATCAGAGCTAGCTGGGTTTCTGAGAAGAGCTTGCAACTTGAGCTTGAGCTTTATTTATTCAATAAAATTGATATTATTGTTTGTTTTTATATATTTTAGGTAACACATAAATAGCACGAGAAAGAATCTTTCCTCCATGACACTCAAATACTTTTAGTTAGCATTATTTGATCGATTTTCATGACACCCCTCAAAATTGAATTTTCAGGTAGATATAGCCGAATCCCAAATTAGTTAATATTTTGATTAAACAGTTCAGTGTAAAGTGACAGAATAACGTGATGTAACCAGCGACCACATAGTAGAACTACTACTACTACTACTATGACTACTTCTACTATGTGGTCGCTGGATGTAACGTACAATTACAGTATAAAGATGATTGTAATTCCTAGATATGAAACAAGAAAGGAAAATCTGATAAAAACAATTGATCAATAGACAATTGTCTAAATAGGAGATGAATATAGAAAAACAATAATCAAGGAATGCTTGAAAATTGAATCACAGTACCGCAGTTCACTTCAATTGAAATATAAGGATAAATCGCCATTATTTATTATTGTCTAATCTAGAGATCTTTCTCAATATTTCCTCCGATTCTAAACAAATTAGGTGAAGAAACAGGGAGATTAAGAGTCTCTGCATTACATTAACTATCAATAAATACTGATCAATAACGATTCAAGCACACAAGAACGATGGTGGAAAGAGATAAAACGAGGAAGGAAACGCTGTGGATGAAAATGAAGAGGAGAAGAAGAATGAGTAGACTAAAGGGTAGGAGAAAGGAACGTGTTCTTGGTTCAGGTTCAAATTTAATTATTGCTTGTGGAGGAGGAATTGATGCTACAACTGTACCACCACTCCATCTAGAAGGAACTCTACAACCCTCTTCCATTCCTTCGACCTTCCCCTTCCTTCTTTAGACTTGGACGCATCCAAGTGCGTAAAGATTCGCATGTGCTGCCAGCTTTCTTCCACTTACCAATTTCTTCTCAATTTGCACCCTTTCAGCCTAATTTCTCTCTTGACATACAATCATTTCTCCATTATTATCAGCTTTCGACGCCAAACTTACTAATTCCCTTCAACCCTTTACACTCACTAACATCTTTCATCACTAAACTCGAATTAGATTTGGAAATTCTTCTTCTAAACCTTATTAATATTTCAACAGTTTGGAGGAATTAATAGTAGATCAGCGTTCAGTCGAAAACAAACAACCCTCTCTGAAACTTCTGTTTCAAGATTACGTCCTGTGATTTTCTATTGAAGGATTTAACGTGAAAAATATTGAAATTTTAAAGCAGCAAATATCATCGAAGTGAAAATTAGAATAGAATTTGACAAGGAATTTATACAAGAGTCGATTGAATACATTTGAATGGGTTAATGATTTGGAAAAAGAACTATTTCTTAAAGAGCTGTTACATATACGTTTTGATATGTGTTTTAATACGTTTTGAATGGGTTTATTGAGAAGTACAGTTTTTCTTTAATAAGCATAACTGTAACATAAGCTTTAAATATTCATATACCGTGGTTTCAATTTGATGTGACATGTTCAACAACATATATAATGTAATTCAATTAGCAGGTACTATGATTTATTTATGATAAATAATTAACGAATTCAACATTAATAATAGCTCATTGATCATTTCATGATCTAGGTTATAATTATAACAATCATGGTTGATTTATAATTATTAAAATACAGTATTTGTTCATCACTGATCAGTTCATTCATCAATGATTCTTAATTCAACAATTTGAAATTTAAATAATTCAAATTATCAAATATAATGATTTTTTCATAATTTCGATGGATTATAATATTAAATCACTAATAAATTCATTAATGTTCAACATCAATGATTATTAATGGAATTTGAATCTTAAAATGTAATGAACTTTTCATAATATTAATAAACACTATACAGTACTTCGGCTTTGAGATTAAATTTGAAGATCGACTCTACTGCCATTCCTATAGAATTCCCATTTCTTCCTCGAACACTTTCAAACGGTCTCATTCTTTTAATAATAATCTTTCTGCAGCGAAAAGTTAATGGGGAAAAATGTTCTGAACAAATTGAATTGATGCAATGCACATAAATAATATTGATTTCATGACAATTAGTTCTAACTTATCATACCTCGATGCAAAACTCAACAGAAACTTGTAACTTACCTTGTATATTTTAATAGGAAAACTCAAGCGCTTTCAACCATTAGATGAATTTCACGTTATCCGTTTGAAATGTTCTGTTAAATTAATAAATGCATCCCTTCATCTCTACATTTAATTAGAAGTGACAACACATGAATAATTCAAAGGGGGAAAATTGTTAATTTGTGTTAGTCTATTATTCTGGTAGTTCCCCTTAGCTTCTATCTGGCATCCCCGCCTGAGAAAAGGAAGAAGCCCGGTAAGCGGAATCAAATTACAGACTAGCAATAATGGAAATGTCACATCCAGTGCTGGAATTAGGCAAGGCGAATTCTGCAAATGAACTAAGTTGACAATGAAACAACAATGCTCCTAGTGTCTATGGCGCTCTTTTATTAGCACTCTGGAATGGATATTGTCTCGTTGGCCCAAATTGTAATGTACGTTTGTGATCCTGCATTAGGACCTGGTGGTAATGTGGTAAACTAGGAATTCTGTTCGTTTAGAAGGCTACCTTCTGAAAGAAGCCAATTCATGCTCAAGTCAATCAATACTCATACAATTTCAACATACTGAAATATCAATGTTGACAACATCAATACTCAACAGTATCAATAGTATAAGTTATTAATAAAAAAAGAAATTGATTCCTCAAGACTTTTAGTGTGAAACAATGCACTTGTACAAGTGCGTCACTTTGCTAAGGCACCTGGACTGACGACAAATTACCTCATTACAGCTTTAAGAATCCATTCATTACAATGCAGCAATATTGTATAAAGGATGAAATATATTTTAATATTCCCCTTCTGTTTAAATAATCAAGTGTAAATTATAGTTAATAATTTATCGGTACAAGTAATAGTCAGCATTCAGTAATGGAATTAATTCATACTCTTTAAATACATGGGAATAAACATTTTTCATTTCATATTTTTTTCAAATACGTAATTTTCCTGAAGGATTAAATTCTCTTACAATTAATACTTTTAAAAATAATAAAATCCTCTGTACTCCGAATAAGAAGGTGAATGATTTTCATACTATCATTTCATCTACTGTACTTGAATAAACAAACAGAAACTGAATTTTCAGTCATTAGAGATGATATTTTGGGTTATTTCAGTTTTTATACTTACATATTTCATAAATACAGATACTCCATGAATAATACTTACAGATTTTCCATAAATATTTTCTTTGCAAATGTCATCAGTAATGGAATTACTGATTGATTCAATAAATTCAATCTTTTCCATGGAAACTGGGATTATTCAACAGTTCCATTTTCCATCAATATTTTCTTTCCAAAAGTCATTAGTATAGGAATTCAGGGCTTATACAATCCTTTCAATGAAAACTAGAATTATTCAACAACTTCATTTTCCATCAATATTTTCTTTTCAAAGGTCAATCCGTTAGTAATGTAATTTAGGGCACATTAATACTTTTACATGGATGAAAACAAACATTCTTCATCAATTTCATTTTCAGGCACAGCGGCAAGCAAACGAACCAACATAGCGTAGGTGTAATTAGCATGAATGAATGGCCGAGAGATAACGTCAGCTCGTTATATGGGTAGCGGGAGAAGACTGTGGGGCGAAATTTCGCTACAGTGGCGAAACAGATAAATCGCAGCAGGAGACCACGTGATCAGGGAGGACCCCCCACGAGGGTACGGTGGGGGAAGTTAGGGGTTCATAAGGGGGATTGTGATGCAGCCCTGTTAATTAAACGATAAAACCGGGAGGCATTGAGAAGGACATTCCTGGCGAGTAGTGGTGGCCGCTTAATTGAATACCCTTCGTCTCTCTCCGGACAGTCCGGGTCGGGGTCCGGGGCCCTCGAGCGGGTTTACTGATCACACACCAAGATCCGCATCATCTAAATTTAGCACGCTCACGATCATTCTTCGGCCTCAAGATGGCATTCGCCAACCCCCTAATTTGTCCAAATGAATGCTTCGGCCATGGCCAACTCACAATCAACTGTGAAAAAGCTTGCACCAAACGACCATCCTTCATCGCTTCCTCTTCCTTTTGCTCATTTGAATAGAATACATCAGGTTTTGTATTTAACTGTATGAAGTTCGAACTATAGGTGTAGATGGATGGTTGCCAAGTTTTATACCGAAACATCAAGCTCAACGGTGGTCAAAGGTGGGCGGATGTACGAGTAATATCATAGCCTCCTCTAATACATTGTATTAGAGGAGGCTATTACATTGTATTAGAGGAGGCTATGGTAATATTCTTTCAAATACAAAGTACCTTACTTAATTCACTCAAATAGATATATCTTAATAATACAGGAAAATAAATAACAAATGCATTTCTCAACAAGCAAAGCCTTCTGGAGGAATGGGATTTATTATACTCGTAATACTGTATTGATTAATTGATAAAGATGCCTCAAGACGACTTTTATGAGACTATAACTCAGAGGAAAGAATTAATTCACAAAAACTATATAGGCTACATTATACTACATTTGCAGAATAATATTTGTGCTGAAACTATTTCCAGTAATTCCTGATCATGCGATCCTCAAGTGATTAATAGCATCAGAAATTTTCGTGTAAGGAAGCGAGCTTCCAACAAAAAGTTATTCTTTAGGGACATCATTATTTTTGTACGTTGTATTTGACCTAGAACGTACTGAGAACAAACCCAAGGGATCTTCGTGTATTTTACAGCTATCCATTTCATGGCATTTTGGCTAGAAAATTCATGGCAACCTCTGACATAATGTTTTTTATCCCACCATGTTAACTACTGTAGTCACTACCAGGTCATAACAGCATTCCAAATAATAACAGTCGGCAGTATAATCAATTAAATATCAAATATAAGGTCTTCATTGGCATAATGCATAATAGAAACGATAAGATAATGGTGATTGAAAATACGATTGATAAATTAATAATAGAACTTCAAAGGTGAAACTATCTCAACTTGAAAATTAATAGTCTCAGCACACTCTATAATAAACTCAATAAAATATAATATAGTGCAGCTCAAGTATACAAAAATAGTTGAGGACCTTGAAGGTGTGATTATGGACTAAAATGTGATTAAGGGGTTTAAGATTTCCCCACAAACTTATATACAATTACAAGGGAAGATAAAGGGAGAAACAGGAAGCCTATTTTTGCATCACTATAATATGAACTAAGTGATTGTGAATTAGATTCGTGCAAGTGAAAAAACTTTGAGGTGAATCCAAAAATACTTTCATGGAAAATGTCTTATTTTTTTGATAGGCCATTTTGTTTTTGAATCACATGAATCGTTGGAAAGGAAGTGGAGGAGTTTGGAGTTATGATCAGAGAATCGAAATTCAACACCATCCATCAACTTCAACAACATCTGATAGAAGATAGGTAAATGAAGTGTAACCATTTCATTATGATAACAATTCCAACATATTTCAGAAACGGTGATTCAATAATTTATTGTGTTTTCCAAGACAAATTTTTTCTATTTATTTATTCAGCAATAAAAATACTTGAATAATGCTTGACTGAGTCTAAAATTCTTCCATGAATCGTAGCCTAATTTGTAAATCATGTAGCCTCCAAACTCCGCCTACTATCTCTTGATAAGCCAGAAATGAATGACTCAGCTAGTTCTGAATTCGACCGGTAGATGACTGCAGTTACTGGGTGATTTACAGCTTCAATTTTCACAGACACGCCTTCAAGCTCCGCCTCTCTCCCCTGATTGGTCGGCAATGCACAACGCAGCTAGTTCTGAATTCTGTCGTAAGATGGCAGCAGTTACTGGGTCATTCAAGTTACAACTGCATTATTCAGCCATATAGATGTCAGAGGTGTTCTACCCAGAGTGAATCCCCAAAGTGAAGCCGAAAGTAGATTAAATTACTTCATCCAAGCTACCATTTTAAAAATGTACTCATCCACAATTCATTGCCATTATTGGATTGATCCAATGTTTATGAATTGGCATAAATTTCTATATGAGCTTCTTCTGGATATGGTACAGTTTTATAGAGAGGAAAACTTGTAATTACATCCACATAAATAGGCTTTGACTTCGAATCAGTGGCTTTGATAGAAATAATTCACATGAAGCAATACAAATAGCCAACTATTGCAGCTATAGAATCTGAAGAAGCAGATTTTAAATTTTATTTGATACTGATTATTTACAACAGTAATTAGCCAGTGATAGAAGGGTTTCTGAAGTCAGGTAGAAGACTCAAAAATCGGACGAAACGCTACTCGTTGGTAATACGCACAGAAGCGTGAAAACCAGTCTTCAAGAATTTGGGTGTCGGACGAAACGCTACTCGGACGAAACGCTACATATTCCCCGTAAGGGTCTCCCCACCGATAAAAAGCCATACGATAAAAAATAATAATAAAGTAATAAGTGTGTGTGATACAACACTCTTGTATCCATTTAGCATTTTTTAAATGCAACTATGCATCTAATTTGATTTCTCTAGTAATACTAGTAATTGAACTCATACGTAGTGGGCTGGAGCGGTCTTGGATCAGATTACTACTCGTATTCCTATTCTGATTTTTTGTGAATCATTCTTCATCCTTGATCAAAGCACACGTCATTGACACATGTAGGCAAATCATCAGCAAAAGAGAGAAATGCTATTTGAAATCCTTCTATCCCCAACAACTATTTAACTCAACTTGAAACAAGTCCCCAATAACTACTCAACTCAACTTGAAACAAGTGATACACCTGGGAACTTCTAGAAAACTAATACAAGAGACTGACATGGCCGAATGCCAGGGGACTGCAATCAATCTCCATCACGAGAGGCCATTACAGCAGCAAAAGTGCAGACAGAGATATGATGAGACCCAATTCTTGAGACTTACCTATGTAATGCTACAAGTAGGATCAGTGCATGACCGAATAAGGTTTCAGTATGTTGGGCAGATAGCTTATCGCTTTACTCCCTCTTTCATTCTCTCACTCCCTCTCCATTTCCAAGGGCGAGATTAGAACATCGACGACGGTATCAAATACGACCGCCTTAGTTTTAGAAGACAGGCTTCTTTACGGGCTCAGACTCATCAATCACCATTTGCTAGGAAATTAAGACACTATCCATCAATGTTCTTACGCATCGCTTCTTTTACAGCCACTTCTTATTTCTGTTAGCGAAAAAACCGTTATCATTATGTAATCTCTTACTTCAAAATCAACATCTCAATTTCCATTCCAGAATGACACCTTTTCGAAAATGATGGTGATTGATCAACGATATTCTAAAAGGGGTCAACTAAATACAGAACAGTCTCCAATTCATATGAGGAAAATGAGAGCTTGGATTTCGAATTCATGGAATGAAATATGTGATTTTATTTACGAAAAATGTCTTTACAATGATCGAGATAGTAACTTAACTGAAGATCAACTCGAATGCAAAGGTAGTGGCTAGACGACAGAGGACTGCAAAGATTCACTATATCGAATTTACGACCAAGCCGCTCCACTCCAACGACCCACCTTTGATTCTATATAGCTGGAGTACAGAATAATTTCAAATCAACTTGCTGCTTTAGCTTCAGGTAGGATAAACATAAAATGATCCACTTCAGGACGAGAGACTATTTCTCTCACTGAAATAATTGGAATACAAAACTATGTAGAGATAAAGACTTGGAAAGACAATGGAAATGTTCTCTGAATAAATAATAATAAATGAATGAACAATTTATTTCTCAGAATTTCATTTACAATTATAAATTATTACAATAATTATAAATATTGAAAAAGAAACCTAAATTTTAAATTAACACAAAATAAATGAAATATTCTAAGAAATTAGAAAAAAGTCTTTAGAATATTTGTTAATAAGGTGTTTATGGATTATTACTCTCATTACATAGACTACCCACACAGGTGAGAGAATTCCTTCAATAAATATTGGACAGTAATTACTCCGTTGTATGGTTGGGATAAGTTGCATAGTTGCTTGCATTCCAATAATAAATGAAGGTATAAAATAAAAAAGGATACAGCCTTCCAGATCGATATTACATAGAGAGAGCAGTACACCTCAATGTCACAGAGAGCTCTTCGCAATCATGTAACAGGGATATAGCTGAAAACAATAGCAATTACAATAGATCTATCGAGTCACTAGTGCCATAGCCAGTGGCCATAGCAGAATAGAGGCTCTAATAGCATCACCTATACTGAACTACATAGTCTAGCTTCTAACCGATATTGCAGTAATCATGAATGCTGAGTCACTTTATCAAAATTAAGCGCTTCAAGCAATTTCATGAACTAGATTACATTATTACATTTCATTACGTGAACTAGATCCTGAGTGCACTGAGCTACTGAACATGAGGTGTCATAATAACAGAGCTTATTAAATAAAAAAATCTGCGACAGCTTTAAAGCACCTATAATGTGAAATGTGCACCTTTAAATTAAAATGTCTTACATTGACACATATGAAATAAACAATGAATGTTTGAAATATTTCAATCTAGAAACCTGATTAGAGTACTTTATCTGCATTTATTCAAATAAAATCTTAGTCCAGAATACATCAAATAGAGAAGAATGCTATGCTACAGGAAACCAATGAGGGCAATTTTGTTTGGAGAGGATCCCAACAAATAGAATGTGAGTAGTAAAATACGGGTTGTTAACGACAAAATTGATTCAATGGAATTTAACTGAGAGCGGATTATTGGCTTTTGTTGAAAACATTTCAGCACACCAAAGCAAATATCTCTTACTAACCTATGTATGATAATCTTTTAGACATACGTGAATTCTATCAATGTTTTGATGATGTTTAAACATGAACTATGATATTTTAGGTTAGACAAATAAGCAAACTATGAAATAATATGAACATAAGTACATAACCTCTAGAACGTGTAATCCAAATTTGGGATTGAAGTAGTTTTGGGCTATGCCTGTTATTTCTTATTCTTCTCACATATTGTGCAGTATATAATTGTAAAATTAATAAATAATAAAATAGGCCTACTATGTATTTTTAGTTTAAGCATGAATTTAGATTCTTGAGTTGAGATTTTTGAAACAGTTCTTTTGCAAATTGAGCTCTTCTTGAAAATTGTTTTCAACGTCTGCATCCACTGAATCAATGCTTGCTTGTACAATGGTTGAGATTTTCAGATTCTATTGTTGCCGTTAAAATCGTTATCGGCTGATCCATTTCGGTGAGGAGAGCCGAACCCCAGCTCTCGTCATATCCGCAACACCGATGTAAATCAGGCAGAATGAAAGGTGAAAGTTGAAGGTGCTTCTAGCGAGGTCGCTAACACAAAATCAATACCGCCACTGAATCCTCACTTAAGAAGGTGGCTGGTGTGGCTACTTACTAGGTACGGCTACAGCTTGCCTTATTACACGTAATAATGTGTTGAAGCAAATCGATCGGAGTAACGTTGCTGAAAGCTGATGAATAATTCATAACAAACTGGAGCATAACAGGATTTATTGAAACGTGTGTTCCAAGTTGGATGAGAAAATTATCTGATCAATAAATACATTAATCTATACTTAATATAGATACTACACAGGGGATTTCTACAAAGATCCATTGTAGGTTTCTTATATAAGAGATAGGTGGGCATGTACACCCCGTGAAAATAAGAAAAACAGTTGAATACTCTAGTCCGAATGAGAATTGTACTGTTCAGAGACATTCTGAAAAATGTCCTATCCATGTAGAGAACCGCATTCTATCGACGGTTGAGAAACTGTTTTATTTAATAAAATTGAAGAAGGTTAAAATGGGTGAATAAAACAATTTGTTAAGCTCATTGCTCATCGTCCTCCTTTCATTGTCCACTCACAAGCCTCTAGAGCTCATGAGTACATCACTTAAAAAAATTATGAGATTGGTAGATTATAGATTGATGACTGATGGATCAATTTTAATGATATTGCCAATGTTAGAACTTAGTATGCTTAGTTCCTACATTGTGATTGGTCAGAATCCTTGAATCATTCAAGATGAAGTTGCTAGCTTCATGTTTTTAGAATAAATATTATCGAATTTCCGTGAGGGTCTCTTCGAGCATAAGATGAGGTCTCTTCATGAATAGCAAAGAATTATGTTTTATAAGGTTTCAAAAGGAAATAACATCATAGAGACCCTTTTTCAAGAGCAATAGCAATTGAGAATAGAAAACAAATTCATTCTTGAAATGCATTATCATTCAAGATAGTCGAAAATAAGTACAAACTTCGTTGTATATTTTGTCTGACCTACATGATTTTATTAGTGAGCCTCTCCAAAACTGTATCCTTCTAGTAGTATTATACTTTTTTCTCTTCCCTCTTTGTTTATCCAACACGAGTATTTCTGTGTCCTTCATCTTCTTTTTTAGAAGTGTTATTGAATTTTTGAGTGGACCCTTCATAACGCCACCACAAAGTGAATACTCCTTCCCACCCATAATCATTCTCAATTTCATCTTCTCTCCTCTTCACTATCCTTCTACTCACTATTTTCCTGCTTTTTTCTACCCATTTCACCCTGAACCACCCTTACCTTCTCTATCAATACTGACCATCAACGAGATTGGTCCGAATCTTTATGGGTAACATCCTAGAACAACAAAGGAAAAATACAGAGAAGCTTTGTTTCAATGCCTGTTTGAAATAAAAATATCCTTTATTAGGCGGAGTTGGAAATAGAGAGTCCTCTCAACCTTGTGAAATCCTGTTTCATCCACAGTGGCTTTTGGGCAGCACTACAGGCTGGCTATAAACAATCTACTTGGGGAGACGTGGTCAAAAGACAAGCGATGTGGTTTGAGAACAGGATAACGATGGTACTCGGAATAAGCAAGGGAGAGGGTTTCAATATTTTATTCGAGCCAAGTTTGGTTGGTGAACTGGTGACTATCTTTGTGTTGAGCGGCGGAACGCGGAACGACAAACACCCGGGAAATGGTTGACTGTTGGTTAGCAAACGATTCGTCCCGACACAAAGTGACTCGGCCGGGGATACGCTTCCTCGGTGGATGAAAGTTGACCAAGTTGGGGAGACCCGATTTCGGAAGCAGGAAGGACGATCCCCAGACCATGCGCCTTCGGGACCACTCTCACCCTTAACCCTCCCCTCTCACCCCCCAACTCGTTGTTTATGCACAGTAATACCCGGGCTCCATCATCTCTTCTCCAATATTGATGGAGGGTAGCGGCACGGCACCCCTTCACACAATATAATCCTCGCCAAGATAAAACTCGCTGTATCGGCACACTGTAAAACTCAAGCCAATATAAATCAAGCGGAAACTTGGCGCTGCTGATTCTCCATAATGCAAAACTTGCATAATATGGCCCAATACTTGATAATAAAACGTTCAACGACCTCGGTTTTAGGGCTTTTGAAATGTTTGTGATTCATAAGGGGTTTACGCGGTCGTTGACTGCTTGCTGTGTGATTTTATATTAATATATGTCTCATATTAGAATATTAATATATGTCTCATATTAGAATAATCTCAAAGATTTATACTATTAGTAAATAGTGCAGGAACTTAGTATTCAGTGATTTGTTTTCCAGTGAGAAATAAACTATTTACGTCTTTCTAAAATCATTCCCTACAATGAGCTTGTTATGAGACATTGATCCACTCAAATGCTTTTTTGGATTTTTTCCTAGGCTGTTTTGATTACTTTCCACATTGTCTCGTATAAGTATACTATTATACAAGTCAAACTATTTTATTTTCCATGCAGACAAAGTATAGCAAAGTACAAACTTCTAGAAAATGTAACAGCATATTAAGTAGCTTAAGTCGTAACAAATGTATAGAATTACATGTGGTATAATGTAGCCTTTAGCATTATTATACATAAAAATGAAATCCGTAACCAAAACACTGTTACTATATTTATTTATAACTAACAAATTGACTCTTCAAATTTTGGTTTAGGAACAAACGGCTCCAGGCTGTAAGTGTTCTGTACTAGCTTCATTCAAAATTTGATACACTTTTAAAATATGGGTGCTGGATAAAAATTGTTGAGAGAAAGCTGTTTATTTCTGCAGAGAATTATACTTCAAAACCTAGGAAGAAACGTTTCTGTGAAAAGCCTCGTTTTTCTTCTAGCTGCTCTTGAAAATAATTAAAATGAAAAATCCTACATACGGAGAACCGAGGAAAAAGGACTGTAAGTACAATACTAGACTTGATGAAAATGCAATATGATAATGGACGATGAACAGTAAGCCCAGGACAAAGATAATGAACTGATATTAACATTCCAGTAGCCACACGCAAGTATTCATAACACTGGAAAAGCTCTTCTGTTGAAAGGGAAGCATGACTTTCAGAAGTTGGATCGAATAAACAAAAGGAAGAGACGGCTAGCAGGTATCGTATTACAGTTTTAACATTACCTAATGGAATATGAAGAGCTGAAATAACATAACAACTGCTATATGGATATAGGTTTCCATGGAAAGCCCAAGGCATTCCATTAACATGCAATACGGAGTAGCTTGCTTATATTATACCAGTCTGTCAGCATCACTCTTTGCACAAGTTACATACAGGTTACATTTTCTACACGTATGTAACTTATTGTAAATTCAGGGAAGTCCTGAGAAATGATAAGCCTCTGAATAACTTCATGATCACCAAATGCTAATCAATTGGAATCCTTTGGGCCAAACTTTAAAATTCTATCTCTCAAGTTGAGAGAAAATCTAGAACATTCAAAGGAAAGATTTTTCTCAACTCTAATAATTATATAAGTTTCAAGAAAAAAGGTTTGAAACGAAAATCTTATACAAATGTGTTGAAAGTAAAAACGATTTCACTGATGTTCGGAATCCACCTGAGCTGTAGATTTATTCATCCTCTTACATCTCGATCTACACAAGCATCATCCTTAGATGAGAATCAGTGAAGTAGAGAGAAGACCATAATTGCAGCGAATAAGAGTACAACTGTTAAATAAAATTCAGCAGTTTTTCAGTTTATTGAGATGATTTTATGCAGTTTATGCAAATATAAAATCAAGTCTTAGTATTTTTCAAGAATGGTAAGACACTGTCTGATTTGAAAATTCCCGATTGAATAATTTTTGAGAATGAAATGAGTAGATAGAGCTATGATTGTATTGATTTAAAAATGGAGAAGTATAAGTTGGCTGAAGCTTATACTGTAGTTCGGTATATATGGAAAATTGATTCATCATTATGCAAATACGTCCCTGTGTAATGAACGTAAACAAGCCTTGCCATGTTTATTATTCAAGGAAATATATGAATTTTATACCTTGAATAATTAATACTGGTAAAATAGCTCAATTTGTTTGATGAGTTAGTTTTCAGGGTGCTGGCAGTTGATTAATATTTCATGATCCACAGTGAGTGTAAAAGAGACCTTTCCATCAATTTGGAAGAAATAAGCGACTGCAGCATTCAATTCAAGATAAGTGAGAGTGTAATTCTCCGCCTAGAACCTGGATACATGCATATTCATTTATGCAAATTATGACGAAAGAGGATGTAGAGTTTGAACACTCTGAGGACCTAAACTTCAGTAAGTGCATCTGAGAGCCTAGTTACTTCAAATTTTGAATTTCAGCCTGAGGAACTTACAACGTACTGTACTCTTACATCAAGGTTGAGCACATTATAACATCTTGTTCTTGCTCCTTGAAATAAAGTTCATTTCTTTCAAGTCAAGTGATAAAACTGGAAAGTTTAGTCCAAAAGTTTATTTTAAAATTTAAATGGAGTTCTGTAATCCATGTAAAATCAAGTGATGATCGGATAATACAAGATGGGATTTCGATCATTTTTGTCAGAAAAAATGAAGAATTTAAAAAGTTAGTTAATCGGTTCAGTACCAAGTGTAATCTGTAGAGAGTTCCATATCCTTATCCATATGCTAAGTACAGTACTAGTATAATGCACAAAACTCCAGGAATCATCTTATTTCAAATTTATATTTCTTGGTTATTAATCTGCTTTTCTACTCAATCTTCGATAGGTCAAAGATAAGAAGAAAGTTATTTAGTTTTTCCATGCTATCTCTAAACAATTTTATGCGTCGAATGATGTTAAATTTTGAAACTTATTAAAACATTTCAAACCTTTGTTATTGCCGAAGACAAGTTCATCATTACAGACTCATTTTCACATGCAATGACTCAGGAATTTTTTGAAATTTTACCTGAAACATAAAAAATAAATAGTTATTTTAATTTCCAGTTCTCATCATGAAAACTAAAGAATACATCAAAGTGTTTTGTGATGAAAAGTCAGTAAAAAATGTAAATACATGATAGCCTGCAGTAGATAAAGGGAAGTCGAATGGATTATAAATGGACAGTTATTCTTTACAATTTTTCAAATAAATATAGCTCTTGAAGTATAAATAAAATCAATTTTTATCAATCAACCTTCGGATGTTTGGTGCCAAATGTTCCTCTCAAGTATATAAAATAGAGAAAAGCTTCTTGACTATACAATCTTTGTACAATTTTCAAATGTACTCTGAATCAAGCCGAATTAAAACCGGTCCAAGCCTGAGGGCACACTTTATCCATCCATATCTGAATACCATGTAATGTCAAGATCTATTGAGCGTCAGTAATTATCATTTTGAAGAGGATACCTATTGCAAACATCTATCCACTGAAACCAGTTTTCGTCGGCTATTCAAAGTACTGTAATTTATTTACATCAAGAGTGCTGATAATATTCATCAATAACAACGAGAAACTCAATAAACATTCTACAAATAGTAGAGTTTGCAGGGTATTCAAACTTTTAGTACGAGTACAATAGGGAGATACTGACTATAAACAATACTAAACGTATTATTATTATTATTATTATGAGTTACTGGAAAAATTGATTTCAATGACGGTTCTAATAATATTTCAATGCATTATAGATTTTAGAGATAAAAATTTCGTCACTGCACGTTTCATAGCAGTAAGGTGGTACTTATAGGACTAGCTTATTAATACAAAAAATTATTGGTCTACAATAAGAATCATGCGACCTAGTCAAAGGTTTGATACTTCTTTCTTGGTGAATGGAGAATTGATGAGAATCTTATTATTAATATGTACAAAACGATAATATTCTCTGAAGGATGAAAATTATAAATCGTGTTGGAATACACTTTCGATTATACAAATGAGATTGCTAACTTTATCAATATTATTCAAATCAATAATGAATTATTCACAAGAAATTTTCCTATTTGAAATTATAGTCGTCCATTGATGATGAATAATTATAATTATTATTATTATTTCTCAAGTTATGATATATCGAGATACAGTAGGCTACTGTTTCGGTTGTTACACCATTTTCAATCTCTGGTAAATAGCGGTAGCTGGTACAATTATATTGTATCTCAATTTTTTAATGGTAGTAACAACTTCTAGTTATTTTTCAGCACTGAAGAGTTTTTATCATGAATTACAAAAAAGTCAGGTGACACGATACTAAATTATAACAAAACAATATTTTTTTAAAATAATTTATAATCGATCTTTATTTAGTGTGCTAGTGCTTTTTTACATATTTTCATTACTATTACATAGATATTTTTCATATTCTACCACCACATACTACAATTATATCATCCTCATTTATGTCTACACTACACCAGTCTCTCTGTACAGAATGTAGGTCAACATCAGTGCTTTAGTCCACCTCAGAAGTACGAATTCTCTGAGCATGTATACTAGACTGGGGATTACATGCATTCAAAATCCTTTGACTACTTCGGGATCAAAGATTCGAGCATACAAGCATCGGTGAGTTTCTTACTTGAAACGGGATCCAATTGATTATGGATGCAGCATCTTTGATAGTAAGTAGGGAGGATAGGAGAGGGGAGGAGCCAGTACAAGAGCTGTGCTGGAGCCATCGTCTCTTGTTTGGGTCTCTTGTTTCTGGGTGGTCTCATACGACTCAGGTTCTACTCTCTTGTTCGATATGAGTTCTGTACAGAATAAATGCATAGCCAAAGCTGCATATCAAAATCTAGAATCAAACAGCCCGACTCGAGATCACAATAAATATGACGTGTGTTCGCTCCAAAGTTGACAGGGTACTTCGGTGAAATGGTGTTCATGCACTCTCATTAGAAGTCCTAAGCAATGATGTAACGTGATATTATAATATTCAACTCTATGATTTGCATATACAATGTCCATACTTTCAAAAATTTGTTACCAGCAAATCAGAAATGAACCATATTAGAATCAGCAGTATAAGTTGGAATCAGTTGTTATCAAAACTAAAAGTTATTTGATTATTAGTATTTTTCTATAAAAAATCTCCTCACCCACTCTCTAAACAATTCCCAATAAGGAAGGAGAAACATGCATCAACTATTAGATTAAAATGGAACCAGTATACAGGGAAAATATTTGTTTTAATGTTGCGATGAGAAAGGAACCATTCAGATTTGTTTAACAAAGTTATAATTTTTCTGTATAAAGGAGGCAATCAATATTAGCGTAATGTGATCAAACTCACGAAGTGAGCAATCTCTAACTAAATATAGCAGTCTACTAGAAATGCTTCAAGAATTTATTCAATCTAAATTTCCAATGACGGAATACGAGAGATAACTAGAGATATTCTCAATACTCTCAAGAGAGTAAGGACAATATAAGGCTATTAATAAAATCAAAATTTGAATAAATATAAACAGTAGTAATTATAGGTAGCATTTTTTGCTAATAATGACACAGTATTTTTAATTGTCACAGAGTTTTAGCGATGATTCCCACTCAATTGCAGCCGCTTCAGATCTAAGTCAGATCTGAAGAGGCACCCAACGATCTAATCGGCTCGTGGGTCTAGATAAATTCAATTTTTACTATAATTGATCCAATTCACAGCTAATTAAGGATAGTGCATTCATGGATACTAGACCATCTAGGCAGCAGTAGGAATAGACAGCGGGACTGATTTATAGTTATTATTTTGACGATAGTAATGGCAAAGCCAGTTTCTCAATCCCATTAGCCGCCTGGGATAACAATGGCAGTGATTATTAATCGAACTAGTTTTCGTGGAAATTGACAGTGGGGCGCATGTCCCAACTATTTGCCAATACTGAACATTCTGGTGAATGGGTTTAGGTTTAGGTGTGGAGAGATGGTTGGTTGAGCGGGCGGAGCGTCGGATAATCGGGAAAAGCATCTATTGAGGTGAAAGGGTGGCAGGATGCCTATGCTCGCCCGCTGCTATGCATGCACAAGGACAAAGTTTGAACTTTGAAGCGATTATGAGGACAATCTTGACGGTTGAATGGCTTTCACTAATGATCTGTAGGTGCGCGCTGCGCTGCGGCTGGCTCATTTTCAACTCATCTGCTGGCACATGCTAATATACCATCCTCCTTCAATAGTTTTGCTCGTTTGCTCGGATTCAATTAACCTCGAATCAAGTTTGTTCAAATTCTGAATAGCGTCATCTTTTATTTTCGAGTTTGTAGTAGTAGTTGGAAAATTTCCCAAGTTCTACTTGTGGAGTTTTTTTTTGTCAATGGCTTAACAGCCCTATGTGGGCTTAGGCCCACCAGCTGGTTGCCAGTTGTAGAAAGTAAATTGTAAGAGAAAGAATTTGACCAAACATGAAATTCTCATTTAAATTCAAATACACCAACTACTAAATTAGAATAAAGAAAACTATGTTGTCAAATTTCACTTTATTAGTGGTCTTAATTATTAGTTGTCTTAAATTCACTTATAAGACATCGTTTTCTTTATTCTAATTATGAAGAGGTTTAATAATATAAACATAAACTCTACAAATTTGAAATTTTACCAACTACTCACTTAAACCTCAATTTTATGAGTTGTGTGTGTATCCATACTTTTCTCTACTGATAAATAACATTATTTTAAAAACACTTCTAAGTAGAAATAACACAATTTTTCAGACTCATGATGATTATAAGATATTGCTATTGAGAGATTTCAATGAAGGTGAACGTTTTCAATTTCGCTGCACTTACTTTTAGAAGAAACTTCTAAACAGAGCCTATGCGTGAAAAATATTATTCAATATAAAAAACAATTATTTCTGTTTCAAATGTGTAGTGGTGTTTTTCCTTCCTATTTCAAGTAACGAAAAACTTTCTATGGTAACAAAAATTTTACATATCCCAATAATATGCAGTCTCTGTGGAATAAAAATGAAATTGTTTCAAGTTCCAATAAACTGTATATTTAAAGAGAAGGGGAAACCTGATATATAACACAGTAAACTAGAACTCATTCTCAGTCTTATCAGATGAATTGTTATTTGAAGTATTCAAACAAGCGAATGATTGGATTTGAGAGATTAAATGAGTCAAGCTAAATGAAATGTAAAAGTCAAGCTAATGATATGTAAGTCTTGCATAAAGTATCCAATAGATCCACGAGACAAATCCTTCAAGTGAGTTGCTCAGTTTCAAATTTAATTCATTCACCAAAGTACGTTATAATACGGTAAGATAAACTATGAGGAATGATTTTCAATAAAAGACGAAATACCTATATGTGGAAGCTGAAGAAGTGATTAATTCGATCAATTTCGAAGTATGACTTGACGTATATAGGAATCTTGAATATATATAAAAGCATAAATTTCATGAGTTGAAGCCAAATTATTTTTGAACCATGAACAATGAAAATCAACTAATTATCAAACAATAATTTCAACAGAAACGTATTTGCTTACCAATAAATATATCTTAACATAAATTGTAGTCCCTTAATAATATGTCAAATTGTAGTTCCTTGATAATAATGTCAAATTGTCCCATCTCACATACTTTTAAACTAGCAACAAATATCATGAAGATGTTTAATTTTTATTTTTATGAAAGAGACTGCTTCTAGGACAAGAGTAACTAGTCAAAAATACTACAAGTTATACAAGAATAAATCCACAAAATGCCTCCTGCGACTCATTCTGATCCAACATTGAAGCGTTGAGGCTTCAATTCATGTAAAGAACAAACTTCGTAATGTGCGTACTCGTACTGTACTGCTTTTAGCAATTGAGGGCTCTAAAAATATATTATTATAGCCAGTTGTACGTATGCTGAAGACTATAGATATGTAGAACACAAAAAAGCATCGTCAACGAAACTGGAAAAAGAAACGATACTTTATCGCGGCCCACTGTTTACATGCTGTCGCCTAATGACATGTCCTATAAACAAAAGACTTTCAACCAACTAAACACTGCGCCCCAACATACTTCAACTTGTTAACACTCCATAAACTCAGCTCAGCCACCCCACAAAACACTCGCTGCGGTGGTGAATACATAAACAGTGCTGTGGCTGTGTATAGTGAAGTAACGATGTTTATTTTCACCACAAGAGACAATAAAATGAAATTATACGCAAATAATGCTAACATTTCTAATCAATAATTGGTTGAACAGAAATAGATAGGCGTGGTCATAGAACCTTACAACTGGAGAAACCAAATACTAATTTCAGTACTACAGAACCTTTAGTACTGGATACCAAAGGAGACAATGTTCAAACATCATATAGGTAGAATCGAATTGATTCATGATATGATTGTCAATGTATGTGGCAGCTATAATTTGTATGCTCCATTTCATTTCAATGGAAGATTTTACTTCAAAGTTGTTTTTTCGCAAAAAAGAAACTTATTTCAAAAAAGAAATATCCACTACGGTATTTACTTTATTATTCTTTCTTGAGTGCCTTCAGTATTGCAGAGGTAATCGAGTTCACTTTCTGGGATTCCTTATCCAGATAAAGCCTTAACTATGGGAAGCCGAGGGGATTCTCACCCCCAGGACCTAGAATATGCTGGAGAAACCCTCGATTCACAAGAACTCATTGCAGTTCAATGATTTAGAATTGTATTCACAGAACTTGCAAGTGAATAAGACCTTTTGCATTTGACGAAAGCTGAACATGATCATTTACATTTTACAACACGATACGCTTCAGGCAGATACCGGAATTGAACTCCTGTACTCTGTAATAACTTCTCAAAAAAACTCTTCAAAAGAAAGAAATAGGTTCTTCAAAAGTAGGTAAGTTAGATCCTTGGGATTGCAATGATGCGAGACAGAAAAAAAGGAGTTCAACGGTACACCAAAGAATCTATGCAATGCAGTCTAGTTTCCAGCACGCTCAGATCAAAGTTTCACGTCCAGTATTGGATTGGTAGAAATTTAGAGTAGTTCACATCCCAAGAGTATATTCAGTAGTTGTAGACGAATGAGGTAGCCTATTCGTGAGTTAGAGTACTACATCATTGACTCAATCCACAACTATTCCTGAACTCATTTGAATTAATTATGAAGGGTCAAACGAACAACAGGATGCTGATGTCCTCTGTGATTAATCAAGGGCTGAGCAGATTCGCAATTAGACATTTGACATTTGCTAGTCTACTTTGAACTTCTGCAACTATATAGGGGGCATAACTCAGTATGCAGTTTCAGTTAGCCTACCTACCTAAAACAGTTAACACCACTAGTGGATTAATATTCTATCATTCATTGCGAAGAAGGTCTAAGCTCCATGAATATGATATATATAGTTTAATAATCACGATTGCAGAAAATGAATGTGAGTATTGTGAGTTCACATAGTACGGTACCAATCAAGCAAATAGTAAAAAGCATTGATCTTATACTAAAAAAATTATTTTCCAATTAGGACTAGGCTAGGCCTATATAAGAGACAATTTTATATATTTTCTATCATGAAAATACATTATGCATTATTTTTTTAATATTCCATCATAACTTGCAAAGTGGATTTCTAATGTCCACTGCACTCAGAAATAAATTGATTGACCATGGAAAGAATATTTTATTATATTCTCGATTAAATTCATTGTGAGTAAAAAGTAATTGTAAATAAGTTATGATTCATATTCTATACGCTTGGGATAAGCAATGAAACATTGAGAGGAGTAAAGAGAGATTGGTGAATTGATTTCTAGAGAGCTGCTTCATACAATCTAGATTATGGATAAGAGATTAGAGAATTAAATCAATTTATAATTCATCAATTTAGAATGGGAGGAGAGAGCTCATCAATATTGTGCATTAATTTTTTCAAGAGACTAGAGGACACCATATCATAAATGACATGGATTGAATTGTGTTCTTTAGTAACAATAAAAGACCTTTTTTTTACCTAGTCGAAGTGAAGAATAGTTGATTTGCATATTAATTGAGATGAATACAATTGTCAATAATGAGACAGAATCATTGATGATGTTTTGTGTCATGCATCATTAATTAAAGAAACATCACAAATAAAAAACTAATAATATAATAGGAGGATGATAGAACAGAGGACAAAAATTTTCTATACTCTGAAGGAGCAAAAGTGTTGAGATAGCATATTATCTTGTATACGACAAAAACAGTAAAAATGATTAGGATTACCGGTATGACATTATGACCAGAGCAGACCAATAATTGAGAATTATTCTTGAATAAATAGTAGAATACATTGAAGAATCAACATTAAAACTTGCATTTAGTGTTAACTAGTATAATACTAATAACACTATAAATACTACTATTAATGCTATTATACAACATTACTAATACAATTTAGTCGTATGTTTAGTAATTCCCCGGATGTTTAATAATGTTTGATAATAATACCATTCTGAATATCTGAATCATACGATTACTTTGCTTGCATTAGATTGTTGGTTTGATATGACGTACTTGCTAACTACAGTATTTATTCAGACTATTCAATACGGTACTCATATATTATATGCCTACTGTACGAGTTGATGGATAGACCCTAGTTATTATGTATCAATGTGGTATTTATCTACAGTAGTTTGAAAAAGTAGTTTGAAAATTGAAAATCAATTTAAACATTACTGATTACCCGAAAAACAGCCAAATGTCATCTGGCAACACTGGGTTGCTGACTGAAATCAGATAGCAGTTGCGAAGTGGGCGCAGGGGCTTACACAGTAGATTAGTGATCGATTTTGAACAGTAATATCTATATACTATCTAACAGTAATATCTATCTTCATAATATCTATCCACCTAATATCTGCAATATGCTTAGGTCTAGAAACTAGAGCTTGACTGACGTTTAGATAAAACTATTAATTGTTACTCAAGTTATTTGAATAGTAATACATTTCAGTGTAAGAAGTTGACAAACAGCGAAAACAAATTCTGCCAGAATCAACATCTTTATAACTTATGGAATGCCGTCTTAAAACTTGAATACAATTGCTGGATCATCGATCTGGAGCCATTCATATCATCACGTCTGACATGGTGACATCATTGTTATTGAGGAAAATATTCGTAACATTGTTGAGTAGTGTGATACAACACGATACATCGCCATGCCATGCAGGGGAATATGAATTGAAAGAAGATACTTTTTAGCCTCAAGAACTAGATGAGCGAGAGAGAAGGCCGATGCGAGCAAGTGAAGAATAACAAACTTAACGAGTCAACAACACCTTCTCAGCTCAGGTGCGAGATGGACAAAGGAATTCCTTCGAGTCCCACTGACCGAAAGAAGACAACAAAAACTTCAGTATGAAGGGTCTATTGTTTATAATGATCTACTGATTCAGAAATGGCTTTATTTGCATACAGACGCAACTTCTATTGTGAATATTGTTTGCAACAAGGCATGTTTTTTAGGTAAAAAGTCAAATAAGATGAGTTTACGTACCTCTTCGGCGAATTCGAAGTCCCCTTCGAACTTGTGCTTCCTCTTGGCCTCGCTGAATACGACCAGCAGGGCCACGGACAAAATAATCCAGGCAAACTTCATCTGTAATAAATAGTCCTAGGACTCACTGATCAGTAGCTGTGTTGATGAAATGAAATGTTCAATACAAGAAAACAGTATCGAAATGTCCAACTTGATTCGCACAGTCCCGGGTCAACACTGTACACTGACAGGTCTGGTTCTTTTGCACCCGCAGTGTTGCCACTCCAGCCACCCCAACTATTGTATGCCGCTCAAACGTTTACAACCTGCACTGCAACTTCCCTCTGCACTGCTCCAGCATCATGCATCGGATGGGGTGGGGACTGACTGGAGCGCCCTTATCAGGCATTTTATCTGCTGGCCTAATCTCGCTGTAATCACCGCTCCGTATTCTGTACATTCATTCGAATAAATTCTCTAATTTTGTCCTCGCATTCATTGGCGTCGTCCAAACTGAACAGCCGTGTTCCGTTTGAACAGGTTGCAGGTCCTTTCCACAAATGAGAATTAAACAAAAATATATAAAGGGGAAAAGGTTCATAAATTAAATTCAGTAGTAATTTTATTGATATTTCCCAACACCCTCTTTCTAACTTCTATTCTCAAAAAGTTACTAAATAATTCAGATAATTTCTGTCTCCACTCCACTAACATATTACATTACCGGTATGTGATTTCTCAAATAATTTTTGTTGAGTAGCCTATTTTTTCACAACGTTACTTGGTTTTTCTCTCTTCTAAAAACCAGTAAGTTAACTTACTTGTTTACATTGTAGTGGGCTAAATCATGAAGTTAAAAAGCTAATAGCTAATAGTGGATGTATAATACTGATGCCGCGTCTACACCATCGCCGAACTAGGCGAACACGAGTCTAGCCCGAGAGTTTTTCCCATATAAAAGCGTAGGCGAACTACGCGAGTTACCCTATCTACAAGCTCGCGTTTGCCTAGTTCAGCGATGGTGTAGACGCGGTCGCGGCATAACATACAGTACCTACTACCTGTAATACTGTATTATAGTACCTACTTGCACAGAACAATACAATAGACAGTACAAACAAAGCATGAAAAGTACAATGAACAATAATGTTTGTTACCGGTATATACACTAATGAAAACATGTAAATATTATAGTATGAGAAAAAATACAGAGGAGGGAGTAATCTCTCAGAGAGAGGGAGAGATTACTCTCAGCGAGAGATTACACAGAGGAGATAGATTACTCTTTTCTCTTTACTTCTTGGTACCTATATAGCATAGTGTATAGTATAGTCAGTTGAAAAAGGAAGTGATTGAGATGAAATTCTGTCATGATAATAATAAAATATGAGGTAGGAATGATCACTTTATACTTATTATTTGTAATTTGTTATTTGTAATCAGCCTTTTTTGAATAAAAGTACAGTATTTCTATTGAAACACAAGGTTTGGTGGTAGCCTACATCAATAACATAACTATCAGTATTTATTGAATTTAGAAAAAAGAAACTAAGTTAGTATAGAATAGGAACTGTGATATTGAAAATCAATTTCAGAATGAAAATGAATTATTGTAACTTCGAACTTCATATACAGTATAAATAGAACTGTCGGTCCCGTTAGAAATAGGCCAAGTACGCAAATTTCGGAGGAGACGTTAAGCCGTCGGTCCCGTTTGCCAAAAAGCAGCCGTTATCTCTCATCTTCACCCCTCCCATTACCCACGCTCATGCGGGCATCAACCTCGGAAAAGTACAGTATCTCTATCCGATCTATTTTTTTAGGATAAAAAAGTGAGTTATATTATTGTCAAAGTGTACCGTAATATGTGAAAATAACAAATATTGGAATAGGCCTATAAATAAATAGTAGGTCTACTAAGTAGTAGTAGTAGTAGTAGTAGGCCTAATCAAATTCAGAACACAACTTCAAAAGTTGGAGTTCCTGAAGTCTTACAGGTGAATTTGAAAAGGTTCTTGCACTGTATACTGTCACACATGTACTATATCACTTGCATCATGACGAAAATTACTGGTTACAAAGCATAGACTTCAATAGTATAATCGTGATTTATTGATTATTTTCTACCTATGAGCTCATATCCACTAACTTGAATAAATTGTCAACGATAATTCGAGGACGAACAGGAATAGCAATTTTATCACATTCTGTAAGATGACAATCGATAATGGTCATTTTCAGAGTGAAAAATCTGTTAAAATGTTCAAATTAAGAGAAACAGATGAATCCTGTCATTTGCTTTATTTGCATAATCAAAAATTCTATTCTACTTTCTTTCGTACAACATTATAACGTCACTACTTATAGCAGGGTTATTTTAAATTGTCAGAAAACAGCTGATAGATGTACGCTCGTTTACCGACGTTAAATAAGCTGTTTTCTGACAATTTAAAATAATCCTGCTATACACACTTTTGCAGAAGAGCCCTATCAAAGACGAAGCAAATAAAATTGATTATCAGGTGTAGGCCTAACAAACAATACGACACTTTTGAAATGTCTGCGGTTGCCTAGAAAGCGAGCGGAGTGAGTTTTCAAGCTAACCGTAGTGATCCACATTTCATCCTCATGTATAGCAGGAGCCAATTAACTTGTCATAAATCAGCTGATCCAGTAATAATTAAACAGTGATTTCGACACAATAATCAAGAGGCTTGAAAGTCTTAAAGACCTTTAAAGTCTTTAAAAGATCTTTTTAAAGAAGACCTTTCAAAGAATAACTTTTTAAAAGACCTTTTCAATAATCTGCGAGATTCAGCATTTGTAGGTTAAGTATTGTGATATTTCTCTTTGAGACAGCTGATTTCTGACAAGTTGAATTGGATCCTGCTATAGCACCGTGCAATATATTTCATGTGCTTCATACAACTATTGTCTTAAAATTTCGGAGGAACATGCTCCTGGGTTCGCAATTGGAAAGCGATGCTACCAAGAGCATCCAAGTTACGAAGAGCGATCTACCAAGGAGGCTATAAAGAGCAGTCAACCTCCTCTTGAACATAGGGTTCCCATAAGGGAATGAGCTCAAGTTGAGCATAGCTTTGATCACGGATACTATACTAGCGGCCACGAAATTAGGCGGCTGAGAAAGTTTTAGCACCATGTTTTTATATGAATCCATTTCCACCATTTTCCAAGAATTTGCACTCTATTAACAACTAATCGTTTACAAAATTAAAATATAAAGGATTCAATAATTATTCAAACAAAAGCCACAAAATGGAAAGTTTCAAAGACAACAAAAGCAGAATAGTGAGGTATGAAAAAATCAATTTCAGTCCTATATTATAATTTATTGTCTGAAAATAAGATAAATTATTGGTAATAGTAATCATTGACAAAAAATGATATTGAACACATGATAGTAAAGCGAACATCAATAATTATTATTATTTAGACAACGATGATCATTTCTATAACTAACATTGAGATAATCATCACCAACTACGCAGGTAATAAAATTGCAGCTTTTTCATTATTTTTATAAAAAGTTGTGAGGAGAAAACTTGATCAATAAACTGAAATTTATATCAAACTATTAAATCAATGTAAGTGAATAGTTTTTGAATAGGATCTCCAAATGTTTTTAAAACATTGGAAAAATTAGTAGCCTATTTCTATTAGGTTTGAACTGTTAATTGTTCAAAATGTTATAAAAGTTTTTTATCAGAGGAACATTTTTCACGTTAATTGTGATTATTTTCAACACTTTAAATGAGTTGATATTGATTCAAAAATTAATACAGAAGCAAAAGCAATAAATGATCGATTTTTTCGCAAAACAAATGTTTGATGCATCATCATGTCGAGCATTGTGCTCTGGACTCATAATTACTTAATACAAATAAATTTTCTACATTTGCAAAAAGACTCAAGATATTGAGATAAATTGTTGATTCCCCTTGTCCAGATTTGGAAAAGTATCAAAATGAGAATTGACTCGTCTATTTTTTTACAATTGTGTATTACTTGTTTCTTCTAGTTAGTATCGAATAATTTATAAAATTATGTTCTTATTCAAATAATACATTTTCAGGACAAATTTTCAAGCCTACGTAATTTCTAATACACCTACTTTATTCATCAAATAATACAAATTAATGAAGAAGATAAATATTACTATTATTCGCATTGATCACATTTCACATCATACATTCTACAAATCACGATGGATAATTTGGTTAATTTCTGGGATGAATTTAATGAATGGTATCAACCAAATTCATTAAACATAACTGACACGTGATAATATATACTATCATGATTCATGAACTTCATGGAGTGGAATAAAAGCATGAAACAACTTGAAAATGCAAATATCGAAGTCAAAAAATTCTACAAGAATACTTTTGTGCAAGGTTCAACAGCAAAGATACTGAGGATATCATAAAACATGAAAAATTGAAATATCATTCTTTAATATACATCGGATTCAACAACTATAGTGCTTTTCATCCTTGAAGACAACACTGACCAGCTTGGTGCGTTATCCAATTGGAATGCCAGGCAATGTTGTCATATTATGTGCTATTCAATCATCTGTGCACGCAGGCGTATTAAACCAAATTTCAGTCTGATATCACGACACGGTGAGTTAACTTGGAATGATTTACAAGTAGAGCAGATGATCAGAAATTAAATATCTGTTTATCACTACAGTATTATAGAAGTGTGCATATTGGCAACGTTGCAGGCGTGTGATTGGCTAGCTCGGAGTACAGAAACAGTACTCAGATGTCTGCAAGGATGAAAAGCACTATAGTTCTATTCTTGCGTTATCTACTTCTCATATCTACTTTCTAAAAACTAATACAGTACTAAACATAAATTAAAATCAGAATAGAATGGGATTAATTTATCTTACTTCGATATTGAATGGAATTGAAAGAATAGTTCCTTTGAAAACTTAATTTGAGATGTTGAATGTTGTAAAACTAATTGAACTAGGAAGCCAATGATAGTTAATCTTCGATCAATAAAAAAATATTTATTTAACTTTTGGAGTGATCTTGCTAAGTTAAAACAATTTGAAAAAATGTATTTTTCAAGGTAAAGAAGTGAATAGTTTACATGCTGGATGAAACTATAATTATAAATTAAGAAAGAGGAAATAAATCGATTTTGTTAAAAAATATGATCAATTGAGGTTTACTCAGCGAAAGGTCATTTGGATAATGGATAACATCATTCATAATATGTTTTATGTGTCAGCTAATAATAAGCTAAATTATTGATTACCGTACAAAATATGTGTTTTAGAAATGTAATACTGAATGCGCATAAGACAAGAAAAATGCAAAATAAAGCTCAGAAAACCATAAAAACCCATCCTGTCTACTACCTTTCATGATACTTACATGGTAATTAGAGTGTAATCAGTCTCAGTAGGATGATAGGATTCGAGACAGAATGATATGTTGTCCAATAATTACTTTAGTTCATAAGAATAATAATTGATGTTTTCATGTTCGTTACCACCACTAATTCAAGATTTAAACACTTTTACTCCGTATGTTCCATGAATATTGTTAACGAGTTATAAGTAGAGTTGGTAATAGGATATTTTTATGTTGGATATTATTTTAAACGATTAAATGCAAAATTCAATGCATGAAATATGTCAATCAAATTGTAATAAAAAACAAAAACCTATACCTTGTATCTGTCTAAGCGTCAAAATACTTCAATAAGATTTGATACTTGAAAGATTTCAATAAGAATAATCTCAAGTCTACTTTCAAATGAGTTTTCATAACAGCGACGATGTATTTTACAGCTTAAAGAATTTTTAAGAAATTGAAAAACAAAAAAGTAATACTGTATTACAGAGAAGAATGTGAAGGACTCCAGATTCGATTTGACCGAATAACCGATTGGGCCTGCTTTACTAATAATACTAACACTCAGAACTGAACTGTCAATTGTGAAAACATATTGAAATGGTCAATTAGAACTCTGAATAGAAATCACTTGTTAAGGACATTATAATGTTTATAAACTAATTATGAAATAAAAACCAATTACGCGATGAATATAATTAATTGAACTAAATTGATACTTCATTACACTTAGTTCAGGTGAAACTATTACAAGTTGGAATGCTAAAATCTAATTTTATCTTATACTTCTGTTTTGAGAAATAAATAATGGAACAAGTTCGTCGGTGGAAATGAGAGATTTGATTTATCAATTGAATGAAGTACATTACTTATAATAAAACCAGGAAATGCGTACAAATTTTTCATTGTAATTGTTTTCGGTGTTTCAAAAACTATATGCAATGATACAAATCCCCTCTTAACATACGAATTCAGAAGAGGAAGAAATAATCCAATTGCAACATTATAATGATTGATTATGGGACTTGATGACTAGATAAGGGCCTCTTTATCCTAAATATATAAATTATTTCTGTTCATCAATATTGATTTTTTACAACTTCATAGCGTAGAGATGAATAAGAATAACATAATACTATAGAACCGAACAGTGATCGTATTTCAATTGTAACAATAAAAATCAAGTTATTTACAACAGATAAAACATTATAATAATATAAATAGAATATAACACTACTGTGTGGGGGTGTAAATATTATTATGGAAAACTAAAAAAGCTCTATAGATGACAAGAATGTAAAGCTCAGCTTACAATTTGTATCATATCTACCGTGAATAAATAAAATTCTACTATACAATAGAGGAATAAAATATTTGCAAAACAATAAATAGGTGGGTTTCACATTTTTAATTTAATTATAGTGAATAACAAAACTCATATAATATTTTTCAAGGAAATTTCCTATTGCTTAGAATAGATATGGATGGATCAGTTTCTTTCCCATCTTATTAAGAAAGTTTCAATTTGGAAATACACTTGTTCAATCTAGGGACTCCTTTTTTATCGTACAAAGAATACTGTCCTAAGTTGTTGCTTTAAATTTTGTACTTTGATACTGAATATTTAAATACTGTTCATCAAGTTCATCTTCCCAAGGCTTTATAAATTATTATGTCTGATAGGATGATAAAACATAGTCAATAGTTATAAAAAGTACAATAATTCAAATTACAGGAAAAAACTATTAAGAATTCCCATTGCAATCACAGACGTAAAAATCTCTCAATTTACTTGGCAATACTAATTCAGGCTTCGTGATCAGCACTATCATTGATTCCTATCAGTGACTCAGTTTGTTCAACTTCACATTCAGAAATCCTGAAAAATAAAAAAATCATTATAAGAGCCAGAAAATTACATACATTGTTGAACAACGTTCATCATAATATCACTAACAATATTCAAAACATTACAAGTAGTTTTAGAATTGCAAAGAAAGGTATAACTAATTTTTTTACAGTATAGTTTCACATTTAATTAAACTATCAATTTCATTTGTAATTATTAAATTTGAATAAAAACAGGCAGTGGCGGATCTAGAAATGGATTTTGGGGCTTGAAACCGATGACCGGGGGGGGGGGGGGTAGTTGATTATTATTAGAATGATATTCTTATGATAGGTACTCTCATGATAAGTCTCACTTTTATTGATTTTATATGGATTTAAACTCAAACTGCACTGAATATCGTATATGAAATAGGATTGTATTTCCTAATCTAATGCCTCGTTGAAATTTCAATCAGACATATACTTTAAAATAATAATGTACAAGAAATCGTACATTATTACCATATTATAATAAAAACTTTTTGGAAGTTATCTTTATGTACAAAATATTATTGCATATTATGCTCATTAGTTTTTCTTGAACCAAGAACCATTATTTCTATCAATGCATCTCAAGCGATTTCTCGCAATTTCACTTGATTTCTTGCTATTCCACATGATTTCCGCGAGACTTAGTAAAGAATCATCTACTCGCCGCCTTTAATCCTGGTTTGAAATTGGGGTTTATTTAATTTAATTTTAAAATGATATTACGTGCTGTTATGAAAAAGTTATGCTCCAGGGTTAAAATTGTCTACATGTAAAAATTGCCATTTCTGATTTCATAGAGGTTTTTGGCGGCGATTCGGAAGGTTGCCGGGATCGAATAATTGGATTCAATGTTCCACGATTATACAACATGGAAAAGAATCGGGCTACCCCATTTCATGCGAAGTAAACCCTACTTTTGATGACAATTTCACTGGACTATAATTATCAAATACAATTGAAGACGTAGAAGTAATGGTGGAATTCGGTCATTCTTGCTAATGAATATAATATGTTGAGAGCTTAAACACTAATTTATAAATTATAATATTATAATACCTATAATCTATAAATATATTTATGATTTATAAATATTTAATTATATCATATATTTGTATGAATTTTACATTCTCATGAAAAATTTCCATGCGTTTTGGGGGGGCTTCAGCCCCAAAGCCCCCCCCGTAGATCCGCCACTGAAAACAGGAAATAACTTGACATACATGGGATTATTCCATGTGAATCAGAAAGAAATATTATCACGGGTTTCAAATCTATTGAACTCCGTCAGGGTCAGCTAATACAAAATGGAATGTAAGATTTTTCTCCAAACAAATTAATTTTGATTATAGGTAAATGCAATTCTTTCAATACCGGTACATAAAACGTTTTTCTGCTTGGCGAAAATACGATTTTCAAATGAGAACAACTCTATTCAAGTTATTTCCGAAGACAAAATTAAAGCTACAACTCTACAAACCCGAAAGCGAAAGAATTTTAGTGAGCCTCTTCAGCAACTCAACCCCGCTTGACTAGTGATTCCAGACTTAGCTCCGGTATTTTCCTGTTTGAAAGTAATCAATATGCCCAAATATTTGTATATAGAGAACAAGTGAAAGTAAAGTAAGATTATTTCAAACCCAGTCAGCGTTTGAACGCCGAACCGAGCGGACGTGTTTTCTTACATGCTATTGTTTCGGAAAGTGGGCTATATCGTATTGCTGAGTCAAGTGAATCGGTAGTGCCAAAACTGTGAGTGAGTGACCTCGTTGTCAGCTATGTGCGTTTTCGCGTTCAACTCCGTCCGGTTAGTGTTGAACAATCATTATTTGATTAGTGAATCGTAACTATGTCAGGTGACGGAACAATTATTACGCTGACTGATAAAAATGAATCGGTCAGCTACAAGCTAAACGAAGATCAGCTTTCTACGGAGGCCGAAAAAATTTTATTAAGAGCCTGGAAAGATGCGAATAATAAATTGAAACTGGCTGATAGAAACAATTCTGAGTTAAAAGATAAATTGGATTTACTCCAGTCGAGACTATTGGCTTTAGAAAATAAATCTAAAAGTGAAAATAATGATAGTGAAAATTCGAGAGTGCTAAAAGATAGTGACAAATCGACCCCCGGTAAAGGAAATTCAACAAATAAAAATAATAATGAAGCAGGTTATTGCACGGATGATGATCTACTCGCAAAGGAGACAGAGTGGGTGAGAGCTAAGAGTAGGTACAAGAAAAGGAAGCTTAATATTTCATTATCCCCTCCGATGGAAGAAGTTTCAACGCACAAGAAAACCGATCCTACACCACAAAAAATAAAGAAGAATCCCCCATTACCGCCAATAATCGTGGATGGAATTAAATCATACAAGACATTTCATGAAAAGCTAGTAAAATTACTACCTAAACAGGAATACAAAGTGAAATTACTAGGAGAAGACAGTTTTAAAATCAATTTGATTAATGATGATGATTATAGAATGCTCACTAAGGAGTTGAACAAGGACAAATACACTTGGCACTCTTATGAGAACAAGCAATCACGGCCGATTAGAGTTATGGCAAAAAAACTGCATAGATCATGTGATGCTGAAAGTGTGATAGAAGATCTTAAAGACAAAGGATTCAAAATTCTCAATGCAAGTATCAAGTTGAAATGGAAAACTAAGGAGCCACTAGATATGTTCATGCTTGAGTTTGACGCAGAAGAAGAGATTGACAAAATCTATAAAATCACAAATATAATGGGCTGTAAAGTTGAAATAGAGGCAATTAAGAAATCTAAACTAATTGCCCAATGTAAGAGATGTCAAGCTTATGGGCACACCCAAAAGTATTGCTACAAAGAATTTCGATGTGTCAAGTGTGCAGGGAAACACAATTCTAAAGACTGTGTTAAGTCAGCCGATGAAAAGCCAAAATGTATTCACTGTGGCGAATCACATCCAGCCAGTTATCGTGGTGCAGTGTTGCAGTTGAACTGCAGAGGATCAGAAGTAAGAGCATAAAACCTTCTACAAGCACTTCTAAGAAATTACCGGAGCAATCAAACATGCATAATGAACCACTAACCGCCACATCCAGAGGTAATGGAAGTAAATATGTACCAGTAAACAAACATGTTACTTATGCAACTGCAACAAAAGGATTAAGTAGCACATTCAGAGGTGATGAAACATAAGCAGATGGAGTGATACAGATTCTACAGGTGATATTGGGCAAGCTGGATAGGCAAGAAACACTACTTTCATCGTTTGAAGGAAGGCTACAGAAACTAGAGAGCAGCACCATCCTGGCAGGGAGTAGAAGAATTCAATAATGGCGAAATCTCTGAGAATTATGGCATGGAATGCCAATGGAATACTCCAAAAGCAGCAGGAATTAGAACTTGTACTCCATAGTGAAAGAATAGATATTTGCCTTCTATCAGAAACACACATGACAAATCAATCTTCCTTAGAATCAGAGGCTTCAGAACTTATCACACAATACATCCAAGTAATTCAGCAAAGGGAGGTAGTGCAGTGATTGTTAGAGAATCTATTCAGCACAATGAGGAATTGAATACAAAACAGAAGAAATACAAGCCACAATTATATCACTGAAATTAAGAGGATGTACTGTACCTATAGCAGCATTGTATAGTCCTCCAAGGCATGCTATCAAGTGCAACGACTACATGGAATTTTTCAAACATCTTGGAAAAAGGTTTATAATAGGAGGAGACTTCAATGCTAAAAACACACTTTGGGGCTCCAGATTAACCACTACAAAAGGTCGAGAGCTGTACAGTGCAATACAGGAATACAAATGTGAAACACTATCTAGTGGTAACCCAACTTACTGGCCCACTGACCTAGGAAAAATACCAGATCTGATAGACTTTTTTATCATCAAGGATATTTCCACAAACTACATAAAAATTGAAGATAGTTATGATTTGTCATCCGATCATTCACCAATTTTACTAACTTTAAGTGAAACTGTAATTGAACGAGAACCAACTCCATTTCTCAGCAATAAATATACAGACTGGGAACAATTCAGATTTCTTCTAGAAGGAAAGATCAACTTGAGTGTACCACTCAGAAGTGGAGACCAGCTTGACAAAGAAATTGAGAAATTAGTAACTGATATCCAACAAGCAGCTTGGGCATGTACTCCAGAAATAAGACGGAAGACTCAGGGCAGCAATTATCCAGCAGAAATCAGAAACCTACTGTTAGAAAAAAGGAGAGCTAGAAGGAAATGGCAGAGCACAAGAGACCCCAGACACAAGACTCAGATGAATAATCTATCTCAGCAACTTAGTAGGGAAATAAAAAAGCTCAAAAATGAATCATTCATGAGATATCTCAATGAATTAACCAATGATAAGAGTACTGAATATTCTCTCTGGAAAGCTACAAAGTGCATAAGAAGGCCTCAAAATCAGAATGCACCTATCAGAAACCTGGATGGGACATGGGCTAGAGACAACAACCAGAAATCAGTCACATTTGCAAATCATCTTGAAAACATCTTCAGGTCCAATGAAAGCTTAGATGAGGATAATCAACTACCACATACTGTACAAGAATCCATGAGAATCCCACCTGTTACTGTACGTGAAGTGGAAAATACAATCAGGAACAGCATCAATACCAGAAAGGCACCAGGATTTGATCTCATTACTGGAGATATATTAAAACAGTTACCAAGGAAGGCTCTTGTGAAGATCACATTTCTAATGAATGCAGTGTTCAGACTGAAATACGTACCTGACTACTGGAAAATTGCCGAAGTAATCATGATCCCCAAACCAGGAAAAACACCACATGAAGTCACATCCTATAGACCAATATCTCTTCTACCAGTAATATCAAAACTGTTTGAAAAACTTCTCTTGAAAAGGTTGAAACCAATTATAGAGTCGAAGGAACTGATCCCAAAACATCAATTTGGATTCAGAGAGAAACACACAACTATTGAACAAGTCCACCGGATCACTAATGTAATTGAAATGGCTCTTGAAGAGAAGAAAATCTGTAGTGCAGTCTTCCTAGATGTAGCTCAAGCCTTTGACAAAGTGTGGCACAAAGGACTTCTAAGTAAATTAAGAACCATGCTTCCAGTTGAATATACACAAATTCTTGAGTCATATTTAATGGGACGATATTTCAGAATCAAGCAAAATGATGCATACTCTGAACTCAAAGAGATTAAAGCAGGAGTTCCTCAAGGAAGTGTTCTTGGTCCAATTTTGTATTTGTTATTCACCAGTGACCTACCCATGATGGAGAATCAAACTGTGGCTACTTTTGCAGATGACACAGCTGTATTAACTTTAGGCAATAACTGTCAGGAATCAATGAAGAAACTACAAGATGCTGCTGATAAAATTTCCAATTGGTCTAGGCTATGGAGGATCAAGATCAACGAGACAAAATCTGTACAAGTGAACTTCACCAACCGCAAATTTGACCAAATTCCCTTAATCATCAATGGAAAACCGGTCCCATATGCTAATGAGGCTAAATACCTGGGCATGACTCTGGATACAAGATTGCGCTGGAAGGCACATGTGAAGAAAAAGAGAGAAGAACTAGGTATAAGATACAGCAAAATATACTGGTTGATAGGAAGAAATTCAACACTTTCCTTCTACAACAAGATTCTCATCTACAAGCAAATCCTGAAACCCATATGGATGTATGGAATCCAACTCTGGGGTTGTGCCAGCAAGAGCAATGTAGATATAATCCAACGCTTCCAGAACAAGGTCTTGAGGAACATCGTCAATGCACCAAGATTCATCCGAAATGCAGATATCCACAGAGACTTGAAGGTGGAGTTTGTCGCCAGTGAAATCGGGCGCTTTGCTCGCAAGCATGCTGAGAAGATCCAACAGCATGATAACAAAGAAGTTACCCAGCTACTCGACAACACCCAGCTGCGCAGGTTGAAGCGGACGAAACCCTTCGAATTGTGTGATGTTGTGGTGTGAGAGTGTCAAAAGCAGAGCAGTGTTTACAGTGTGTTTCCTAATGTGATCTTAGTGCACAAATAGTTTATTATTTATGTTATGTGATTATGATTATTAATCTTTATTATTATGACTATGTTATGTAATTATGATTATTAATCTGTTATTTGTTAGTATTTAAAAGTAGTAGTCCTAGTGAGAGCTGCTAAACTTATCAATTTGAAATAATAGTAGATTAGAAAAAATTGCTCATTAGTCTTCTTAGACTAGATTACAATATGAGGTGAAAAAATAAAAAAAAAAAAAAAAATTTCAAACCCAATTAGAAGTAACTGGTTCAAGTTCAACACTGTAACTGCACATTGATGGTGTAGCTGTTTGGAATGATGAGAGTTTTTGTTCTACAAGAGGATTAGACGACTAACATCACACAATACAAGACACAACAGTTAGAGTTCATAACTTATTTCAACTTCTCAGTTAAGCGGCTTACAAATGGGGAAAGTGGAGACGAAAAGTTACTGGCGGCCAGTATTTGCGTCTTCAACTTAACCGTGGAGTGGCAAATAAAAACAAACAGGTTTATTTTTACTTAGCGGCCTATAAACGGGGAAAGTAGAGACGGAAAGTTACTGGCGGCCAATAAATAGATGATCAGCTGTTTACATACCTGATGGGTCTTCCTCTTGCACACCAGCACGAGAAAAGCCGTTTGATGCCTTCCAAGACCGGATCATGGTTCTCATAATGTGCTAGAATGGTAACTGTGATGAATGAGAGGACCATTGGCAGCGACCCAAGGTAGAAGAGACCAGGGTAATGTACTCGCTCGAACAGGACATCGGCCAGCATTGACATTGGGATTGTCAAACTCATTGCTACAGTTGCTATCAATGAAGACGTCAAAAAGCAGCCCCTGAAATACGCAACATATACGAATATTATTGGATGTATTAGCATTTATGGGGAGATAAATAGAACTATAGAGAGTGCATAACAGTGTAGCCGTTGGTGTGACAGGGTCCATAACAGTGTGATGGAATATTTTCCCCGCCACCGCTATACTTTTGCCAATTTTTAAATTCTGATATCTCGATGTTAAATTAATCTAAAGTTTTGGGCAGAAATTTTAGGTCTGTTCGACCTTTATGAGCTTACAGGAAACTGTTCTTTTTCCTCAATTCAAAACTTTTATAAACTTATATGAATTGCTTTATTTTATTTCATTTTTTCTGTATATCCTTGTGCGTTTAGTACTATTTTTATTTTTGTTCTGTCAATTATACATAAAAAATTGTTCAGTAGACCTATTATATAGGCTACCTAAAACTCACCAGTACACACAGACGAATCGAATAGTCTTTTAGGCTGTATTCCTGTTAATTCTGTTCAGTGTCATATTACTTCTGTAATGTACAAACTTAAGGAATAAAGATTATTTTAATTTTGATTTTTTTGAAAAAAAAAACATTCTTTCATTTGTCAAATTTCTATCAAGAGAAAAAAACATAAGAAATCAATTACCTAACTAACTTTCTTTAATGTACTTTTGGTATTGTTTGAATGCTTTAAATGATAAAAACTAACACTTGCATAGCAAAGGCAACTTGTAGGTTACCTTAAAGTTTAAAGTAACCGTAATTTACTTGAAAGTGTATCACCACAGACTATGTATAACTTATATTCTTATATTGTCTGTCGTATCACTTAACATAACTTATGGTTCTCTTATCTCCTCAATACAAATTTCATGGTATTGGCAAAGTATTTGACTTGACTAACCAATTAAAAATGTGACATCCAACAATGACCACACTGTTGTCATACAGTCTCAGTATGTAGTAGATATCATCCAGTAGATAGAACTAGAAAAAAACTATTGGAAAAAATTAAATCCATGCAGAACTTTTCTGTCATTAGATTTATGAATTTTTGTAGTTATCAATAATTGGATTATTCTTTCAATCATTCTTTTTTCATTTTTCAATCATGGAAAAAGAATTCAGAGTGTGACTGTGTAAGTATAAGATCGCAATAGGGTCTACTGTTATATAAATAACACAAAATAAATCTAAAATTATTTTTCTTTTGTAAAAGAAGAAAAAAGGTGTCTCTAAAATAAGTCCTTTCAAATGGAATTTCCATTCAATTTAAACTTTATATTATGTATACTTGAAGCTTTATCCAACTGTGATAAGCTGTATATTCAACTAAATGATAAAAAGATACAAAGGGAAAGTTAGTTTACTTGTGGAAGTAAAAGTAGATTATTAATTATTACAAATGCGCTTACCATAACCATAAAACTTCTGAGAACACTGTTCCCACCAGTCCATTGATTATAAGAAAAGTCCACTGGTGTTTGTTGGGCCATTCAAAGGATTCCCAATGTGTATAATGGAGGAGAAAAAACATTGGCCATAGAAGAAGTAGGTTGAATAGACCAACAAATCCTAAAACACGACGAAAAATTATTTTCATGATTAGCAGTGCATTTATTGATAATTTAGAAATGAATAATATAGTGTGAGAGACTAGATGAATTGTATTGAAAAACTGGTTCATTCACAAGTGAAACTAAATAAATAAATAATTTCTTTCTGCAAACAGGTTAAAACGAATGCTCGAATTAATTGCGTTCGTAGGAAACAGATAATTTGTTAAAGAAAATCAGATAAAATGAAAACATTTCGGTTGCATTAAAAATTAATCCCATGATTCTATAAGTACCAATTTCTAACATATTTAAAGGTTTGTTACCAGAAGGTACATGTATATTTTTTGTGAACAACTTCCAGGCTTTTCTCTGAATGTTTCAAGAATATGAGGGTTGTTTATATCAAAACCCATGTTTATTCTACAGTAATACTAGATTACACAACCTTCATCAGCCCTTATAATCCTCGTTATTCATTGTTCTTTACAAAAAAAGTAAGAAACGGGAACATGTTAGCTACATAATAGGCATGAATGAATAAAAAATAACATAAAAACTCACCGAAAAATACAGGAATGTCCATTTTATCTTCATGGTCAACTTTACGCCTCAACAAGACTAGATAACACGCATAAAAGAAAGCACTTATCAGGGATAGTATTGCTCCAAATGGTACTTGAACTTTGGTCGACATGTCGGATAAACTGACTAATATCTGAAACAGGAAAAAAATCATACAAGAAAATTGTAAAACTGGTTGTAAGTAAAATTTTTAGAGGGTTATGTTTTACCTGTACCGGTATGTCTACCTACCTACAACAATAGCCTACTTGTTAAAACTGCTAAAGCTATATAAGGTGTGTTAAAACAAGCTGAGTTTAAATTCATTTGGTTGAATTTAATAAATTTAGAAGCGGAAACAGGACTCCTTGTTTTTTCCGATTCATGCACAGGTTTTTAAATTCCATCTTTTTCAACTTTCCATATGAATTTTCATATTTGGAATTGCATTTCTGTCTGTGCAATGGAAATTACACAATAAAGCCAAGAAAATTGATGAATTAGTGTGAGTTATATCACTAATCTGCTAACACAAATTGAATCATATTATAGTACATAAGGTTGAAATAGTAGAGTAGGTCAATTTCCACATAGAACACACAATATTCAACATTTTATGTCAGAATAAATAAAAAATATCAATCAATGAATGTGCTTACAGCTATAATGGCACGCTACAGAATTCCAACCTTCCTCTATTCCCTATACCGCAGTATGACTCATCTTTCTTGTTATTCATAATTTCTATAATTTAAATCTGCTTCCGTCCAAACAATGTTTCGCTAAAATTATCGCGCCACCATTTCAGCCATCAATGGAGCGGTAGAAAGTACAGGAGAGGAGTGAGCGGACTGAAGAGTGTAGGGTTGTGAGTGGGGGGAGTAAGCTAGCAATCATTTCGCAGGACGGCTATAGTTCGAATAAAACTAGTTGTCCCTTGGGCTGGTGCTCAAGAACCACTCACTAGAAACGTTTTTGTCAGAAAGTCCGATGTCCGAACAGCTGACCATTTGATCCAATGTTAGCATTGGCACATAGTCAGAACCGGTCGAGCTATGGCGAGGGGGGTAGCGCGGGTACTTTTCTGAAAATATTGGGCTACTACACGCAACAATCAGCTGAGAGCATGATCACAGTTAGGGAGGATTCAAAGATTTAAAGCAGCAGGCAATGTTTTAAATGCGGTTAGTAGTAGACAGCTGCCAAATCCCATGATATTTGGACCCATCTATACCTATGTCTTGTGTAGGAGTACCTTACCTATTCAGCTGTTAGTTCGAAGTTATTTTATTGAATGCAATTGGATGAAAAATTTTATCTTGGACACAGAGCTTTATTTTAAAGAGCGTTCATAAGTGCAATGTTTCACCGTATCAGCTGTCACCGATGATAAACTGATAGTGACTCAAAAACTGGATATGGCGACTCCACTGTCCTTATTGGCAATAGCTGATACTGACGCAAGCACATCATTGAACGTATAAACGCTCCTTTAGTTTTTTAATCAATATTTTACATGTTCTTTTGCAATTGTACTTTTTCTGTTCATCACTCACCAATCCGCAAATGCTGACAAAGACGGCGACCAGTTTGGAGAGCGAGAAGCGGTCGCCGAGGCTGGAGGGGAAGATGGCGGAGAGCAGGAGGGTGAAGAGGCTGGAGGAGGAGGAGAGGGCGGTGGCGACGGCGCTCTCCGTTTCGGACAGGGCGGCCTGGAAGGTGTAGTTGGCGACGAACCAGAGCAGGCAGAACATGAGCGCGATCTTGGCCACTTTGTCGATGGACAGTTTGCAGGCGGCGCGCCTCGCTGCGTCGCTGGCTCGCACACTCGCCTGGTACGACAGCCGCGCCAGCAGCGCTTCCTTCGCGTCCGACTCCGACATGTGTCGAACCTGCAAGCCACTGCCTTGTTTATACCTTGCTGCTAGACTAGTTTTCACAGTAATTTTCAAGTACTGGAACGCTTATATTTCTTCAAATAAATATAAATCTGGTATTATATAAAACTATAAAAACTCAGGGGCGGATCCGTGAGTGATTTTTTTTTGTGGGGGGGGGCGGAAGTTATGAAAGTTGTATTGGGAGGAAGGAGAGGTTGTCAAGAACCAAGAATAATACTTTATTGATAATATTAAAATCATTCATAAAAACTTGGGTAGATATAAGATACTCCAGGATTTTTTAAAGGTGGGTCTGAACCCACAGACCAGTTGAAGGACTGGAGAAGTGTAGAATTTGAAAGCTGAACGAGAAATTGTATAATTCAATAATTGTGAATTTTCGGTACTTCAACACCATTTTTATTGCCTCGATAGGCAATATTTATTCTCTGTTATGGAAAAAGGGGTCCGGTGAGATCACAAAGGAGCAGAATCATTCCTCAACACTTCTATTAATTAAAATCTATTCCTTCAAAACTCAAATCACTCCATTGGTTTAAAATGAGTTGATTATTTAATATTCTAGTCTATTGCCCTGTTTTTCAGTCGCTCAATAGCCAGTTTATGGATCCAATAGCACAATTGAATCAATAACCATGTGTTTTCAAATGCAAAAAAAAGTTATTGATTCAATAGTTTATTGAACGACTGAAAACGAGAATAAGTGTGCTTATAGTTATTTTACAATAATATTACTCACTATTAGAACAATACCAAACCATCGTCATGAACAAAAATCAATTTATAGATTGGAGAATTCTTTCTGTTATCTCATTGAAAGCGGGTCCAGGGGTTTCTTCCCGGAAAATTATTCAAAAAATTACTATAAAAACTATATTTTTAAACCTTATCTGAGGTTGAAAATTTGGCAACTATTCCAAAGTTCATTCTATCTAATGTATGATGACCCGGTTTGGGAAGGGGGGGGGGAATTTCCCCTTCCCCTCCCGTGGGTCCGCCCCTATCTATACTATACATAAACACTATAATATATTATGTAAACTAATCTATAAGGTGTTGATATTTATACTTGTTCATAAAAAGAATGTGTAAACTATTCTTGCATTCACTCGAATTTCCAACGAATTATCATAAAATTGGACGACTATCGGCGTTGTTTTGCTATTAATTTCTCTCACGTAGCGCTTTTTCGCGCTAAATGTTAAAACCAATTAAAACTATTTTGTAATAATTGCAAGCTATTTTTTATTACCTCGGCCAATTTGCTGAATCGAACAGATCTCTGCACTGATGAATCATCACTTTCAGTACCGGAGTTCCTTTCATTTCTTTCAGGAAACTTGATCGGCACAAATGTGGGATCACTCTGCAAAAATATCATTGCAATCAAAGCATGAACCACTTTCATCCTTACATTGAAAAACTAATGTTTCAAGCAGATTAGCTGGCATCGTTGTGGCTAAAGAAAATCCAAGTTTGATTAATTAAGTTTCATGTTATAATTAGCCTATCACTAGCACAATTAAAGTAAAACGATCTAGCACAATTATATAGTTGAAATCAGATTATATAGTTGAATCTTGGTAGTTTCTTAAGTATTTTGACAATTAGTCAATCAGATTAAATATATACTGTACTAATAACACTGTTTTGGTAACATTCAACGATTAATGTTAATTTAGTTTACTGTACTGTCAGTTGAGTGGTAATCCTCATATATCGTTCATTGATTGATACATAAAAGTTTATTAGGTAACCAATTTAATACCACAAATGACCTTTAGGAGGAAAATTAATCTTATCACACAAAATTCATCAAAATTATTACCAAAATTCTTAACCAAATTAACGACTAAATTAGCAATAAAGTAGATAATAACTTACAAGACTAGTATTTGCTTCAGTATAAAAACTTTCATCGTCCATGTCAGGTTCAATGTACTGGAAATTAAATTAAATACAATTATTAGTTTTGATGATACTAGATTCACTGAAAATTAATAAAACATAATTTCAAGTCGTTTTTGACTAGTATGCAATGTATAAAACCGGTAGAATGAAAATATTTTGATTATTCCACGTCAGTTATTTGCTTTGATGAAGCCTACATAAGCTTGAGCTTATGTATAGAGATGAGAAATGAATGGACCTACAGCAATATACTCTGATTAAAACTGTTTTAGGATTGAGACCCGCTAGGCCTTAGTGGTGACCGCTCTAGGCCGGTCCTAAAGCAGTTTAAATCAAAGTATAGGTGGGTTTCGAACCATTGGGAAGCGATGTTTATTCTCATTAATGATATTCAGTGGAGGAGGCCTCGAGCCTAGAAAGTCTTCGTCAAATTTCAAAATTGAGAGTAAACTTGTGCCAACATAAATAACTATAAGTACAATACAGAAAGGAAAAGGTCATCCTACAACCCCAATCAAGGGATGCTCCACCCCTTTTCATCCATTATTTATTGCTCTCATGACATTTCACGTGTTGAAAGTAACCTTTACAAAATCCAAAAAAAGGGATACTACTCAAACATGAATTAGAAAAGTACGAACTAATTTCTCAGAATCTGAATAATAGTCTTAGGCTTGGACTAATCAGAATATAAATCACATAGTTTTAGTCTATAGTTGTGAAAAGAGAGGACAAACATAAAAATTCAGAATACCTTACTTATCTCAAACCGTAAAAAATGACAGAATAAAAGTAGATAATAATACAAAAACATAGACCGTTCTGATGAACAAAGAAATTCGTTTCAATCCAATGATCGCAATACAGAAAACAACTCAATTGTAACAATTTTCCTTGTGTAATGTATGCTGATATTACACAATCATGATTAGCAATCGACAGCACAATGCTGAAGAACAACATTTGAATATTGAGTGTAAGTTATTTAGAATTGAGGTCAAGCGAAATCAAATTCATATAACAGAATGAGAAATGAACGACAAAATTGTAACGTAAGAAGATAAGATTACGAGTACATGGATTATATTATCTAAGAGATGATTCATTACTACTAAGATGCATAACAAAGAGAGTCTTACCTTCATCACACTCAACCTAAGTATAAGAGGATTGAGACATACTGAGATAGAATTCTTCATTAAATGATGATAATTCATTCTATTTTTCCAACTTTAAATCTTAACTTCACGTCACACTCACCATGTAGTTCGAAGGTCTGTTGCATTGATCTCTCCAAGGTGGCCACAGACAAAGTCCCAGCAAATATATTGAAAACATAGATGTCTTCAAATATGTACTGAAGAATGGCTTTTCGAATTTTGCATTTTTGTAGATGTACTGAAAAATGGAAATTGACGATGTAAAAAAATTATTGTAGTATTCCCATATAAAAAATAAAAAATTATAAGTAGGTAATATATAGACTGGGTATCCTCAATTATATTTCAGTGAGGATACCAAAATTTGTTTTCTTTTATGTTTTACTGTAAGTATTTAGATGAACGGTAGTTTTGGTATAAGTAGGTTTCATTAAATTATTCAGTGTATTGAACTGACTCATGTCTAGTGAGCAGTAATAGCAAACGTCAATAATAATAGCTAATTGAATCTTGAAGGAAAATATTTTCAAATAGCCTACCTACGATATTGAAAATGGAATCGAATTGCTCAAACTTAGCCAGAAAAGAGAAATAAAAATTTGTAGGCCTAGTCCATTGACCGAACCTGAAGTATCTGATTTCATTTGACCGTTCATAATTTGGAAAGAAAACCTTAGCCAAACATGAACTGACAATACAGATAGTAATGAATACGGTACTGAGAAAGCTTACTGGTATATGTAAGTGGTATACAATGCGTTACAAAAGAGTAGAGTAGTGCAAATACATTATATTTTGAGGAAAAAATATTCTCTATGCAGTAAAATATTCTCCCTCAAACTTTGAAGTGCGTACTTTTTGAAACACCCGTTAAGCATGCATACTATTAACCTCATGTGGGAATAATATTTATACATCTACAGCATTGGAAAGTGAAAAAAATTCAATCCCCACAGTAGCTCTTAGCTTGTGCGTGGTAATGGGAAGGATGATGATTGGACCTATAGCTTCAGGTCGGTTCCGAACCGCACGTACGACTCTAATACTTATGAATGAATGACATTCAGCGAAAAAAGACCTCAAACTGATAGTGGTCATCCATACAATGGGAATAACAGGGGCACGTCTCCAGGGGCGTAGCCAGAAATTGACTTCGGGGGGCCCAACACCGGGGGGTTTGGAGGGTATGGAATCCCTGGGGGCCCTCCCCCGGGAAATTTTAATATTTGATAGGTACATAACACTGTTTTAGACTACTTTTTAGGTCTTGCGATAGCTGAAATCCAAACATTACAAAAGAAATATTTTTTTTGAAACAACCATTTACTATAAAAATTACTATTAAAATTAAATTTCGACAATTTCGGGGAGGGGGGGGGGTCTGGGCCTCCTAGGACCGCCCTGGCTACGCCACTGCACGTCTCTTATCTATCTTGCGATCAGACACCGGCACGACCAGGAAGTCAACTGCGTTTCAATTTATACTGAAGAGATAATAAATACCGATACTGTGAAGTAGCTTGAACATTATAATTATATATGTACACTTATACAGGATATATATTTTGAATTGAAAGCAAAAACATCAATAAAAACGTTTATGTTACTTATAATTATATAAACATAAGGCAGGTGGGAAAAATCAATGTAGTAGAAAAGTTATTAAATCACTTGCACAAAACAATCATTATAGACATGAAGAGTCTAAATATAATTGGACGGGAATAAGAAGAGAATTTCAAAAACATTAATGAATTAAATAAGATCAAGCAGCCTACAACAGTACCTAGAGTTTGTAAGGTAGGGTTATTCTACAATAATTAAAGCAAACAATGATTCGAATATAGGCTATTACCTTTGTAAGTTCTGATGATGAGACCCAGATTACATCCACTAATAGCAATACAAAAAGGCCCAACATTAACCGCTGGGATTTATTCAGCATTCCGCCTAAATACGGATCTCCAATTCTAACCTCTAACGCCGACATATCGTTATCAGTGGTTTGTATCTTTTACGGTTAACTTTCTTCATTTGAGAGATCCCTGAATGAATAAAATTTTAATTTCAAAGAGCTGTAAAATTTTATATCAATTAGTAGCCTAACACTCAGGTTACAAAAAAAAATTATTCAAGAATGGAAATAGTCGAAGAATCTCCGGCTGCTACTTTGAAAACGTAAAAACTCTCTTACTGACCATTCACGATTTAAAACTTATAACCCAGTGTGGAGCTAAAACTCAATTTTATTCTAAATACTTGTTAGTTAAAACAGCAATCGTAAGTTGAAAATAAATACATAAACCTTCTCATGCGAACCACCTATTTTCTTGCAAATTTCGAGTACTCTCTACTTCAAGGCTTCAAGCTTCAACTTCTTTTCCATTCATTGTCACAACCAACAGCTGTCAGCTGTCAAAATCTTGTATCAGCTGTTCTCATTGATAAGGAAAATAAAATCCCAACTTCATTATTTTTAATTTCATAGGAATATTGATATCGTCATTTGATTGAACTCTAGAATTACATATCCACAATCTTTAATATTGCTATATTTTAAAGATAGAATGATACTGAACTTTTAAATTGATCCGAATTTATTATGTTTGGACGTTGGTTATTTGTTATGTTGGTATCGGATCAAAGAGCGCCAAAATTCATGTTTCAGCTTCAAGGCTCCAAAGCTTGAATTATCATTGATGAGCTCATGTACTGGATATTTTGATCTATATAATACTGACTTATGTCATTATTAGTACCACAACTTCGCAATTAATTGAAATTAAAATATAATCAAATTAAGATAAGATAATAAGGATAATCCAATAAGAAATAGGATCAAAGTAATTCATTATGCTAGAAAGTGAATAAGATAAGGGAGGAATGATCTATTTCAATTATTCTATCCATATTCTATAAATTATATTTATTTAAACATGAAAACTAAGCAAGACAATCAGTATGTCATTTCCAAAAACAATCAATGTTCTATAATCAACTAATTCACTCCAGCTAGTGAAGTTTGAATTATTTGTTTGAATGGAACTTGAACACTGCGTTGAGGATTCCATCTCCTCCTCTAGACCAACCCCATTGGGTGGGTGGCAGTGGGTTGCCCAGCCACTGTTGGATCTGTTTAAAACAGGCCAGCCTAAGTATTGAGGACGAAGTGACACTTACAGCGCATATAAGAATAATCGGTATTTAAAAATGTTGAATGAAAATATATTTACTTGTAAATAGAACCAATGTTACAAGAAATTGACATTTTTAATATATGCATTAAAAAATAACTTTTTATTAACTGTTGAAATAAATTTAGGACTCCGCTCAAGGATAGTAAGATAAGCAAAACTTTTGTGCCTTTACTCATAGTTACTTTGAAATCGTGTAGTCATTGTTTAACAAAAATTTAACTTTTCTGTCACAATCCCAAAAACTCTAAAAAGCTTGTAAAAAGGATAGTTGTCCAGTAATCAAGTGAATTTTGAAGTTCATTAAGTAATCTTTTTGAATCTTGAGAGGTTTTTTTTTTTGAAATGTATACAGTGATTTCATTGAATTCTATCAAATGACCTTGAAGAATTTTCCCCTTTTACTAAATAACTTCATTCAATTTATTGAATTTCATTGAATATTTTAGTCTATTTAGTAATATAAGTTTATTAACACTTTATTTGATCCACGAAACTCCAATGAATGCTTAATAGTCTTATCAATTTAAGTTTGTTGAGTGTAAAGAAGGTCGGTTCTCTGTCTTTTCTTTATTGTTGGAGTGAGTTAATAAAATCATGAAGTTCACTTCGTCTTTTATTTATCATGAAAAGTGAATGTAATAATCTGGTAAGTGAAGACTTTTAAAACATCTTACATTTTTGGAATTTCAATGGGCAGTTTAGAATTAAGAATTTAACAACTTTCTTTAGCGGATTTTGAAATTAACCCAATTATTCCCTTGCTTGAGTAGGTAGTTTGGTTTCTAATTAACTCTGTTAAGGAATTAATTTTCAGTATTGTGTCCCTATATTTAATGTTTGAATAAATGTTTATTCTGATGGATAAATGTTATTAAATCTTCAGATTTTATATTTTCCAAGATTTGATAAGTACATGCGGGTGGCAATTGCAGGATAGCAGCAACCGAAAAATCGACCATGTAAAAGCCGCCGATTGCGCTTTTCGTACTGACTCGTTCATCATTATCCCTGTGGTCTGCTATGCGGCTGCTGCAAGCAACAACTATAATCGCTCGTGTGTACCCAGACTTAAGAGGGGGCAGTAGTAGTCTGCCGTATAGGATTATGTTCCATAAGAACAATGTTATTTTTGTAATCGTTTGAATCTTTGACCGTCAACATAAAATATCAAAATTAGAGAAGAGTGGTCTTTTGATTTCATTTTCCTTTTTTAAAAATCAAGGAATATTTAAAATTCGAAAAAGACCACCCCCTAAAGAATAATATTCTCTTTCAAATGACACATCAAACGTAATTTTATGTAAAAAATGACGGTGCTATACGTTTCAAAAGATTACAAAAAATAACATTGTTCTTATGGGACATAATCTAATTTGGCCGACTACTACTACCCCCTCTTAATGACTAATAACTGTATTAATTTATGAATATATCTTGATGAAAACACTGTGTCAGAAATATCTCTTTACTCAAGTGTCACTTGAGAATAAATGACTTTCAATGCTTTTCAAATGTCAAGTGACTCACATGTTCTTGAATCACGACTCGTACCTTGAAGTCATGTAAAGTTTTTTTAATTTGGCGGATGGCGAATGACTTATTTAATGATTCCATTGCAACATGTGATGTTATGCTCAGCTCTATCCTAACGTAACATCACATAGTTTATCATAACAAAACATAGTGTCCTCCGGAGCATAACATCCCCCATTACCATGGAGACGTCATTCTCCATCTGCCAAATTGAAAAAAATCTACTATAACTTGTAAAATTCGTGAAGTGGCCTTAGAAGCTATTCCTCCAATGGGTGAATGATATACAGTTCTATTATTAACGTTGTAACTCAAAAAACATTATTCATATCTAATTCAAAATAGTTGAACTGCAGTCTATATCATTCCCTATGTCCACACTTGGTCGATTTTTGTCTGTTTTTCGATTTTCGTCATAGCGCATGCTGCACAACACATGACGCTTGCGGTGCAGCATTCGTTCTCCCGTCTTATTTCAATAGGATGCGTGAAGCGCAAGACGACAAGTATGACGAAACGTCTAAATGACGAAAGTCGAAACGAAAATCGACAAGGTGTTGACATAGCTATTGACTAGATTACTATGAAACACGTTCTCTCTGAAACCAGTGATGAGACATTTTCAGGTACAATATACAGAATGTTTCAGAAGTATCGAATTTTAGCTTGATGATAGGAGACTAGTCAGAGTTTGAAGTGTCCAAAACTCATGGGTTATCCTTATAGCTGCCATCTTGTGATTTTCATTCCTAAGTGAAAAAACCAGAATGTCAGCTATAAGGATAACCGCTGAGTTTTGGCCTCTTCTAATACGACATTTTTAGTCTCCTATCATCCAGAAACAATACCCTAAAATGTTCGACACTACTTCTGAAACACCCTGTATTGTAGTAGCGAGACTAAATCAAACTGACATTCAATTAATAATGAAAAAGTGAATGGATAGGATGATAAAAATGAAAACAAACTGATCGATAGTATAGTTATAAATTATTGACAGTTCACAATTACAATTTCATTCATTTATAGATGCATGGACCCGAATTATCATGATCTAGATTGTTACAACACCTTCTAGTAGAAAAGTCCACGTAACTCCTCGATTTACCATACAATTTACAAATACATGATATCGCTATCAAATTCTAACAGCTATAAATATTCTGTTACAATTACTTAAGCATAACAGCAATAAAAGTAAAAAAATAAATAACCGATATAATACATACAATACAGTAAAGTTACAGCTGAAATATAAATATGATCTATCTCAACTGAAAACAATAAAAACTGGTTTGTAATAAATAATACAAGAATGTTTGGTATAACTTATTTTATAAAACACACAAATGAGCATTGAAATTTAATTATCAAAATTTATATAATTAACTACAAGACAAGACTGAAAATTTTGTTGCTTACTTCTTATTAATTTCTACGCATTTGCAATAATTTACTACATTGAAAAAGTATCTTTCATCTCTACTGACAGGGATTTTTCAATAACCACCTCTGAAATCCTATTTTCAAGTAAGCTACCATAGTGATTTATTCCATTTATTTCATAGTGCGTTCACATTGAAGAGCTTACAGTCTCGTATCACCTGGATAAAATAACGGTGTTGAGACAATTGCTGTAAAATTGATTCTCACTATAAAATGAAACCTAATTCTGAGGACACTGACCTGTAGTAGTGTTATCATCGGATGTAACATTGTTCAAAACATTGGCACACAAAATTTTCAAGTCTTGTCTAAGAGTACGGTATATCAGATTTGCAGATACATTCCATGACTAGAAAAAATTACCTAAGACTAAGATCAAGTCACTTTTAACTGCACTTCTACTACGCATTCTGTTCGAGGCACTCTCATCCGACTAATTCTTCTTTTCTCCATCTTCTTTTTCTTGTGTTCCGTCTGAACTTTGATGAGCGACTTGCTAAGTTCACCTGCTCATCTGCATTGGGTTTTAGCTGTTCAGTATCAAGAATTAAAGAATTGTTACAACTATAAGTTAAGCTAATTCGCTATGTTTCACTTTACATGTCCAAACAAGAAACAAGCATTCTCAAATCATTTTCTTCCGTAATTTGTACAATATTATCACTAACATTCATGATTCACTAGAGCGTTCGAATTCAACTATCAATGACTAAGTAAAATAAAGCTAATTCTCATAATATATTAACTCTTTTTTCATTGGATTGATAAATAGTACAATATTTATAACGCAAATTAGGATACTTATAATTCTACAAATAGCATACACTCTGATTACATAGAATGAAAATACTCGAATAGAATCTGTTCACGTTAATTCAAAGGCGTAGGGGAGACAAAGGTTCTAGCCAAGAAAACTATCACCAACGCTTTCCAGCTCAGTGATCTCAACTCAAAATCCCCATCTAAAAATCCCGATAACGACGGAGGTCACCATGATTTTTAGGTCCAATGATATTTCTGGTTAAATGTATACCAGATAATATACCAATTTGGAAGTTGGTTGGTTGATGTTCAAAATTAATTTACGATTTTGTATGAGGTATTGTTTGATAGGAAGTGAAGAAAATTCTAGTTACAATAAATTCAAGTAGCTAGTTTTCGTTATTTCTCTATTTGTTTGCCTCACAGCAATTCATTGCAAACACACACAACTGATATCAATCTTAAGAAGTTGGAGTCAGACTTTGAAAATAAAATTTTAATTTACTGTGAACAATTTAATTTCAATTTTACTGACAACAATGTCAAATCCAGATAAGTCAATGTATCTTACAAAAGACGGCAATAGATAGTGATAGTGGAATGTTTATCGAATCCAGCTTACATTTTTTTCAAATCCTATAAATTTCTTCAATTATCAATTTTAAAAAACAGTTTCTGTTCAATAAAATTGTAATTCAGCAATGACATTAAATATAATTAATTTATTTTAAATGACAATACTGTACTTGAAAAAGTAGTTCAATTGAACTCGTTTTACAGTAAGAATAGCGTAATAGGTTGCAAACGATCAGACGATTTAATTAGTACCGGTATTCTTAAAGAACTTTTCAATTGTTTTACAATTAGTGACAGGAGAAACAGTGCATATGAAAATAAAACATTGCAGGTTGCATTGAAAGTTTTAGATACATAAAAGCACAAAAACTATGACTGCCATTTCAATCAAATAGAAAAACACACATGCAATGTAAATCATCAAACTTTTAAAAAATTCTTCATCAATATTAAAAACTGAGTGATAAATTCAAAGAATTACAATATATACATGAAGTTACAGATAGATGACTTTCATTTCGTGTAATGGAAAATGAACAATATATGCTTGACTTGATCATTTGCATTTTCTTCTGCAATATTATTTAGTAACAATTTTACATAATTCATTTCATATAATTCTTCGTTACAATAACAAAGTTCATAATGATGTTAAAATATGCATTCGTGTTTAAAACTCTGAACTAGTATACGGTACTCTTAATGTAAAATTGAATTACATATTTAGTCAACCATTTAAGACAGAAAAAGATAATTGAAAGCTAAATTGTAGCAAATAAAACGATGGACAATCTTCAACTTTCATAGTCGACAGCTTTTCAGAGAGTTTCCAATGCCACATTATTCACTCTAGTTCATAGTTAGATTTGCTATTGTATTATTTTTAAAATAGAAAAAATAAATCATACTAAATACGAGATATTAGATATTGCAAGGAAATGAATGTTATCCAACGGCTGGCTAAACATTTCATCTACAAAAAGTTTCATCAGGTTGATTAATTGAATATTAACTAATGAGCATCCCATATTTAAAGCAAAAATCAACCGATACTCGTACACTATTGTTCATTCAAGAATCAAGTTGCTTATTTGAGATGTTAAGACGCAAGTAAATGCTATATCTGATAATGCATTTTGGAAATCTAAACATAGCGAGAAATGTAATGTAATCAGAAATAATCACAATTCAATTATGCTAATGAGTTATATATTGGAAAGGTACGTTTTAGAAAAAAGGTCTGATTCACTTGATTGAAATGCGCATGTGTTTAGTGAAAGATCACACATCCAAGATACCTACTACCTATAGGTAAGAGAAATTCTCATGAACAAAAAATATCAGTTGAAATGTGTAGACTACATACATTCATTCAATTTGGTAGTTGAATAACATGGAAACCAATTTGAATTCTCATAAATATTCTCCACTGATATCCCTGAACGAGAAACATGATGATTATAGTCTTTGCCAGTTACATGATAGTCATTTGGCTTTCCATAGATTAGATACATGATATGAAAATGGGACCAAAATATAGTTCCCAATGTTTATCTTTATATTTTACATATACCTGTATAATATTATATTTATCACATATGCCACAAACGGTTGACACATTTTACATTAATTCATTTCGTTCCATTCATACAAGAGCCAGTGCTCATCATCACAGTGTAATAGAATGTTCTGTGCACTAGTTCAATTTTTGGTAACATAATAAGTAGGGCGCCAGGACACGCATTCAATGAAGGAAACGGCGAAAGGCTAGTCTTTGCTGACAGTCCATTAAAATAAGAAGTCGTGTGCTTTTGCAGCATATTGTGCTCCAATCTCAATTCACATACCCAAGTCTTAAGTAGTTTCGACCATTAAATGTAAACTGGCGTCTCTTGGCCTGTCAACAGTCTGAACATTGATGTGGGCATCGTCTTCATCAATATCTGAAAATCACAATCATTCGTTAATAAGTTATTTCAATTCCTATAAGTTATATTTTGTACTTGATCAATAAATAAATAAATACTGATCAAAACCATTCGTGTTTTAGAGAATAATTATGAGATGATTATAGATATAGATTTCAGACACAATTTAATAAGCATTTTTTCCCTTTTTTGACAACTCAAAGTAACCGACTTTCAGTCATTAATTGGGTGTGAATCAAAGATGTATTATCAATTGAAAAATTGATAATTTCAAACAGTTCACTAAAGCAGTAAACTGTCTTTCTTCATTATTTTTCAATCCAAGGGTAAAATGGAACAACAGACATAGTACCACATAGTACCATTACTCTAGTGAGCGAGTGAGATAAACTGCTGCATTCCATAACGTGCGCTCTCTCTGCGCAGTAGAGTTCTTATTTTGAAGGCTCTTTTGCCTGTGGTCGGATTATACACACGCACCTCATTACAGAGAAGACAAAATTGAAAATATACGTGCAACATAGTAAGAAAATGCTTTGTATGTACTTCTGTTCGTTATATCTGACAATTCTGTTCATTTTTACTGTTGAAAGACTGGCGAAAAACTGTCGTGGTCTGAATGCCAGTTGTTTTATTTTCATCACATTATGATAAGTTGTGATCACATAGAATAATGAACATCAAAATACTGTACAAATATGAGCATCATGAATAATGTCTGTACCGTATTGAGCTGTGAAAACACGAATATTGAAATCAGTGTGAAATGAAACCAACCTCTCCTACAGATGTTGCCAGAAGATTGACAATTTTTTCATGAGGCACTGCGACCACACTCTGATTATTTATTTCTATTATTCTGTGTCCGACTCTAACGCCACCCCGCTCGGCTATTCCGCCACGTAGTAGACTGCAAATCTGAAAACAATGATAGCATTGCTTAATAATTGAATTTACTGAACTTTTATAAAGATCGCAACTGATTATAAACGTGATGAATGCAGGAAAATTCCCTTCATTATTCCTCACATGTTCAAGTTTTTATTGTTTGTAGTTATTTATATTGTAATTTCCAAAGTAATATATTAGTTATAGAGCATATTTATTCTTGTGTTACTTGTTTCTTGATTGTTTACAACAGTTGATACTCAAGTTAAAAATGTGCTTAAAACCGTACCTATTAATTTAGGGCCGGCTTCTCCAACAAAAATTTAAACCAATTTTTAGATTAATCTTAGGTTTTACCACTCACTAAAAACGTTTTTGTCAGAAAGTTCGATGTTCGAACAGCTAACCATTTGATTCAATGGAACGTTTCTAGTGAGTGGTAAAACCTATAGTTCGAATAAAACTAGTTGTCCCTTGGCCTGGTGCTCAAGTACCACTCACTAGAAACGACCACTTAGAACAGCTGACCATTTAATTCAATGATGCTAACATTGAATCAAACTTTCTGACAAAACGTTTTTAGTGAGTAAACAACAGTTTATTCGAACTATAAGATTAATCTAAAAATTGGTTTAATCGTCGTTGGAGAAACCGGCCCTATACAATCAAATTTTTAATCGAATTTCGGCCAACAAAAAACATTGAATAGAACAGCTGACTTATAATAAACAAACTATAGTAGTGGTCACGGAATTGGGCGGCTGACAAATTGTATGCTGTTGCCAGATACGGAACAGGTGAAGAGGGAATGTGGAAAATTGCTAGCTCCTCATCAAAAAATAGCAGCATTGAGCTTCCAGTGCTGCCTTTTACGAGCATCGGAGTCGATTCCCCTGCATGATTTGAGTAGTAAGCTGACAAGACTTGGCAACAGCTCAAAATGTATCAGCCGCCTTATTTGGTGGCCGCCAGTATAGACTAGTTACTGACTAGAGTACTAGACTATAAATTAAATAATAATTAGTCTGTAATTATAGATTAGTGATTGAGGACTTACCACACCATTCTGTACACTGAAACCTAATTGGTACTTGGTGTCTGGCCTCTTGATTTTAACTTCCACCACAGGAGCACACGGCACAACCGTCAATTTCACAACTGTTTGTGTTTTAGAATTCTGAAACACAAAAATAAATAAAAATTACTTACTCGAATTTCATAATAAGTGGAATAATGTTCCATAACTAATATTGCTTGGGGAAACCCATAACCAACCTTGTTGTGGCTTATTCATCAAAATAGATAAAGACATTCATTTCTAGATTTTATACAGCTCTTTCATTTCTGAAAAGCTCTTCAACATAAGAAAATGAGAATATAGCAGAGAAATTAAGACATCGCGATTACACATTTTACTGTAATATGCACCTCCATCTTAGAAAATTATTATTTTATCACAGAAGGTCTTTATTATCACAAGATTAAATGTGAGCGAAACGCTGATTTAATTTTAAATCTATAACTATTTATACATAAAAAACCAACAACTAGGTAGAAATCAGAGCTATGCTTGAATACATTCACAAAAAATCCGTAAGTGGAAAGTAGAATAATCCTAGATGGGTTCAAGGTAATAGAATGACCGTTCACAGAACACGGTAGTTTCTGAATAAACTGAAAGAATTATACAAAAAATTGCAACAAAACATCCAAGCTCAGCTGAAGTCACATATAGAATCGGTTGATTAATAGAATTGAGGTGTTGATTAATTCATCTTCTTGCACATGTAGGCCTAATCGAGTGGAAAGGGAACCTCACATCAGCGAACACTGTTCCCTTTAAAAAATTTTCATAAGATTCCATCAGGTTATGTTTAAACTTACATTTAACTAAACAATTTTTCATTTGGAAGAAATCTGATTTCTGAAAAAGTATTAAATTTTTTATACTTATCAAATAGTATTACACAAGAATTAGAAGGAAGGATTCCACACTTTCAAGAGTCTCAATAAATTGTCGGTTCTTCCGGTAAACAGAAATAAATTCATTGTTATATATAGTTCACTTGATTTCATTTTCGAATCCTTTGACTCTATTTTGTATAATGTTAATTTTTACGTGATAGGATGCATATTGAAATATTGAAAATTGAAATTGATTGAAATTTATTACTTTCTTAGTAATTTTATGTAACACCCTCTGATATTAGTTTATTAAATTGACAAAATTATTTGATTTTTATCATCATTAAATAGTTTTTTCAAATAAAATATTCAATTGATGAACAGCTTAACCCATACTGCAGCTTTTTATACATGAAACACAACTAGCATTTAAAGACAGGCCTTACATTTAAAGAGGAATGGATTCTGTAGAACAGCCAACCTGTGTAAACCATACCTTGAGCCAGTCCAAATCATACTGCATATCAGAGATCAAAGATTCAATTTGCCTATTACAAGAGTATGTCATGGTCCACAGAGTCGAAAGCTTTTGTTATATCAACAAATAGGCCCATGACGTTAAGGTTCTCATTTAGTCCACTGAAAATTCCAGAACAGAATGTCAACAAAGCATCCTCTGTGGATTTTTCTCAATGACAAATTGGTTTTACTTAGAAAACTATTTATATTTAAGACTTTGAAATAACTTGATTTAACTAATTAATCTATAATTTTTGAGAACACAGATAGCAATGAAATAGGTCTGTAATTATTCAAATCAGATCTATCTCCTTTTTTAAATAATGGAATGACTACAGCTCTCTTTAGACACTCAGGAAATTCCCCGTTTTCAAAACTTAGATTTATCAAATGAGTAAGTACTGGACTTATAAAATCACTCGAAAGTTTAACGGCAAACGCTGAAATACCATCAATCCCCGAGGCTTTATTTGAACTCAATTGGGAAATCACCTTTCCAACCTCATCCACGCACGTGGGAAAAAAGAAAAATGATTTCTGCTCATACACCGGAGGAAAAACTTTATTGTAATCAGTCAGGTTCAAATTCCGAGAGTCATCCATTTGATTCATGAGTTTTTCTACAATTGTAACAAAAAATTGTTACTGTCACGGTTTAAGCATCTTAATATTTTTGTTTGAATGGCTATTTACTACAGTAGCTGTATTTAAAATTTCAGAAAAAATACTTAAAAATGTATCAAAGGCAGCAGAAACATTTGCTGTATTAAAAACATCCATCCAGTCAGCATCCCTCAATAAATCAGCAAGCAAATTCTTATCGATCGTTTTTTTGTTCTGAATACATGGAAAATTTGGTTCATTATCAGAGTGAGAATTATTAAAATCTAAGAAACAAATGGTAGCATCAATCGCTACGGCAGAAGACAGCACATGCGCATCAGCCAGTACATTGTCTCTGGATCTAAAAAATATATGATCAATACAGCGATTAACGCGAGTTGGAGAGTTTATTAATTGGGAAAAGCCGTTAGCACTCAATAAAGTTTGATATTCATCTACAAGGCGGGATTTATCAAGTAAACATAAATTCATGTCACCTAATAGCATTAAGTTCCTATCATTGAATGAAGATAAAACATCGCTCAACTGATTGATAAAATTAGGCACAGCGACGGAATGAAGACGATAAACAGCGATAAAAGAAAAGGTTCGGCTAGAACCGATATCAACGTTTACTTTAATTGCATCTGCTGATAACATATCTAAAGTAGCCGAATATTTCTGTGAAACAAACACTATTACGCCTCTGATCTGTAATTTTCATTACATTTAGCAAATTGATTGTAGCCATCTAATTGAAAGCAGCTTCTTTCACATTCAGATATCCATATTTCTGATAGAACAATGATAACTGGTTTCTTTTTTAATGAATGTAGATAAATACAAAGTCTATCAAAATTTTCTCTTAGACTACGTATGTTTTGGTGGTATATGCAGAAGTTGTTTGAGACTTCAATCAAATTATTGAACTCTACAAAAGAGTCATCATCACTCATCTATTGTAATAGTATGATATGTATATTTACTAGTAATATTCGCATAAAAAATAAAATAAAATAAAACTAAGGGGGTAATTTCACCTTAACCCGAAGGAAAAAAAACAAGTAAACAAGAGGATACAGGAACATGCACACATGAAATAAGTGTAACTTATTATTTTGGACGATAAATATATGAGAAAATATACGATAAATATAGACTATAATTATGATAAATATAGAAATAGTAAACTTATTTCTTTGAACGACGAATACACATGATAGCTAATTGCGACTCTCTTAAAAGGAACTCAAATCGTCCATGCATGTTATCCTACCGATGAACCCTGTTCTTTCCTGGACTTAGACACTCATTGATGAGCGTCCGACCCTTGCAACGTCTCAATCATTACTGATATACTATCTATACTAGATAGTATAGATACTATCTATAGATAGATATACTATCTATCAATCATTTGAAATTAATTAAGAAAAAAAAGTATGTCCTCTTTTTTCGCTCAGATGGGACCGACATCATTTAATGCAAGGTATTATTTAATATAAGGAACGTTCTTAAATAGCCCCTAAACTGGTTGGTGACAACTATGATCTATAAAGCCTGGTTTTCATTAGTAGAGTTAGTGGTAGAGTTCCCTGGGCGAGTACTAACTATCTTGTGAACTCTCCCAATGAAAACGTTCATAGTAGAGTAGAGTGATGGTAGAGTACTTGTTTTTGAGTACCAAGTAAGTAGAGTAGAGTTAGTACGGTAGAGTTAGTATGCTAGTTACTCTACCACTAACTCTACTAATGAAAACCAGGCTTTAAACCCATATAGGCTATTATCGGGAGTGCTTACTTTCTCAATGGATATCAACCAGGGCTTAATTTGTACGGTACGCGCCGGTACTTTAAAATCACTCCAAAAACGAGTTTTGAGAAGTTGAAATTTCATTTTTCCCCGGACCCCCCCCCCCAAGTTTGGCTGGGGGGCCAGACCCCCCTAGGTTCTCCCCTCCGTACCGGAACCTTTATTTTTACAAATTAAGCACTGGATCACAATGTATGTTTTTGTATCTGTGTTTATTGGGAAATGAAATTATTTGTACCTTAATGTAATTTTGGCAAGTGGATAGAGGCAATCCGACTAGAGACACTCCGTTGATGGCGATTATCTGGTCGCCGATGTTGAGCTGGCCGCAGCGGGCTGCCGCGCCGGCCGGAGCCAGGTTGGCTATCACGACGGTGGGCAGCATTGAGCCCCAGCCCGACTCCACTATCACTACTCCCAGAATCTCTCCCTTCGTCTTCGGCACTACCACCTGGCACCAACACACAATTCAATTCATTCAGTACACAAACGAAAACAATCAACATATTCAACATTCCACAGAAATAATGTTCAATAATAAAATAATAACTGAAGAAGTTTTATTTTTAAAAATTCAAGTATCAATGCTCATGAGATCATCGTTATGAGCTTCATCATCATCATCATCATCGTCTTCTACTTGATAAGTTACTGTATTTAATTGTTTATTAATAGTTTTTCTACCAAAATTGGAGTGGCCATAGCCGAGTGGGTTAAGTGCTGGCTTTGTAACCTAGAGGTCCCGGGTTCAAACCCAGGTCAGACCGTGAGATTTTAGCTCGAGCCACTCCTCGTGTTTCGGAGGACACGCTAAGCCGTCGGTCCCGGCTGCATAAAAACAGTCGTTAAGTCACGTCAGAGACCCTGAACTGATCAGGAGTGACCTGAAAACTCTGACACCAGACCTGAGCCAGCCAGGTTTCTACAAAAATTTCAATGTAAAATGGTGTCTCATGTAACTCAACTTCCAACTGACAATTATGCGATGCTTCTGACATGAGTATTGAACCCTATCTCTATTCTTTGCATATTTTGTCAATAATTAAGATAGTTTGAAATGTATTGTTCATTTCAGTTTTCTATGTGTACCATTTATAATACTAAAGCTGATTGATTGATTTTTAGAATTGTTGTACTTGTTTGATTATTACTAATTAATAATTTTCATCTAAATTTAATACAGTAGTTTTCTCTCTATTATTTGAAATGAAAAATAACTAATTGCATTGAATCCAATACGGGATTACCTCTGGGATTCAAAAGGTAAAAGCAAAACCAACTCACATGCTGATAGCACAGTATCATATTTATGTTAACCTAGAAACTTGACTTTAAACTAATGTTGAAACAGTATTTCAACAACATTCTACTGGCAGAGGAGTTCACGTAAGATGCTACGACTTAGAAGTAAGTTGACATTGAAATTTGTAAAAATAAGAAGTAAAAAATGAGTTGGCATCCATTTGAGTTAATCAGTCTATACAAAAAAGTACTCACTTCTTTTTGCATTTCCTTTTTCGCAAACATTTGTAGTTCATCGCCGAAAATTTCTTGAGAGTTGAGAACTTCCTGGTAATCCATTTCTTTAACAAAACTGTGGTCCTCGATTCCATTAGCTTTAAGAAATTCCATGTACGCCACTTGGAATGCTTGTCCTATTGACTGGGCTATAAATTGAGCCTGAAAGTGACAAAACATTCTATATTGTATTAGGAAGAAAAAAGTGTAGTAAAGATATCAATAAATGTTTGCAGAACAAAAACATATTTTTTTAAATGCGTGAGAACCTTGAAATAGAAAACAGCGAAAAACAACTATTTGCAAAAGAAAATATATTAATTTTAAAAACTACAACTTGGAGCTTAGAGGATATCCCCACCTCGATCATGATAAACAAAAAAAGTTTTAATTTCAACTGAATAAACTGCATAGACTGTAGTGTTGGCGCCTTACTAAAAAACGATACATTTCATTCAGTAGGCATAATAGAAGTTCAATTTATTAAATTCGTCGTAAATTCAACTTGTTTAATCGACAAATTATTGGATTTCAGCTATATTCTAGCTAGTTGAAATATTCTACCTATGTTCAACTAACTGTTGAGGAGACCAAGGTCTAGACAAGGCTGTAGTGCTTCGAGAATAAGAAAGTTATACATTATAGAATTTAGCAAGATTCATCATTTAATATATGATTGTTATGTAAGTTATTCATTTCATTTATTTCCAAAAACAATACAATAATACAACATATAAATACAGTACAATACAAAATTGGAAAAAGTGGTTAGGTGACCTCATTAGTATTGAGGCACCATCAACAATACTATTTGAGATCTACAGGTTAGCCGTAGGAAGTTTAATCAACGGCTAACCTGCAGGTCTTATATAACTTACATGAGAATCACATTTCACTGAAGAGTTCCAACAATTTCCAAATTAATTTTATTCAAGGACGATCATAGAGCTTATATAAGAATTATAACTATATTGATAACTTGAAACATCTAAATAATGAAAAATATGCTTTGAGAAAAGAGTTTGGCGTGACTGACAGACTATAAAACGCACCTCTTCGCTTTCAAAAACATGGCAGATCATTTTCGGAGTTCGGTTCACTTTTGGCGGGTCGTCGACGTCGTGAGGCACAAACCGCCGCCGCGCCATCAACACCACCAGGTCACCTATGTCCGCTATGTAGGAAATGGTTCGCAGCGCATGGTCCATCATTATCTCCTAGAAACACAATCATTGAATATTTGTAATGACATTCATGTTCATTTAATAGGAATTGAATTAAAAAATAAAAATCACTCTTTTTAAACTGACACCTAATAGAAAAGGACAAATGATAGATTTTCACAAAAACATTTTCAAAAATTTTCAATCTTTTTTATACCAAAATGGTATAATTTATCCTCAAAAATTTATTTAAATGGTTTTTGTGTATTTAATGATATGAAGTAAGAGTTCCTTAAAAACATACAAAAATATATAAACCTTGAAAATAAAAGTTGATTAGACCCTAGTCTAGTTGAATTTTTTGGTATTGTGTATAATCTATGGTTAACGGATGTAACAAATTTGATGGAATACTCTATATAGAGGAAAATTTTGCCTTTATAAAAATATAACTTATGAGAACCTCAATCATTAAAAACTAGAACTGAGCTTCAATCTTGAAGCTCATTCAACCCAGAAAACCATGTCCGTGACACTTTTTCTGTCATTTTTGAGCATACCCTCTTTTTCTCTTTCATCGATCAACACAATAAAGATATACTAGCCGAAAAGAATATTACTTGAAATATTCCTCAGACCACAAGTATTCATTTGGAAGTAAATATCAAGGTGCTTCAAGTTAAAATAAACAAGTGTTGTTTTGATAGAAAACTAGAAATCATTTTTAAATATTGCTTGGAAAGACTGGACGACTCGAACGACTTAACGGGCATTAAATATCCAATTACTCGCATGATAGAGTAACATCATCCTTTTGAATATACTGAACACTCAATGTACTGTGAAGTACAATATTGAATACCTATAGTACTGTAAATGCATAATACATTCAAAAGTATGGAATTACTCTTTTATGCGAGTTTAAAGATGCATCAAGAATATTGCACTGTATTTCTTGCACATACCTTCAGGTCAGTATTCAGAACCATAATTTTTTCTGTCGATATGAAGAGGTCCACCTCTGTACTAGGCTGTGTCTCGCCTTCAGGAGCCTGAAAAATTAAATTCGTAATTATTAATCAACAAGATTCTATGTCTTTGTGAACATTTATTCAGCTTCAACTTTCCTAGAGGGTTTGGATTACGACATATCATCAACAAAAAAAATCATCTCCAACAGAATAATGCTTATTATTTTCATCTCAATTACTTTGTTTCTTCTCCCACCATAGTAATGATATGAGAAACTGTAGCCTTTATTTTTCAAACAAATGATCACTTTCAATCTCAATATAATAGTAAAAGTAGAGCATGATTAAACTTGGAGACAATTATAGAATTGAGAAGTATTCATCAAACACTACTATCAAAGGTGAGGCATTTGCAATTTCACTAATATGTATTGGAATTAGATGTGACGCTTGGCACAATTGAAAAATTTGCCATCAGTAAAATATACAGAAATATAGTAACATCAAATCATTGATGTGATCATTTCCAATGTTGTTATTGTAAACATTGAATGGTAGAATTGTTGAAATAAATTTATTCATTCAACGTGAGAATTTAAAAACAAATCATTAATAGAATTACTTCGTCACAGTTAATTAGTTCTTTATAATTTGAGACATTGAATGAACTGAATTTAAAGTTGGAGTGTAAGCAGAAATCTTCTCTATGAGTGGTGTTTATGGATATAAATTACTAGTACTCGGGAAGCGACATTAATTAAGCAAAGTAATAAAATAATATACAGAAATTAATATTCGAGAAAACAAATAAATACATTGATCTACATGCGGCTATAAATCAATATGGAACAGTAGATAAATACTGGAGTAATAAAGCCGAGACAATAAATTGATGAAGAATACTGTCTGCGTATACAATGCAGTATAGGGATGAGTTTTATATGAGAAAAAGTCAAGGACAGCAGAAAAATTATACAAATAACTTACCAATGCCTACGGGATCAAGCAGCAATAATGAAAAAATACATCATCAGTATGCATATTGAGATTACAGACATTAAAAATGTTTCAAATAAAACTAATAACGCAAAAGTTCAAATTATGAAGTTCTAATATCAAAAGTTATAACGATCCAAAACTAAAATGAAAAAGTATTGATAAGATTGTTACAGAACTCAAGCAATATTGTCAGTAGGAAGCTACTGATTTCCCAATTATTAGGAATAAATACAACATGATGAATTTGGGAATATGAATACCTAGTAAAACGGATTGCGGTTTCCTAACTAAAAATTATGCAATAATTCAATACCGGGCTTCAGAATATGATTCATTAATTTTTTCAACTGATAATACAGATTAATAGTTTATTATGATGGAACATTTTGAAATTTTCAATTGATATCATGACTATGAAAAAGCCAAGTCTACGTGACATGTTGTTAGACAAAAATTTGTATTTTATAAGGGTAAAATATGTGGTTAATTGGAATAAGATTAACGGTGTTCAATGTAGTTTTTAGTTCAAAATTACTAAAATCAGAGAAATTAATTAACCAACTATGAGTTGTGTCCGTGTTAAAATACTATTGCGAGGATGAAACTCCGAGGATAGGCGTTAGAAAAGCTACGAGATTATACTATTGAGCCAACAAGTCTTTAAAATTTTGAAATGAGTCAGTTAACAAAATCATGCTCCAAAACTATACAAACAGTATAATAAAAATATTATTGGAGAATATAGTCATCAGAATACAGACAATTGAAAAATGGAACTACAATGTTCTAAACTATATTTACTTGTAAATATACAATCAAGTTGGCATTGAAGTAGTATGTTATTGAATAATTTATACAAAGGAGTGGGAATTATTACACATGTAGATTACAGATTATAGTTCTAAGTAGGTGAAGGTACATAGTTTCAGTCACTGCCATCCAATATATTAGAAATTCTTTCAATAAAACAAGGATTTCATGTTTAAAAACATTCTATAATTTTTTTCAATCTTTTTCAAGAAGCTCTTCATTGGCTTCATTAGAACTTGTGTGTCGAAAGAAGATACAACATTCTAATCTTGTTACAGATGGAGGAGATCAGATTGAAATCTAGATTTAACGAACCTTACTGGAACGCTAAATGATAATGTCATTAATGATGTAATTTTTTGTGGAAATGGAAATCAATTCATCAGAATGTCAGTAGAACGACTTCCCGAAGGATAAAATATGTTGAGGGGGTCTTCATAATATTCTGAAACCACATTTATTGTAGGTTTTAGTTGTAATTCCCACATGAGTCCGGGACTTGTGAGTGGGCATGAGATAGATAATTTATCAAAAACATTTGTCAGACAGAATGGGAACCGAACCCAAAATTTATAAGATTAAATTTTTTATTCCGAAATTTTACATTACTTGAAATTTTCATTGTTTTCAAGATTAAATTTCTCAGTTCAAAAGTTTACATTGTTTTTACAATTTCTGTTGATTTAACGGAACTCCATGATGAAAGAAAACACTATTAACTGATGTTTTCAATTCTACTAATTTAGTTAATTTCACTTATTTGATTCTATTAATTTATCCCATCAACAGCACTAATTTAGTGGAATTGTCAAAATCAAATAGTGTTTCTTTCGTTTACATTGTTTGTGGCATAATAAAGGCGCAGAACCTCACTTGAATGATGATAACAAAACTAACCACTGCACGATCTCTGCCGAGTGCTTTAGATTCAAATAACTCAATAATAATAACAATGATAAATAAACACCAAATGAGTGTTTTAGAATTGAGCCTTTCAGTTCTTTCTTACGATTTTTTCGTCATTCCTCATTCTATTCTATCGCTTTAGTTAAATATATCTTGTGTTAGTCTCCCTCCAGCGGTCCGTAAGCTGCATCTTACGTGTTGGATGCTATTTTCTCAATAAGTTACATTTTGTTTATCTTTTACTAAAATTATTATTTTGTTTTGACATTAGTATTTGTTCTCAATGAGTTACATTTTATTTATCTTTTACTAAAATTATTATTTTGTTTAGACATTTGTATTTGTTCTCAATAAGTTACATTTTGTTTATCTTTTACTAAAATACTGAATATCATTATTTTGTTTTGAATGGTTTTTGCTCTTCTCTATTGAGAATGAAACTTCTAAACAAATTCTAAATGAAACGGTACAAATGTAAGATTAATTAGCGGGCTGAGTGGAGTGGAGTACACAGTAGTTGATTTTTGCCTAAATCTTTGTTACTAAGTTCTTTACATTATGATTATTTCAATCATCTTCTGTGTGAGATAATAAAGGTTGAGGACCTTTATTTTAAGGACAGCCTCTTCGACCATGGCTTTCTTCATGCGCCGTTTGGTGGACAGAGTGTGCTCTTCCTCCTCGTCGACAGCGACCGATCCGAGAAACCGGAGTCGGAACAGCGATCCGGGTCCGAGCCGGCCCGCTCCGAGCTCCGCGTCCGACACGTCGGTCGGCGACGAGTCCGAGGCGGCGGCTGGCTCCTGCGCATGCGCCAACTCGCAGCCGGCGTGATGCTCGTTCACACCAACCTGTCACACAACACACACACGCACTCGCACCAACCACTCTATCTCTGTCTGCCTCTTCTCCTCCCTCCCGCCCCCTTATCTAGCCGCAACATCCGATGAGCATTATCAACTGATCACACCCGAGAAAATACTCAACGACTGACCATTCTGGTTTTGTTTTTTAGATAGACTATTCTATAAATTATAATTTTTCATTACTATCGTTATTATTATTATCCTCTGTGTGATTTGTCTCCAGTTTACTGGATATGAAAGTGACTTATCAAGCAAAATGACTCCCTTTCAAAGGTAGAATGTTTATTGACGTTGTGCACTGTATGAAGGATTTTTGCATTATATTCAACACCCATGTTGACATCCCCAACTTCAGGCACATATTTATTGTATTATTGGGTTTTATTTTTATATATTTTGTCAAATTATATCATGATGATACTTATCATCCTACCTATCTAGATTCTGATCAAGAATTTAATGTAATTAGAAAAATTGTTGGAATGGAAATTGAGAATGATTTTCTTATTGAAAAGTCTAGTTAGACTTAGAGATGTTCATTAATCGATCTCAACATTCCATTAGATTGATAAAATGTATTTGAAAAAAGGTTGAAAGCATTAGTGTAGTAAGACAGTATTTTTTAGCCAACTTGTAAGTATCACATGCCCCCGCTTTCTTATTCTCTCATACCCCAAGCACTGTGACATGAGACCTGAGTTGAATAACTTTGAAACCTTTTATGGAAGCTTTCAATTAAAAGGTTGATTGTATTAGCTCTGATTAGTTTTTCATGTTCAAAGTCATCGGATAGGTGAACACCGCAGTTCATCAATCAAAATCTCTTTTCAACTGCCCACGCACAAGTCTAGAGATTATCTATGTGAGCATCAGCCTCAGTAAAAACATATACGAATGCTAAGACCAGTTAAAACTATAGTAACGATATTTGTAAACGTTGTAATGTTAACCAGGATTACCTACATGAAAATTTGTCAAATTTCCAAATTGGTTTAAATTGACGGTAGATAGAACCTTGAAAAACTTGCTCGTAAAATGATTCTACTTTCAAGTTGTAGTGAAAAGTGCGAAACAATGGTGTTTTACAAAATAAGAAATATGTTTTCAATTCAATGGAAGATTAACTAAAGTGATAGGATAAGTCTTGCAATAAAATGCTTCTGCACACGTGTGCACAACATGTATGTTGTTAGTGAAAGTTATTACTGTTGAAGTTGAACAATTGCAGTCTAATGATAAAGTTAGTTGGTATACAGTATTATTTTGTGTTGTTTTTACTAACAGTCTACTACAAAAGCTTTAGGTGCCCAATGCTTGAGATATGGGGTTGTGGCTGGTTCATTTTTTAGTTAGGAAATAATGGTTTTATGAGTGGAAACTGGGTTATTAGTGATTAATTGTTATTTTTGGATGTAGGTGACCAGTTGATTTGCTCATCTCATTTGCAACTAGATTAAGGGGAGAAGTCTGCATATTAAATCTCAATAACACTGAAAAAATTGTTCCAGTTATCCACCAAAGTGGAGAATTCGATTGAGTTTATGCTGGATTGTGTTCAAGAAGAAAATCTCTAATAAAATTCATGATGAATGGTACCAAAGTTTCCTTTGGTGTTTTCTTGAATTTGTACATAGTTTGAATTTTTTATACATGTGAATAGGATTGAAATTGAAAAATAGCAAAAATGCCTTCTATTCAATTTCACTTTAAATGAACCAGTAGCCTATTTGTGGAAAGAAATTGATTTAAAATCTTGATAAAAAATCAAATTAGCTTAGTTGTTAGAATAAATTTTCACTGGCTCAAGCAGAGATAAAATTATTTTTACTTTATTGGAGAATAGACACACAGAAAACATTCAGAGATGAGCTGGTAAGTATAAAATAAATTGAGTGACTACATTTTATTAATCTGTGCCTGATATAGTGCTGCATTAAATGTGTTATCCATATAGATGCGTTCTCCTGTAACATTTTTATATGAGTATGGCATCATGAATATAGTGCACATTCTCTGTATAAGCGTGATAGAGGAATGAGACGCATTTTATTCCTTGGAATACAACCATTGAATAAAAGCAAAACAGCACCACGTTGAAGAAATCAAGAATATTCTCCTCAGAATATTAAGATTGATTTTATTAGAATTGAGACATTAAAGAAGACGTATTTATTACTCGATAAATCCCATGAATGATGATAAAAATATCATGTTTAATGGGTGAGAAATTGATGAAATCCAGACTTGATTATCATTAGAGTGGAAAGTGAAAGAATTTTGATAAGATAAGCACTTTGATAGTAAGTTTGTAGGACCACTTTAACGGTTTCATGGACAAAAATGCATTAATGAATAAATAAATCAACTTAGTTGAAGGTCACATTTCACCAACATGAATGAGAATAAATTGCAGTGCAAGTTTGTGCAGGTGATCGATTATTGTAAAATAAGATTGGTGCAGAAGAAATAAGAGTACATAAATTTATTGGCTAATATGGAAGGTGCACTGAATTTATGTAAACAATCATTTAACGAGCAAGCATATTTTTATTTACAACATATTTGCAATTACGCTTTCGGTAGCTAATTCCCCAATAAGTTCAAAAGGGTCATGCTCCTCTAGCATAATTAGTAGAGAAATGCAATGTTCAAGTTCAGATGCAGTCGGGTCATCTACAGGGTATTTAAGCGTTTGAATAATCAAAACCAGTTGAATACTGCTTCCACAGTAACCGATAACAATTTCCTATTCACTCAAGCTAAAATCTAGTCATTTAGACACTGAAACTTCATTCCAAATCACTGTGATTAACATAGAGGACAAGACTCCAATGGTTGGTGCTAGAGGTGTTGTGTTGGTGTGGCTGTGTGGTTCTTGTACACAAATATATATATTTTGGTATGTGCTTGTTCACGTGCATTGGATAACATCTTCCTAGATATAAAACAAACTCCAATTCGAAGTCCAACATCTATGTACTCCACACCTGATAGTATAAATTCACACCAAAGCAAAACAAGACTACACAAGAAGTTTCCGCGATTTTTAATCATAAGCTTTGATTCATATTTACATACTTGAATAATATATACACATTCTTCAGAATTAGAACGACCAAATGAAGTAGATAATAACATTTATGGTAGCCCATGATTACCACTTGGGCTGATTTGAATCCTAATATAGGGTCCGGCACAAAAACTACCTGATTTGAAATGCGCGCCATTCAGGCGGCATGATTTATAGCGTACTGGGACGCCCATTGTTGTGAGGTATGATGGCGTCTGAAACGGGTGGAAATAAAACTTCAAAATCATACCTTTCAAATGAAATAGGTCCCAGTACGGTATAAACCATACCGCCTTAATGGCAGGCATTTCAAATCAGGTAGTTTTTGTTCCGGACCCTTTAGTAAAGCTCCAACATTCACATTCAGAACTGTTAAAAATCTTCAAACTCTGTTATATTTTTAATAAACCCTTTCTCAAGCTTTTTCCCAGTGATGGAATCATTGTATATTTTTTTGCAATATACTATTAATCTTGGTTCCATTACTCGTTGATATTGGTGACCACAACTAAAATCATTCAGGAAGTTGGAGACACATATCTCATACAACAAAACATATTTTGAAGCGTGTAACTTAGATATGAACAATTATATTTAATTTTTCAATTCAAATAAATCTTTCAACATTCAAACAAAAAAGCGTAAAGAACTTTATCGATTGACTCATGCGCTTATCGAATTGAATGCATCTAATAATATCGTTGTAAAAGTAGAAATTCAAGATTCAGTGAAAAATATCAGAACGAATGATCAAGTAAAAAATCTCAGCATATAACAATATTATTGAAGTAGATTGATTTAGGGTTGAGTGGTGGAGAATTTTTTCTCCTTTTGATTGATAAATACATAAATTTCCTATAATCGGAATTTGTGATGCTTCAAGTCACTGATATAATGGGGAAAATTTACTGCTGTTGTAACAGATTGGGAATGTACAATTTTCAAACAAGTACATCTGCCTTCACCATGATATAAGAAACTATGAAGAAATAACACCATTGTTTGATAATTGATAGACACACAACAACGCACTTCAGTACATAGCATATAAATAAAAACATAGATCGTAATAGTGATCGTTTCAATGAAACAAGGTAGAAAGCGTGCGACCCACTTCTTCGAATAACCCAATGAATAATAATGCTGTGCAACTTGAAATGTGATTTGTTGACAAATAAAAAGAATTGAATTGAAACTCTTGAAGCAAAAATATGACATTTTCAATTTTTTTGTTCATCTGTACAGGTATTCGACTATACAATCAGATACTGTATATCCTGAAGACAATTGATTAGCAGATTTGAGCTGGGGAAATACTGATTTTTCTATTCGACTATGATTCGTAGCCGAGGGCGATAAGCGCCTGTCTGATAATCCAAAGGTTCCAAGATCGAATATAGAACAAATAAATTCAATTTGAAACCTATAATTCTATTTTTTGGAGATAAACTTTTTATAAACGATATCTAAAATATTCAATCCAAGAAATACCCATATTCAAGAAATTACATTCTTGATTTGAAAATTTCGGAAGTTACATTTATACAACTTTAAACTTTTAAACTTTCAAGAATGCGGAGACAACTAGTATACTTGTAATCAAACGATTGAATTTTAAAAAATTATCGACGTGCATAATTCAAACAAATAACAATTAGTTTGGAAAAATATTGTAAATTCGGTTGATAATTTCACGTTCGTATTTACCATGAGCATTCACTTTCATGTTTAGATAAGCTGATGAATGCACTTGCAAATGGGGAGAAAACGTCTAACAAGAAAACTGCAGGTAGCTCAATCCACTATATGATTTAAAACGTGTTCAAGCTTCAATTTGGAGGGAGGGTCAAGTGCAAGTTTCATTGGCTACAGAGATGGATTAAAGTGCTGACCTTGATTCTAGAGACGGCCTCCTCAGCTTGCAGCATGCGCGTAGATTTGGTTGGCTGGCCTTCGCACACCAGCTGCGTCGATCCCAGGTACCTTGCTCTGAAGAGGACTCCTTCTATCAACACTGCCGGTTCGTGGATCATAACTGTCCAAGAAGAAAAAGGGCCATTCAGAACATACAATGACCATCTAAGTAGATGATACTATACAGCTTGAAAATATTTAATGTTGAAAAACATGATTATATCTAATTTTCTCCAAGTCAGATTCTTCAATTTTTCAATGTCACAAGGGATGAAAAATTAAAAAGATAAAAACAACTTAATACGGATTATCCTCCAATTATCATAATGGTCAAATAATTTTTTTTTAAATTGTTCCCCATCAAAAAATGCGATCATATTTAAATGAAAATAATCCAGATATAATTATTCTTATCCAATAACAATAGTTTTGGAATGTGAAAAATTATTGATGGAGAATAGGAATTATACTGTATTTGATTTGGAAGGAAATGAGATATTGCAACTATACAGTTGATTTTATGTAATTAGGAATTTTGTTCAATTAAATATTATGTATTTGATTTGTATGGAGCAATAAAGTTGAGAAGTTGAGGGTTATAGAAAGATTCCCTGTGTATAATATTGTATATGTTTATTGTGTAACACGTTGGGGACATTCTTACTATTTTTTACAAAACCATTTAAAATTACTTGGAATAATACCTTATTTTTTGACAGTAAATATTAGAATTTACGTTGAATTGAAATTAAAAGAACTTAAAAACGCAAAGAGATTCATTAAGTTGTAATAAATAATTGAATATTTTTCTACTTTCAACCATGATTGATGGTATGTAAACAACATCGAATTCGTAACATGAAAGGAAAAATCTCAACTAATGTAGTTTCATTAGCAAGACGTATAAGGGAAGATTCAAAGCATTTATTTACATGCATTGATTCTCAATCAATAAAAATAAACATGCCGCACAAAAACACTCAGAGCAAATCACTACCTTACATCATATTAGACTATTATTACAATTTACAGCAGATTACATGAATGAATAGTCTCTATTCACTCTCTTCATTAATCAGCTAGAATTTTACAAACCATGAAATTTTTTTAATAAAATTCTGCTTTGTGGATTTAAAAAAGAGTATTGATATACAACGCTTGATTTGAATGAATTTTGTTTATCGCAATCGCTTTTCAAGAGTCTGTTCAACTTTACAAATTAATTTGCTTTCAATCTCTTCTCAAATTGCTGCAAACATTGTTGAAGTGTATTCCTTTATTCTTCAAATTGGAGCCCCGAAAGGGATGATCTCATGATGACTATTTAATACTATTCAATATTACTTGGAAATTTATTCAATTGATAAATATTTGTTGAAAAACAATTATTGCAATATAATGGCTTATTACGGAATGATAAAATTTAGTTCCACCTTGAGTGCCAAATCTTTCAAATACAAATATAAATATAAAACTATAAAAATAGCGTAAATTTATAAACTCTGGCCACTACCTTTATACATTACATTTTCCAGTCACCATATAATGAGAAAATTGATAAGTTCAATTAGACAAAGCCTAAATAAAATTTTCTAAGAAAAGATGGATAAAAATACTCAATGGATAGAATTCATGCAATTATACAATATAGTTATGAATATATATATGATGTATAAGATGGATCTTCATTGAGTTCCTGAACTGAACTACCAATATTTGCAAAAGAAAGGCTTTGTGAATGTCCTGTTTAGAGGTAAGTGGAAATTATTTCAGCCGAGAAAAGAATTCAAACTTTATTTAACAATAATCTATTTAACAAGAATGATTTTCATGGGATTCTGAAAATATTCATAGATACAAATTCAGAATTATGAAGTTCCAGAACTGATATTTATCATGCACGGTTAGGTTTTCTTACAACTTTAAAAAGGAATGCTTTACAAGCAAATTAATCATACATTTCATTTATAGAACTAAAAATAGCCAGTCAGGAGAAAAAGAGATGATACGTAAAAGTATTGAAATTCGACGAAATATTGATAGGATACAAACTGTTGAGGACAGTAAAAAATAAAGGAAAAGTCTATTTTGAAAGCTTAACATCGAAGGAAAAAAGAACAAATATGTATTCTATCCAAAGATGCAAATGCAGGGAATAATAAGTTTCACTTACAAACATGCTACTAACAAGGTACCTATCAGATGAATGCACAAGGGTCTACCCGTTTCAGAGAAAGAAAGCAATGATTACCCAATATCAAACAAAAAATCAAGAAACAAGATAAAATATAAACGATATTACAATATTAAGAGATTAACTCAATAATCAGGAAATCAAACAACAAAACAAAATGACTCATACACATCAAGAGCCAATATACGAAACTTACCACAAATTAATCAAGAGTCCCATATTATTCAGAACGTAAAAATGAAATAAGAGAACAACATTTTACATTTCATAAAATAAAACGTTACACAAGGCTTTACTAACAGTGAATGATATTCATATTACAAAAATCTATCTAGTAATTTGGTCCTCCACTAAAAGCTCATTGCACATGTAAATAACATGTAGCGTCCATAGTGCACGATAACAATAAAATAGTGATCAATTATTAGTATAATTCTATTAGCGAATCTATAATAGGAACTATCGATATTCTTCTGGGGACTAATTTTAAATCTAGACTACTACGGGAATATTCTACCTGATGTTAATATGAGAGTTCTGTCTACATTCGCAATTCAGTACATTACATACATAAATTTATAGATACACTTAAAATTTTATAATCAAGCCAGAGCTGATCAAATCTTTCTTACGCTGTATCCTATCTATGAAGAATGTCAAGAACATTTTTTCATACACTTTACTAGACCTATGTAAGTGACTATTCAATAAATATTCAAACCTAACTCTTAATCCAAGGGTTATAACTACGAGCTTCCTCATATTTCAAGTAGTAAGAATAACAGCTTTACTTGTTTGATATAAATGAACATTTAAAAAAATATTTCTTGAGAAGACCAAACATTTCAGAAATTTGTTAATTGTTGATAGAATTTTAATATAATTTAGTGTGCTAAGAGACAGTACCTTAAGTATAAAATATGAAAGTATGTAAATAAAAATAAAATGAATCGATACAACCAAACACGCTATACAAATCATGCAGTCTTGGGATCTTATTCAATTTAGTAAGAAACGAAATTAACAATATCTCAGTAATAAAACTCATTTTTCTTAGAGCCGGCATTTTAATGTTGAAAATGTTTTGCAAGTAAAATGTGCCATCCGTTCTCGAAAATTTGATAGTTTCAACAAAGTTCAGTTTTAAAAGCTCAACGATATTTTCAATATGAAAATCAGAGGTTCGACCAACATCCGATTACTGAGCAAAGAGTTGAGGATTAATGGTTGACTCAGCCAATAGCAATCGACTTTTTTCTCACCAATTAAATCATTGCAGCGGCAATCATACTCAGACATAATAAATTTCTGCGTCAGTAAAGGTTGATGATTTCTCCAGTGTCAAAATCAGTTGGTAATTGTCAATATTAGTGTTATTCTGTTAATACTTTTCTCTCCCCTAAAAAATAATAGAATGGAATTTGGGATGAAAATTGAATAAAATGACACAATTACCTTCTCTATTTCGTCCTTTCTTCTTGCTGCTTTCTTTATCCTGTAATTAGAAAATAGATTCATGAATTATTGTTTGAACCAAGAAAACCATCACTTTCCTAATCATAAATCAGAGCTAGCTGATAAATTATTATCTTATGATAAAGAATGAAACGTTATAAATCTTTTGAAAATAACTAAGATGCTTAAAAATTTTATTAGAAGAGATTAAAGCGGAAATTGTCATAAATTTAAATTAGGAATCGTGTAATGGATAATGAATTCAAATCTCCACTTACTAATATAAATAACACCAGTATTTAAAAATTAAAGTGGATTCGTACTTTAATTTCTCTATTCATTCCCGCAAGTAAATTACATAATACAGTAGAAGCAATATCGGGATCATGATATTGGGGCAAAGAATTAATAAGAACAAGAAACATTTAGGGAAAAAATCAAAAGAAAATTACATTATTTGGTCAATAAAATATCATTATATCTACCATGAAGAGATCAGTTGAGAGTGAGAGAGAATCATGCTACAAAACATTTTTCTATTATCATTGGATAGAGCATAGCTTCAGTTCAGTTTGAATTTACTAGCAGTGCACTACCAACAATAATTTTACACTATTACAAATGAAATTGTGATACAGCTGTATGTAGTAGTAGTAAGTTATTGTTAGTTGAAGTAATCATTCGCAATTTACTAATAAATAAGCTACATGAAAAAGATCAAACTAATATTTTCACCATAAAACCTATAAAGAAATCACTGAAATATATATTTTTTGTAAATTTTGATTATACCGTACATGCTTAATGAATGACACTACTAAAATGCGAATTACTGTATTAGGCATGCTAAAGATCCATTTAACAATTACCAGTTATAGAGCATGCACATTCAAGTCTTCATTAGTTGAGTCTATTTGAAAAATCAAAAGGAATAACGGATTATTTATTTATATTCATTCATTTTATCGGAATTACAATATTTATTATCAACAACAGAAGCCTGAGAATCTCAGAAAATTATGTAAGCAAATACAAGCTGAGAGGATACAGTTTCAAGCGATTTTGTAAAACGAAACTCAGCCTTATCAACAATTTAAACTTAAAACTCATTATTCAATGCAATAATATAAAATTTAATAATATTGTACAAATAAGAAATGTTAGTAGTGTTTAAACAAAAATACAACTATATAATTTATCAATTTAATCTTAGAAGAGTATAGAATCTACCTTCATTTTCAACTTAATGAATGAGAATCAATATTCAATTGATAACACTTTGTGATTTGATTTTATTGTGCTAATAGCCAGTTGACAATCATAATCGTTCCAATTGAGGGTAAACTTCTGAAAATAGACAACATTCTGCTTTGACACTAATTTAAATAGGAAATTGAACGTTTCTAAATTTGCGCGGCGACTGAGTTGATTGAGGTTATGTTCCACTTTTGTAAACAATATTTAATAACAAAATATGAAGCGAATGATCACCTGTTATCTGAAAATTGGCGTCACTTGAAAAGGGTAAACTTGCGATGTTAGCTGATCAAGCAGCTTAATTTTGTAGCACAAATAGATCGCACAGAATGGAAAAGTACTACAGAGTTCTGTAAAAAGAACTATTCTTCATTTTGTGGTTCAATGTCAAGACTTGATAGAGAGAACTAGGATCACAGTCGAACCCTATATAAAATAAATATATTTCATATAACAATCAATATATTTATTGGGATTAAAAATAGAATGCTAATATAAATTATATAGCTGAATTGAGCATTTTTACTCTTATTTCCCTTTACCGCAGTTCGTTCAATAGCAACGCAACAATGCTCAATCGGCTCATACGAGGTACAAGGGGGGCTAAAAATTTTTTAAAGTAGATTATGAAAATAAATCTATGAAGGGAAATCTGATACATCAATGAGCATAATCCAATCAGTGATTGAACCGATAATAAAGTTAAGAGTTTTCAGCAAAAAACCAATAATTAACCTTCTTTCATCACAATTACGCGATCTAAAAATGAATATATCATTATATCATGCAAATGTTGAGATATATGCAACAGAAGTTATGAATACTGCACTAGGAGGAAGCTGAAACAGTTTCTGAAGTTCAATAATGTTAGGAATCATGCTTTTTACTACCGACGTAATTCAATAACATATACTCTACTCACGGAAAGGAGAGACTGTTCTAAATAACCATGTGTATAAGACATTATTACTTATGGAATGAATGTAATTTTTTTGTAGCCCAGAAAACATGATTTCTTGCATTTTATATGTTGATTTTTTATTGAACGGTTCAATAAATTATATAAAATTTGACAAATTAGAATCTTGTTAACGGATTGTTGATTTGTGTGACGTTGCTACATAAATTTGTATTTTTTATTTGTTCTATTGCATTAAATAGATTTTTATTTTGATTTGAAACGTTATTTTTTGGCAAAATTAAATATTATCATTGTTATATCACTAGGTTGATAAGTCTCTTCTTTCCATGAATAGAATGTAGTTGACAAGACGCGATGTAGAATGTAACATGCAAGACCAGTCAGGGCGCATGCGCAAGAGAGAGGTGCGTGCATGCGCACCTTTTTCGCTTTTCCGTTGCCGTTGTCATTGGAATGGGGCGAGGCACCAGGGGAGGGGGGAGTGTGAGGAGGCATGGTGGGGCTGAGGGGGGAAGTGGCTGGGGGTGCCCCGTTCCCCTCGTTAGCCCCCCCTGAAGACACGGACTGCGTCGGAGACGGCTTTCCTGTGCCGTTACTGTTGCTGCTGTTGTTGTTGTTGTTGATGGGGGTGGCAACCACCCCCGCACTGCCCCTCGTCTTCGCTTTTCTCCACCCCTGTGCGCAGTCACAACAATCACCATCATTCCACTTTACAACATCAGACTCAGGTTGCACATCAACCGAGTTGAATAGATAATACGGCAATAATTTGTTGTTGAGAACTTGCCGACTATGTAGCAGTTAGGCGTACATGAGGAATGGATGATTTTGAAAGAAAAGAGTCGCGTGAATTGGCTGTATCTGAAACTCAGTATATCTCTCACTACACCTAATTTAACCAACAATAGGGACTTTACCATTGATATAGTGAGTTCCTGATACAGTCAATTTCGCTTACCAAAAAAAAGATAAAAGTAAAATTGGTAGAAATTGCATACCACAGTCAAAAGAAGCTTTATCCTATGTTTAAATATTCATTAAAAATTTGGCTTAATTCCAAAAGATTATCCCTAGTCAATGGATTCCAAGTGGTTGGATGTTATCTCTGTATAGAAATAATCTTATGGTGATTTTAGGAACCAAGTGTAACCCACTAGGATTCGGAATTAATTTTGAATGTACATATTATGTATTTACAATTGGATGAACATATATGAGATACTTGGGTGAGATACATGTTCAATCACACAAGTCAAATGTTGAAAAAAATTTGTTCATTCAAAATGTAAGAGGAAATGTTGAATCTCACACAAATTGTGTGAGCAAATGTTTCTGGGTCATTCAAACTCAAACAAGTACTTCATAAATAAGTACAAATGTAAAAGCACCTTCACACACACGTATTGGACTTATAATATGTACTACCATATCAGTGACTAACCAAATGGACGGTTATGGACTCCAGTGATAACAGTGTTCTATTCTGTTTGGCCAGTCAACATTCTAGATATCTTACTTCCGTAGTTAGTGATTCCATCTTCTATATAATATGGAAAAATCACATAAATACAGTTTTTCAACCCCTCAGGCCATTGCATGCTACTTGACCAATAATGATGCTTCACATTTATCAATCACTATTGAAATCCCTTTTTTCCAACTTGAAGAGTGAGTCACTTTTTTTGGAAATGCACAATGCATGATTGAAAAGTAAATATAGCAATTCAAGAGTGTACCACATTATAACGACTTATAACTATGTTAGTAGGATGGAAGAGTTCAGACTTTCCAACTAAGTTGAAGTTTCTGAACAAAAGGTTATGAAACCGTGTTAGTGAGTGGATTGTTCATAAACAATATCATGGCCTAAAAGATAATTGCAGTGTACCATCACCAAACACCAGAATCTTTAAATTTTTTACATAAGAGAGGCCTTACCAAATTTTAATCGATGTAACTGCATTAAGAGAGAGAGTTGAGAAAGGATGGGTTAATAAGATACAGAGAAAATACTATTAGGATAAAATTCTTGCCACCACATATATAAACAAGAATAAGAACGAAGTAACTCATTCCTTTGCATTATATGAAAACATACATAAGTGTGATACAATAACGAATTCAAATGTAAGGGAGCTTGTAGGGAGATATAATAAATGACATAGATTTCAAGTGTTATAATGAATTGATAAACAAATGAAGGAAATTGTAAAAGATTAAATGACTGACCACTTTCTCCTCGTAGAAACCATGATCATCAGTTCTTTGCTGCCCAAGTAGTCTGTCTGTTTCCAGATCAGTATCTGCTTCTTCTGCAACAGAAAAGTAAAAATATTGAACAAATTACACAATTGAAGAAAAGAGCACAAAGTTTTGCTAAAACATCATTGAATAAAGAACTTTAATAGTATATTTCCATGAACATCAATTTATTGATGTTTTTTCACAGTGATTTTTAAACAATACTCTATTGTTTCTAACACCGATCTTTTGTCTCAATCGTGGGACAGAATATTCTATCTTACAAGCTTCTACTTTGATATCAATAGAGCAATTATTGAAAATTAGATTTGATTCCCTAAAATTTTTATAAATTCAACTCAACAATTCATTTGTAGCAATTCAATGTTCTTTTTTTCAAGAAGAGTTGAGTGATTATTTGAAGAAACTCTTTGTGGAGAGTTATGTCTAAAAGTAATTTTATACGTCTTTAGTTTGAAGATTTAAGCCTTTGAAACCACAAACTTATTTGTACAGTAGTTACATTTAACTTTCAAGATTTCTTTATGAGATACCGTTTGCCACCGATTGTAACAAATAATTGCAAATCATATCAACTTCAAAATAAAGTATGAGGTGTTAACTTTATTGTTATTAACGTATTATCCGATAGTAGTCGTCTGTTTACCTTCATCACCACTGGGTCCACTCGTTCCAGTTTGACCCCGCCGCCTGTAATCGAAAAAAATAAATAGTTCAGTAATGGAAATTCGGTATTATCAAAAATTAAATCTTATCGTAGAAGTGAGGAAATATTTTATTAAGATTTGAATCTGAAAAGTATATAAATTGTTATGATGAATATTTAATAAATCTCCCAGGCTTTCAAACCCAATAAACATTCGATACCTGTTTAATGAGTTGCTTTGAATAATATCATGAACCAATATAGGCTACTTATAAGAATGATATTTTTCAGATTATCAAATAATATTTAAGAATTTCACACAATAATAATTCATTCAGAATATACTTTACAAAATTTTGACATAGCAAGGAAAGATAAATTGAATGAAAACTGAGAGTTCTAATATACAATCATAAATTTTAAAATAAATTAATAGATTTTCATTATTACTAGGATGTGATATGTAGAAGTTGAAAACAAATTTCATATTATATTGTGTCAGAATTTAATGGAATAGACAAAATCATTGTTTTCATCATTTCCTGTTATAGACACGTCTACTCATCTAGAGATATCAATAGTCGATATCGAGCTTCAAAATATGTTGATACTCATCGATTTGAGAAAAATTTTATTAATTTATTACCTATAGGTTATATATAAGTTGAATATAAAATTTCATATTGCGTAATATTGTGTCAGAATTCCAAATTCTTTTTGGTAAAATGCTGTTAATTACGTTTCGTTGATGGTTTAAACACTGATAATTGGTTGTACAAAATCGTAAGGAGCAAGAATACTAATTCGATTCATTAATCGGAGATCAAACAAAGCATTACATGTTATTATTGTATTGCTTGATGTATGTAATGTTATTTTAATGTTGTGTGTATGAAATAAATAAATTGAAATAAAATTACCGACCTGGGAATCCAAATAGGACTTGTGTTGAGTTGAAGGGGTGGCGTCTCGCTGGGCGGAGACCTGAGCGGCAATGTCTTGGTGCGCTGCAGCGTGAGGCGGATGTCCTTGAGTGCCGCCTCCACGCTAGGCGCCGGGGGCGGCGTGTCCGCGCTCATGCGGCGGTGGGGGGCGGGAGCCGGCGGCGGAGGCGGTGTCCGCTCGCAAACACCACCTGCGAACGGTTAGGTTAGCTCAACATTCTACATTAATCTACTACAACATGAATCTTGGATGAATGAAGCTACCAAGGCTTATTCAATTCTTTACTAAAAATTCATATTTATTGCATTGTTGCTCTTTTCTGACTCATCCTCTGTCTGATCACCACATGTTTAGGATGTAACTATTAATTGAATTGATGCAGCCAGTTCCTGTGACTGGTGCGCATAAATTGAATTAATCAGAAGCTGAAAACATTTTAAATCAAGATTTTGTTTCTGTGGTCGAGAAAATTCTTTCCAAAAATCTGTTCAAGTAGTACTTATTCTGAAAGTAGTGAGTAATCTGTAGCAACAAATGTATTCATTTTCCAAATTTATTTCCTCCTTTTTACTGTGTAGGCTTGCATATTAAAAGCTCTTTGACATGTCTGAGATCTCCTAGGGTCAACTAAACTAGATAAAAAACTGCACTGGGCGGCATCGCTGCGGTAACGCAACTGCACCGCAGCAAATTGGAATTTCGCAAGCGAGTTCTCCAGCTCACAGGACTTACTTGTAAAAATAATTTTGAATGTCTTCAATTATTATTGATGAAAAATATAGTAGATTCCATGCAATTTGGCATATGGCGAATCACTGTTATTTATTCTCAGCTCTGTCAGGACAATATGCAATGCTACTACAAGAGCTTTTTGGTACCATTGCTGGACCAATTTGTCCTCGCAGACTGTCCTGACATTATCATTCAGCATGACAATTATTGCATCCACTTCTGCCTCATTTTGTAAGGAATGAAAATCCACACTTCCATTGCAATTCATAATACTGGTGTGGTACATGTGATACAAAATGCGGTGATCTATGAGATCAAAACACTCTTCCATTATCTACAATGCAAGTTAGAATAATAAGAAAACTGGGAAATACTTTATTCTTATTGCGATAAAACATGATTAATTTTAAAAAAACCAGATAGATAAAAGAAATTTAAAAATTGAATTCTTTAAATTTAGAAAAATTAATTTTTTACAGATCAAAAGTTGGTATGAGCAGACTTCAAGATGGTAAACAAACTTGGCAACTGGACTAAATCATACTTCAATAATAGCTAGGAAGGTACTAGGATGCTGGACTCAGTGCTTCCACTCCCAGGACTTTTGCAACACAAAATATCCCTTTCTGATCTCTCAGATCAGCCGCGTGTAATGGAGGGTTATAATTAAAATATTTCCTTCACTCAAAATACATTCCGTTTATTCTTAAAATAAATAATAGTGGAAATTCATGCTCACTTAAAGGATCCAACGATTCCAAGTCGATATCAGCGGGATCGATGATGGCAGAGAAGGTGTTCTTGGGTTGGTGGGTGGCCTCGTCGCCCGAACTAGCCTTGCCGTTCTGTCCGTTGACCAGTTTGACGACTGCTGCGTTGTGCCGGTTGCTGCGCTCGACGATTTCGCGCTCGATCTCGGTGATCTGTCGCTTCATGAGCAGCACGGTCGGGTTGTTGTTGTCGGTGTCGGAGGTGTGGCCGGACGACAGCCCGTCCTCGAGCACTGGCATGGTTGGGTTGGCGCCTAGGGCGGCGCGCGCCGGGGCGGGCGACGGCTCGACGGCGGCTAGTAGCGACGACGCCTCGCTGTCGCAGTTCGAGTCGCAGTCGGTCGTCTCCGGCGACAGCGTGAAGTTCCGGCTCTGGCCGCCCGACAGGCCCCCGCCTCCCCCACCTCCGCCTCCGCCGCTCACTTCAGTCTCTATCTCTTCACAACCTTCCTGCAACACACACATAACGTACACACAACATTACTCACATGCAACTTAATTGAGACAATGAAAAGGTATTGTTGAGTAGAAAGTAAGTATAGAAGTATTGTAATAGAAGTAAGTACAGTAGAAATTGAATTGAAATTTAAAACAATCTATTAATTGAATTGAGTTTATTCAAATACAACTAACAATTTAGATAAACAGAGTACCCGCAAGGAAAATCCTGAACGAGAGTATGAATTTTAAAGAGCAAAACAAAAAGATCAATTGAGTCAAATAATAGGAGAGAGTACTCGTTAGTTATTCAAAGGTCTGCTGTTTTGCTTCTCTTAATTAGTGGGAAAATGAAAATGTTTTTTTAATTTGAGAAGTCTTAATGCAGAAACGAGACGAAAAACGATTTTTGCAAATTAGAGCGCGTCGCCTCTGGAGCATGATCAAAAGAGAGATCAAAGATGAGATAAAAAATATTAAAATCCATAGTAATGTGAATAATATACAGAAGGAGTTCTGCTGGACCAATAACACTCTTTATCACGAATGTTTTTCAAACTATGGCGTTCTAATAACAGTGAATAAATCAAATTTTTAATTGAAGATAATTTATTAAGTATAGTTTTTATTTTTTTTTAGGGAGAAGAGATCCCCCCCCCAAATGACCAACAATAAATAAGCAACAACTCACTATCCATATTTTACCAAGTTGCATTTCAATTATGAGGAGACCAATTATAGAATACTATTGTCGTTCATACACCAGTTACATGAATAAAATGAAAAAATCCACTGAATTAATAAATCTTTAAAAATTGAGTCAAGAATCTTCACCATTTGTTGAGTTTTTTATACAATCCCATGAACTCAATGCTTTAAACAAGTTGCTGATTGTTTCACTTGAAAATAGTAGTTACTTGAAACATTGCTGTACTTGAAAAGTGAAATGTACTCACAGATTAGTGTTGATAGCTATTTCGGACTGCTGTTTGTCCATCATCAGGACACGAGGTTACACAGGTCAACACTAATACAAAACTATCAACACTAATCTGTGAGTACATTTCACTTTCCAAGTACAGCAATGTTTTAAGTTAGTAATTTTGAACAAGTGAAAAAAGGAGATGGATCCACATCAAGTGAAAATGGTAGATTAAAGAAACATTTTCGGAGCGTAAGTTCTACAGCCGCAAAATTATAACAAAAAAATTGAGAGATTTTCTTACGAATAATTTTTAACAAGGTCGAACATTCAGAAACATTCAGTTTGGAAGTTCAAGGCTAGGGGTGCACCGGTTAGTCAAGACAAGACAATACAAGATTAGTCACGTTTAGTCACAGAAATTCACATAGCTGCTTATGAAGCAGCACACACTGATGCAATGACTAATCGGTGTGTGTTGCTTCATAAGCAACTATGTGAAGTGCTGTGACTAATCTCGTCTTGTCTTGTCTTGACTAACCGGTGTACGCCTAGCCTTAGCATGAATCAGTTGCAAAGGAGTATACTGGGAACATGCAACAAAATCAATAAATCATGAAAGAAAAATTGTACCAACAAACGGAACGGATTCATCCAGTTTATACATTTGAATGCAATGAAAAAATTCACGTATCCTGAATGAAAACAAACATGTACAAATGAATGAGTTGAAACAGTAGTATACATTCAGATGCAATAAAAATACATTCAGTGTCCCTCATGAATATGAGCATAATTTCCTACACTTCCTATCTTGACCTATATTTGTTCCCAACAAAACCTTTCCACCAATCCCCCCATTTTTTAATGTTCACATTTCCTAGCACACATCCCACCAGCTTCCTAAAAATAAAATACTTCCTACTGGGAATCAATAGTATTGTACAGTAATAAATACATCAAACCTACTGTAAATGAGCATAGATGATAGGCGTCCTGCAGCAATGAAGTATGAACTTGAGTAGATAACAATAATTGGACATCGATGGGGCATGCCGAATATAATCATACGAGCATACAAACACTTAGATTTTCACGACAAATATGACATCGACATGCGGTGTAATTGAAGCATGTAACCCCTTCACATTTTAACATCAATACATTTAGTAAATTATCTTCTACTTTTAAGGAATTATAAGGAAATTGGCATTCTTTATAATTTGAACAATGAAGTTTGAGAACAATAATTTAGCCGGCACATTGTTTACATTGACATGCCGTGCGATTAAAGAATGTAACCCCTTACATCGTGACATTGATACAAGAACTACAGTACTACCCATATTAACGGGATTGGAACATTTATTCTGATTTTAAAAATGGAGGAATCAATTTGAAAACAATAGTTTGGCCGACATTTAGATCAAAATACAGCAAGAACGGAAAGCACAGAAGAGAGATATCTCTACTGACCTGTAAGTTTAGCAGGTCTATTGTAGTAGGATCCTCATTGCTACTTGTCTTTCTTACTGGATCTGAGGGATTTTCTTCCTGAGGCGAAGCCTTTGCTAGCCTAAGGCCAACGTATGCGTTGTCTCCACCACCCTGTCTTCTCAACTCATAGTCTAGTTCCTGAATGTAACAGAAAATCCCCACTAAGCGCTCGTCTCACTCTAGTATTCAAATAATACTACCTTTTGTGAAGCGTTCGGAAAGCTGTACCAGTAAGCAAGTGAAGTAACTGACTCCCAGCATGCACTACTCTGTATTCTGGGACAATACTCACTAATGGGAACGAGTTAGTTGATATTACTGTAGATTATCAAGTACTGTAAATAAGATTTTTCGATTTGGTTACTAGCGTTTCTTATTATCCCAACACATGAAATCTCAAATCATTGAAGAGAGAAGATGTTAGAGTGGACACGGGGGAGAAATCCACTTGAATGAAAACCAAATGAACCTTTTGAAAAAGAGGTGACCTTTTGCAGTCATTTTCAAGGAATGGACATTGCAAACGAATGGATAATTTTCACTCTAGTGCCTAGAATGGATTCAATCACGTTGTGATAGTTTGTCATTATTTCATTAGGAATGAATAAATCGTTATTACATATAAGACAAGCATAAAGAGACTGTCGTTGTATCGTGTATTTTAAATATATTAATTTGTTCAATTCAATTGAAATAATAATATCCAGATAAGAATTTGAATTAGGCTCTCATTATTATTATTATTATTAAGCTTATTGCTTTTTATGACGGGGAGACCCTTTCGGGTGTTCTGCCTCACCAAATTATCCAATTTTCTCTAATGGGAAATATGGAAAATATATACCGTAGGTTATGTAGTCCAATACTGATGAGATAGGAATATAAATGAAACTCCCACCAGTGGCCAAAGTCTTTTCTTCTGCTGGTTGTAACTAAAAAGGACTTTCTTTTATTTATGATTGAGTTTTCAATTTTATTATAATTCCAGATTCCCATGAAAATCTTTACTCAATTTTAGAATAGCCTAAACATTTTTTGTGTATGAAATTGTGGGAGAATGGACTGAATTAAAAAATAAGATTGATATTCATTTAATAAGTTGCAATATTGGACTGTGGATCTAATGTAATGAATTCATAAATTATTATAATTATTCATAAATGTTGGAAAGTATTCCAACATTCTACGGACAGTAGACTATAGCAAAAGTCTATTTTTGATGAGGGAGAAAACGCTAAGTTTAATTTAATATCAAAAATTGAAGAAAATTTCAATTCTTTGAAAAATGAGGAAAAATGTAGCCATGAAAATTATAACTGAACTGCACAAATTTCTAAATATACTGTAATGTGGAGCATTTTTAGTAAATTGTAGTTCAATCTTGTAATATGATACATTTATTTTTCATCAATTTAGAATTAGCAAGAAAGGATTCAACCGAAGTAATGGAGGAATAAGTTTAATTAATAGACCGTGAAGAGTTAGATGTAGGCGATATTATCAAGTTGATTGTAACAAATATTGGTAGTGGGATATTATAAACGCTTCAAGATTTCATCTTGCAAAGTTTTAGCAATCTTCTCACGTTAATAAAAGGGTGATATGAGTTTTGCGCGAGTGAATCATTTGATAGCATGCAAGTCTACTAGTTAAAGCAGAATAACTCCTCTTGTGAATTGATATAGAATTGAAATAGATAAATTGGCACATTACAGTCATGTGATGAAATAAATGCTACTCTGCTCGTGAAGATGGAATAAGAATCGTGAATGCACCTAATTTGAAGCTTCTACGAGTCATTTAGCAAGGGAAATTAAGACTGCAAAAGTGATAGCACAAATGAATTATGGAATAAAAATGTAATAAACAAACGCAAAGCTGGATATATTTGAGAATTAAATTTTTATTCTATCTCGGTAATGGAATTACCGTGATAAAATATGAAAATGATGTAATAAAAATAGAATTGGAATTATCATTATTATGGAATTAAAATGTAGCCTAATAAACAAACGCCAAGCTAAATATATTTGAGAATTCAATTTCTATTCTATCTCGGTAATGGGAATTATTATAGTCTACACATAATCATTATTTTTGTAATTCATTCAATACTTATCACCCTCGAATTGTTCATAATGAATGGTGATTGAATTTGTTCAATGGGAGGAATTAATTGTTGTAACTAGAGGTGAATAAATCTCTGACAATTGATTAATTTAAATGTATAATTTAATTGGAATTGTGAATAGGAAACTGGAAAACGAAGATCAATCTGAAGAAGTTTCTATTTTGAGAAAGTTCTCAGTGCAATAGCAAAACGTAATGCTGAGAAAGCTTTGAAGCACTACTGGACACGTTGTTCTACTCAGTGTGTGGTTGAATTAAGCTTACCAATAAATCTGAAATAAAAATTATACATCTTTATTGAAAATTCAATTACCTGAAACTGTTGTGAGTTTTGTTTATTATCACTCGGTTTGAAAAAGTCCTCAAGAACTTTTCGTGTTTCAGAGAATTCGTAGAGGTAATCGAAAGTAGTCCGCGTTTCGTTCATTAGAGAATGCGAAGGACTGTGCTCATCTGTCGGTCCATCCCCGTCGTCAGAAACAACTCTCTACAATAGAAAAAAATAAATTATTTTCCATTATTAGGAATACAGCATTTCTTAAAGTGAAAAATGAGACCGAGTGAAAAATTTAGAGAATGAGAATAGTTTTCTAGTACTTCTTACATTTTTCATAAATGACCAAATTAACGCCAAGAAATTATTAATGAAATACAAGTATTTTGTCATAGAGAATCTTATAAAGTACTGTAGAGTAAGTCCTCAGCATAAAGCTTGCTTTGTTTAAATTTGACGCCAACTTGAATACACTATCTAGCACAGGTCCAAGTAGTTCAAAAGCTGAGAGATGGCGCAAAGTTTTTTTTTAATTTTTTATCCATTGAACGTATTTTTTTGCAAATACAAATTAACTCTGCACCTAAATTTTCAAGTGGATGGGGAATCCGGCAGGCGGATTGTCAGTCAACTGTCGCACGGAGCAATAGTTCAACGATCGGACTGCAGGCGGCAATGCTCGTTAATGGAGTGGACTGCAGTTTTAAAGGTTTATCAACAGTCCAAAGTCCAACGGGTTCACCTGTGGTAAACATACCATCATAACTACGCCTGTAATGCCATCCACCATTTGACGATAAAACAAGATAACAGCAGCCATCCAAACTGTTACGCCTGTCGTAAGTTTGATGGAACAAGAGTTTGAGGGGTTTCAGTTGATAGCCTCTGCTCGAGTGTCTGGAGGGGTCATATGGAACATCTCTGAACTGGTTTGTGAGTGAAAAAAACTTCTTTAAATACTCTTTGTAAAGATGTATAACAGAAGGTTCTATGATGTTTCTTTCATAACATATAAATCTTTAAAGTTGTGGTATTCTTTTTGAATCACCCGGTATAAATTAACTCTGCACATCAAGGATCGCTAAACTTTATTTAGGAACAAACTGGATCTAGATTGACCCAATATAGCGATCACAGTAACTGTCATTAGTTTTGCCAAACTCTTTCAATAGGATTTATAAGGATTGAAATAGTCATGACATTAAAAAGACCCACAGAACTCGTTTTTATATCTATAGAAATCGTTGGTTATAGGATTAACCAACACAATAATTTTTGGTTATTTTGAATTTCTCTTGTTCAATGTGGTGAATCTTAAATATGAAGTTTAGCAGAATAGGAATTGGAAACTCAGTACAGTACAAAGATCTTAGCATCAGAACATGATATTAGTAAAACCAACCAAGGCAATCTCCAGCTAGTTTTTTAGGGCTCCCATCCACTTACAGTTCTAACTGCAGGCCTGGATAGTGAAATACCCAGCCTGCAGTTAATATTGGAAGTGGGTGGGGAATCTAGCAGGCGGATCGTCGGACAATCAACTGTCGCACGGAGCAATAGTTCAACGATCGGACTGCAGGCGGCAATGCTAGTTAGTGGAGTGGACTGCAGTCCGAACTGTTTTAAAGGGTTTACACATTCCACAGGTTATAGTTCTACCTGTGAGTCCCGGATGGGAGCCACTACAAAGGTATTGAGGAACTTTGATTTATCATGAAATATTATCTCTGCTCAAACTCTATCTTTTTCCCACACTTCAAACACCTCCAACCTTCCCTTGTCAATAGAGCAGTGTATCCGATCATTAAATCAATAAATATATTTAATCATTAAATATAATATTAAATCATTAAATATATTTATGAATTTTAAATATGGGTTTCTCTTTTCTCTTCATTTAAGAAATTTGAGAATTACCTGAGGAAATCCAGGACGAGGCATATAGACAGAGGGCGAGGCAAGCAGACTATGCGCACTGGGAAGAACAGGGTTTTCTTGAGGTCGAGGCCCGTATCTTCTGGGAGAGCCCTCGTATTCGGCGATTGGCAGTCCACCAATCACACGCGCCACTTTGTTGTCGGCCCGCTCTCTTTCTGGCGATATTGACTCACCATCTGATACTGAGTTCGATACCTAGAAAGTATTTAAAATCAAATTAGAGTCTGGGATTAAATTGAAAGTCAATTTTTAAGTAGACTTATTCTATTGTTCAAGAAAAACCATCCTATCTTGGAATACTGATAACTAGTAAGCAAACGATTTTATATTACATTATTTTATTAAATTACTGTCTAATATTTAATAACAATAAATCACACTGTCTGATATTTAATCAACAATCATAATAGTTTTTACTATGCCTGTAATTAATTTTCAATAAATTTCTAGTGAATGTCGATATTATGAATGTAACAAAAGTTTTCTGTGTAAAAGTACACAGAACAAAAAATGAGCATTTGAAAAATCGCTGGATTTTTTTATTATTGTTTCCAATTTTCCAAGCATCTTATTCATAGCATTCCTATGAGATCAATCTAATGCCAAAACATTTCAAGCTTCCAAGGAAATTGAAAAGCTAAATTAGCCTCATAGATTCGAGCATAACAAACTTCAGTCGGCTAACGCCGGTCATGAGCTCGATTCCCGTTCCCGTTACTTCTTGGTTCTCACCACGCACAAGTCATAGACTCCAAGAATGAAAATAACAAAAAACATGTTTGACAAAATTGTAGTGAATTTGAAACTCTTCAATAATTCAGATTGAACAATTGATGGTGCATGCCCCAGGAGAAAATACAGTACATCAAGAGTCCCGATTCAATTGACAAATGTACATGAGAGATAAAGACATATGAATAGTAGTAAAAAAGTCAATCACCAAGAATCAGCTAGGTAAAACACTTATATTGTGTTAACCAATTACAGTGACATTCATTTAATTTGACGCTTGGCATTAGATAGATAGAGAGATATCATTTCTCGACGTTGCTGATGACCGTAGAGTAAAGAAATAATATCTCTCCATCAATCTATCTAGCTAATGCCAAGCGTCAAATTAAATTAATATCACTGTACATCAGCTGTCCTCTTTACTGCTTCCGCCCAAGACTGGACCGGATTTTCTTATAATGAAGACTCTGTGTCAAAAAGGTTGTTCCCCTTTTATCTGCTATTTACCTTGAAAAAGTGGGCAGGAGGAACACTGCAATGGTAGTTGCCACCGGGAGGACTGGGAGTGCTGCCCCCGGACGAAATGCCGCCCCCAGACGGCACATTGCTCCTTCCCCTTCCCCGCCCCCGACCATTCCAATTCTCTTCTATATCATCAAACACCACTGAGCCGCCACCCGACACTGCAAATAGCAAAGAATAGTTTATTAGTCCAGTAGAGTATCACATATTAATTGACAGCCTAAATAACAAGCAAATGTATTTTTTAAAACTTATGAATTGGGATTTCTGGTCTAAAAATATTTCAACAAACAATAACTTTAATAACAGTCAAGAATTCTTCATATTTAGGACACATTTATATTGAATAGTAAGCCAAGTACGTACTACAGTATCTTTAAAATATCAGTCCTTTGGGTAAACCAATTTTTTCATTAAAATCATAAAATACTGAGTTGACACAATAATTTCTTATCAAATTTCTAGCGTTATGAAATTAGTATTAACATTGGAGTATATATATAATAATTTTCAAGAAACAATCGACGATACTACTAATCGACGATTGAATCTAATTTTGTTTTTGCTGGGAATGAAGCCCACATAAGCTCTAGGCTTGTGCTGGGTAATGGAAAGGATGATGATAAGAGATGAATGGACCTACAGCTTTAGGTGAGTTCCGAACCACCGGGAAGCAATTTTGAGTCCCATAAATTATATTTAGAGGAACCGGTTACCGTTACAACAGGAGTGGTAGGCGCCGTCTCTCATCTAATCTCACCGATTAGACCCGCCTGCTACCACTTCCCTTAATGGGAACTTCCTTCTAATGGGAACTTTTAACTTCCTAATGGGAAGTTAAAATTTATTGCTTATGCTTGGTTCAACACCAATACAACTAGGGAATGGAGTTTTTTTCGAAATTGATAATACAATAATTAAAAAAAACCTAGTTGAAAATAGACAATTTTCCATTAATCTTTTTAACTCAGTATTGGAGTACAGTATGTTAACTGGTTTAGTGCACCGTTAGTGCATGAAATACTGTCAAAAAATTAAAAGCAGCTATAATTTGAATCAATTCTTAAGCTGAATAATGAAGCTGAAAATAATTTACCTTTGTTTGATGGAGTCCTAGCATGCTTGACAGAATGAACCTCTGATGAAAAGACTGTTTCAGTCACTTCATGAGAACCATGGTTCTTTTTTCCTTCACTCGCTCTGCAAACAAACAAAAAGTCATGCGAAAACAATCATTAATATGATGTCGTCGAATGATGTTCAATAAACTCAATAGGATAACAGACTTTCAGTCCAAAACTAATTATCTTTCTGTGAAGTTTTCAACAATCAATTCTATTTAGCTTGAGAAACGTAACTGGTGTTTAGAAGGAAGACAATCCATGTTCATTAATCTTGGACTTTATAGGGGCTTAAACATGTTCGATTCATCCAAATTAAGTACCAGTTACAATATTGTTGCTGTCCTATGTGACTGTTAACAAAGAAAATCATGAAATTTTCTCAACTGAATTGGATTATTTGAATTTAATCAAAGCAAAATAATTAAGATTTAATGAAACACTAGTAGAGTAGTGATAGATGGATAGTAGTAGTAGTGATGACAATATTCATTAGAAATCTATCAATCAAAAAGTTCATAATGTTTTTCTCTGATGGAATAAGAAATAAGTTTATTAAAATAAGAGGATTTAGGAAACAACGTTTACAACACTGAGAATGTTAAGACATGGGAGTAAAAAGAAAGATTATTTGCACGCAGATGTACCACAAAATTTTGACATTCCTAATGATCAACAATATTGAAAAGTATTTCTACATTACCAAGAGAACCATGGTTCTTTTTTCAATAGCTAATTCAACAGGTACAAACTTGAAATATTTATCGAATAAATAAAATATAATAACCTTTTGTAGTTTTAACCATGCTTTGTGTATCCTTTCTTTCAATAGAAAAAATATCTTCAATATCTACTAACATCAGATACGAATAAGTTACTGTTGAAAATCTCGTAATTCAGTAGATGTATTGATGCTACTAGCCCTACATTCAACATTATACAAAGAATTAGTATAACTGAAGATTATTTATGTGGCTATTCTCATGATAGGTCTTGTGCTTCTTCAACAGCCGCTATATTTAAAAATTCAAAAATTTGATTTGACAAATAATATCTTACCGTGATCGTAGTTCCCATATACCTCCCGGTCTGTCCGGGGATTTCACTCTACGTGCTGTTGAATTCATTTTGTCTTCTGACCTAGATTTCCTTAAAGCTTTACTACGACTTTGACAGAAAACTTCCCGTCCGCCTGCTATCTCAATTATCCTGCACAACAAACGTTTTACACATTATTACAACTTATCAATCAGATTAATCACGATAAATTTCAATAGTATACTTCTTACTAAAATTGATATCAGAAGACTAGTTCAATATTCTGTCATAAGCGCGATTGATGATCAATTAAAATAAATTAATCCAAAATTTTGTAATTTTGGTACTTTTCTAGTTATTTATACCAACTTGAGATGTTTTATGATTGATTTTGAGAGATTATAGATCTCATAGAATTGAAAAATATCTGAAACAATCATTTGAATAAATTGATTTTCAATTTGAATAATCAATAAAGATGATAAAAAGCCTCGTCATTTCACTACTTTAGAATAAGATTTTCACAGGTTTTTTACTCTGAGAAAATGTAAGATAATTACAGTATCAATAAAAATTCCTGCTTGATGGGACACCGTTAGTTTTTGATCTATTGTTTTGGATTAATATATTTTTTTGAGATAATTTTCTCTTTGTCTTCCCATTCTCAGACCATAAATGATATTTACTACTCAAATGATATTTCGACCCTAGAAATAAAACCCTATATGAGTTGTCTAATTGATGGGCAACAGCTTCCATAACTGGTTCGTTGAAAAGTTTTAAAGCAAGTTCGTTAATTTGATGGATTACCATATTTAACACCAGTATAAACTTTCATTATCGCAGTTGATGGGCCTAATGATACATTTATTACCTAGAATCTCTTAGCTTATAAGTTGCTGGTTTATTGCCCGATGAGAGCTGGAGCACAACTTTGTTATCGGGAGGAGGGAGGTGGGAGTTGTCGTCCTCCTCCTCTTCCTCGTTGCTCTCCTCCATTGATGTTTCTTCTTGACTGCAGCTCTCTTCACCTTCACACTCCGATCTGAAAATTATATAATATTATAATGATAGTGAAAATAGTGCTCAAGTGGGAATAGTGGAAATGATATTGATTTTAGAGAAGCGTAAGGCTAGGCGTACACCGGTTAAGTAACAGTAATTCACATAGTTGCTTATGAAGGAGCACACACCGATGCAATGACTAATCGGTGTGTGTTGCTTCATAAGCAACTATGTGAAGTATTGTGACTAAACGTCTTGTCTTGTCTTGACTAACCGGTGTACGCCCAGCCTAATGCAGTACACCTAAATGCAGTGCATTTTTATTGGATCAATATTAAATGCTGTGTGATTTAGCGATTGAATTACTTACTAAATTGACTCATACAATTCATGAATTTTAGAATCGATGACATACTTTTCTATTAAAAATAATTCTAACTATCAATTTTATGTATTCAATTGGAAATAATACCAAGCAAGTAAGATGGGAAGTTATTCTATTTTACAAGTTATTGTTAATACAACCTATGACTTTATTGATTGTGAGAAATCTCAATGAGAAAAAGTTTGAGGCGTACATACATTTTATGTTTTTTCTTGAGTAAATACTTTCACTCGATAATGGATCATATAATATAGATTTCACTTACAAATATGAATGTTTTCCTATGGAAAACATTTGTTTCATTTTATGTAGATCAGAAAAATCAGCTTGAAAACTCCTTGCATCCCTCTTGTTACATTAATATTATTCATCCAGCTTTCTTTTTCTTCATTAATTAAAAAAGTGCTCAATAAAAAATTGTTTAAAACTGATAAAACAACATGAAATCGTCCATTTCTGTAGAACACACAGGTCGAATTCTACGGCATAGAGGAACTGAAATGGTTGTCAATGTGGTTGAAGCATCAACTCGACAGTGGTAGCCCCTGCGCCCACTTCGCTATCTGATTTGAGTCAGCAACCCAGCGTTGCCAGATGACTGGCTGATAGGTTAGATTACCCGATTACCCGAAAAACAGCCAAATGTCATCTGGCAACATTGGGTTGCTGACTGAAATCAGATAGCAGTTGCGAAGTGGGCGCAGGGGCTAAGAAGTATGCAATGTGACCTTACTTAGACGACCAACTGGTACGACCTACTCGCCAAACGACCTACTCGTCACTCGCATCCAGTCTGACCACGGCCTTACATAGTTCAATCAAGTCGTAGTTTTGTGCCCAGGATATCCAAGTAGTTTTAAATTGGAATAGTTATTTAAACTTTGTATCAACTATCAAATTGAACATATCACCTTACTTCAAAGTGTGTTTTCCCAAAGTCTTATATAGCGTCCATTCAACTTGTCAGAAATCAGCTGTTTCAAAGCAATATCACAATACTTAACCTACAAATGGGTTTTAAAGACTTTAAGGTTCTTTAGACTTTCAAGCCTTTTGATTGTGTCGAAATCACTGTTTGATTATTACTGGATCAGCTGATTTATGACAAGTTAAATGGATCCTGCTATAAGTAAGAGAGGCTCACCGATCAGGCTGGTGATCAGAGTCCATGACTAGGGATGATAGAGTGAGCGTGGTGGGGGGCGGGGGCGGAGCGGAGGCATGGTGGTTGTCGGGCACCGGATTCAGGTTGACGTCACGCGGTCTACACTTGGGAAACAGTTTCGTGATCTGCTCACCGTTGCCCAGGTTGTCCAGTTTCAGGCTCATCGCAGTCAACGCTCAACACTCAATGCCAGCTACAGCTTCAGCTCTTCCACTGCAACACACAAACAACTAATTACATCAAAATCAAAACCCTAAGCTCAAGTTGAACCTTACAAACTAGTTATATTAAATTTTGATACTAAACGGCTAACACTGAGCTTCAACTCTTCTTCTGCAACACACACAGAATAATAATATTACTTTAAAACCTTAGCAAGTCGACACAAACATGAGAGAAAATTCAAAGTTAGATGGAAGAGATGATGAACAAGAACTTTGGATTCCAAGACTCTAGCCTCCAAGATTCCAAGAATAAGGAAAAATGAACAAGAATAATGAACAATAAACAAGAGATATGAACAATGACCAAAAATAATGAACAATGAACAAGAATATAATTTTTCTAACACAGCAATCGCTTATTTCCAAGTGATATTAGATATTCCTATTACTTGCATTGATGTAATATTGGAAAATGTAAAAGAAAGAAAACAAGGTGAATTTCAGATCAAGTGGGTTCCGAGCCAGCATAAGTGATGATTACCAGTAATTGATGCTATTCATATGGCTTGGAACAATGGACAAGGTATGAATAAAGTTGGGGAAATCCTACTTTATCGGCGTGCTTTTCGCCGTATAGTGGCAATATAAATGAGAGAACAGGTGAAACCGAATTTCAAATGTGTTTCAAGCTACTGGGTAAGTATTAATTATAAACAGATCATGAGCATATAAAAATAACATTATTTTATTCAAGTACTATGTAGCATTTTGGTGACTAGGCCGATTCAGTTGAAACATTTTGGCAAATACTAAATAGGAAATGGGAAGACCATGCTTGGAGATCGACACGTTCTTAGGATTCTTGAAAGATGTAAGAGTCCAGTGACATACCAAGTAGGTGTATTCAAACACAATTCAATCTATAGGTAGTAGAATTGTCTTTGGTGTTTTGGAAAACATGATTATGATATGAGTTTCACTCTATTTGAGAAGTGTTTCACACGCGGGACTATTCATGATTCATAATTCATTTATTGTCCAAAGAATTTACATAAACAAATTTTTCAGTAACGTCTACCAAATTCTTCATCAGTAACATCACAAAACATTTTTACAATGTTTTCCAGTACTATTTTGACCGCCGTTGGCCAAGCATCACAATAATAATTGGATTGAGAAAAGTTAAGTAACACTCTAATAGTGAAAATTGAAAGTTCGAATGAAAGACATCAAGTATAGCGGCAATTATTCATGCACAGGGTTGAAGTAAATTGAAGTAACTAAAGACATTTAAAACCCCAAATCATTGACTATATTTTTCGAAAAGGTAGTACTTTTTCAAGTACTGCTGATGGAAATTGAATTGCGGCTCTACTCAGTTATTCACTTTTCGGCCGAATTCTAGAACGATGTTACATTTCTATTCGAACACGCGTCAAAAGAAACGTTCCCGAAAAGATTGAACCAAATGTCAACAAACGTTTCTGTTGAATAGGAGAGGCGCTATGAAAGAGTGGTATTTTTCACGAGCAGAACGACAACGATAAAAGACCGATGCTATGAAAAAGGTGCGCGCTTTTTTCAATAAGAATCTAGTGGCGCCTAATCGACCAGCAGCCGAAGAGATTGAAATTTACCGATCGGATACGGTTGGGCATGCCAGTAAAAACAAGGTCCAAGTTCAATATAATTTGCATTACAGCCGCCGGGTGACAATGGATGTGAATGGGGATGGGGTGCTAAGGAGGTTGCAGGTGGAAGGGGGTGGGAGCGACTGGTGAGCTCAGATAGGCGAGTGGCACAATAGAGAGGCAGCAGGGAACTTCATTTCCGGAACAAAGGCTCTTCCTCCGCCGTGCGCAAAGTCTGGCTCACTCATCGCTAGATAGAAGTTAATTACATCTTATACAGCAAGCCTGTCTTCACCGGCGTCGGCGTCTTCCAATACTATCGCTCGTTGAGCAAACATTTACCTGGCGTTTTACTATTCGCGCTACACCACCGTAAAACGATGTAATGCACTACAATCTGATATGCTCGAGCATCCATTTGCCACCAACCCCAGCATTATCCTATCCTATCCTATCGCTTTAACAAGCTGCCTTGCCTCCAACACTGTGTTTGCTTTCTTGTTTCATTAAAGCCAGAAATATTAGGCTTAGCCCTGAAATTTGTTTTGATAAAAATGGGTTGTCTGTAATACAAACGAGTTGCTTCTTTAATAAAATCACAAAGGGAACTTTATCGTGGAAATAGAATAAAGAGATTATGAAAGGAGTACTTGGAATAAATTAAACTTACTAATTTCTTGAATAAAAGAACTTGGATTTTCAACCTTAAAGAATGGATAAGCGTAAATTAAAAACATGAATAAGCTTTTCAACCCTACCGAATTAAGGAGGATGTTTCAATAGTAATATTCAAATCAAATTCTATTCTACTCTGCAGAAAAAACACTACAGTAAAGGTAATTAAAATGATGTTGGTGTAATGTTACTTTGTGAGATGGAAATTATTTTGAGCATGCAAGTCTATTGATGACGACTAAAGTTATTCAACAGGGTTTTCAAGAGAAAATATCGAAGCTTCTTTGGAGGAAGAATCCTGTCCAATAATATAGAGAGCTTAAGAAATTTTCCTTTCGGCCAGGCAAACAAAATTCTATTACATTGATTGACTATTGAATTAATGATGCTGATAAACGCATCTGCAAATGGTGCATAGCAATAGACTCTTAGAAATTGATTCAAGGGTTCGAAGCCCATATGAAACTGTCACCTTCCATTCTCGATTCCATCCCCCAAGCACAAATTAGAAAGCTGAAGTTGTAACCAACCAAAAAGAGAATAGGAATACACATATTGGAATATTTGTCTAGGAAAATATTTATTTGATAAATATTAAAAATATTTAAGATAAGCACGCTGATAATTGTGACAGAAGACGATTCCTGATAAGATTACAACTATTTTGGGGTTTGGGACTATTATAGAACTAGCTTATATAAAACAGGTCAATCTTTAATCAACTCAATTTCTTTATGTAACACAAAAGCAACACAAATCCTAGACGAAGAGCAAAAAATAACAGTCACTCCATTAGATGATGCCATAAGTGAAAGATGTCATTTAAAACTGTACTTTTAATAACGCAGGTAGCAAAAGAACACTATTGTTGCAGCCTCTGCTGAATAACAAAGCAAAACTCAATTTCTAAATTATAAGTAATTCGTTTTTCTCATTACTTAATGAATAAAGGTTTGAGGGTTGAGAATACTGTCAACAACAGCAGTTGAGCAATGTAAATTGTGTCTACAGAGAAAAATGATTCACAAAGTTTCGTGTTTACCAATGACTGTTTACATACGTGAAAATTTATTTCAACCTTCTTCACTTTCCTGGTAGGCTTCGGAGGTAGCATGAATCTAGTTATAATTAAGTTTATTTACTCAGGTAGCAGACTTTAATCAGGATAATTCTCTAGCAAGCAAATTCAGTAAACAGAAGCGCATTAAATCAATAATACCGGTGCTTTAGAGAAGGAGCTGTATCCTGACTGGTACGGAAATTGTTTTTTCAAGAATTATTACATAATAAACTTCTCATATAATATGAAGCTCACAATCCTTGATTCGTTTGAGCTCAATGAAGATGATACAATAAAGGTAAAAATGATTGAAAGAGATTGAAATGATTCCAAGAGTAAAAGGTTAAATGAAGTGAAGTGGTTGAATAAGTTTACATGGATGATGAGCACTGAACTCTGAACATTGCCTTACATGAGACTAACCACTCCAACAAACTCAACTCCGAAGAAAAAATAGCAACACATAGTCTAATCATAAAAGCTCATTAAAAAAATTAACAATATAGAAGTGGATAAGATATTTATAATGAAAATCTGACATGTACTTAATCAATGCACAGGGTAACCTCTCCATGAATAATATGGAGAGGTTAATAACTGTAAATCAATATTACAATATGACAACGCAATCCCTTTAACTCATCTATCTAGTTCAATCACAGTCTAATAAATATATTAGGTATTCATTAGACTGTGGTTCAATTGAATCGGGGGAATAAAGACATTTACAGCGTATAAGTAAACATCAGTTTTTATAGCAACCCTCCGCATATCCACTCAACAAATTATTGTTATTATAATCATAACTGGCTATTTTTATTGTTTCTTTATCAACAAAATATTTCAGGTTAAAAATAATAATTACGAATGGCTTTCGACGAAACAATATTTTGTTATTTGTATGAAATTATTATTTGTTATTTGATATTTTTACTCTATCCACTTCAACAATTCCAGCTGAATAAGCTGATATATTCTCAGCGGCTCGTAAGCTGAAATATATTTCAAATCCCGAGCGAATTCAAAGAATTGAAAAGTCTCGATTTCACTAGAAGTAAAACTACCGATCTAAAATGAAATCTAAATTGCTATCCTTCCTAATAGAACGGGAAAAGCTTCTCTATGCTGACGCAGAGCAGGAATCGAATTAAAACTCTCAATTCAAAGCTTTCATCAAGAGCAGACTCTGGCACTACAGCATTGATGCCGCCTCTATTTCGCGTTCTGAATGAAACGTCATAGCGATTTATTCTTTCTCATCACGGCGATCCCGTCGTTTGGCAAAAGTAATTCCAGAAAAGTGCTGCAGGCCCAAACAGAGACTCTCCGCATCGAATAATTGTCTTGGAAATATTCGAATTGCGCTCAGATGCTAATTGCATAACCTTGTGCAAACGATTTAGCTCGAAATTAAATTCGTAGTAGATTATTACTGATCTAATACTTTCTTGATTGAACTATTAAAACGGAAAGCATATTTGCACCGAAATATTAGCCAACGGGAATATTTCTTCAACGAGTGAATGAAATTAATGAAAGAGAATTCATCACAAAATTCAAATTGATTGGTATTTGGTTACCGTACATAAATATACATGGAGAGACAGAAAGATTGGTTCTAGAGATGCATACTGATATCGTATAGATATAGATAGTTGAATGATTTTTTCCCACTAAGGAAATAATATACAAGGTAATATTGAAATCCATATTATTATAATAATACAAGATTTATTTATGATTTGCTGAAGCATGGAATTGTTGAAGCATCAAATTCCAATATGTCTATCTAACAATGAATTCAAGTTTCCAGCAATACATTCACCCATGTGAAAAATTGGCTTCTATTTCTTACACATATTCAGAATAGTTCAATAAGCATTGAACACTTTCCACACACAAGCCGATTCCACAAGTCCAAGTTTTTTTTAGTCATTGATGATATAGAGATATAACACATATACTGTAACTGTGCATTGTACAAGTAGGCCCTACAATACATACATTTATTAATGTTAATCAATGATATTGAAAGGAATGAATATAAAATAGTATCGATCAATACGAAGAACTTGTATTCATCGGAGAGAGCCTTGAACACAATATAAGTAGATGAACATTGAATGAAGAATGGAAGATCCTTGTTTACGTGAATATTTTACTAGTTTCTGATGAAACACTTTTCATGTTAGAGGAAAATACTTCAATTTCAACATAAATTCAAGTCGACTTCACATCGGGAACAGTATTTTGGAGCGAACAAACCATGTGGCCTGAAGAAAGAGACAGAACGAAGAGAGTTAAACCAATAACCAGCTGTCAGCGGAAAACTGCAGAAGTATACATTTTCCCCGGGAGTCGAGCCATTAGGTCACAAGAGGCAAATTTCTGTGGTACGTAAAAAAAGACGGAAGCATGAAATGAATTCGATTCTGTCCAAGAGTTGGTTCATAATGAGCAGCGTCCGACAGTAACTGTTGAGCTCCACCGATCCCATTAAAAATAAGTGAAGACTGGTGAGTATTTTGACCCACTATTAGTAGTAGCCTGTAGGCTGCTGAGCACATTTTTTACAAAAGTAATTTCGGCCGACTACTATGCAAAACGTCTGACAGCAGCAATAGAACGATTGCAATCCACTGTACAGAGAAGCAATTAAGTGAATTAGTTGGTTCGTTGAGTACTTCGTATTTGAAATTTACGCGAGGGCCGTATTATCGTTAAAAACTTAGCATTACTTTTCTCTCGTAGTTTGCAGTGGATTTATTACTCTTTATAAGATTAATTCTTATATATTTCATTTCAATAATTGTATTACGGATACCTTATTATAATAAATTTGTTAACGGTAATAATGTATAGATATATCTGTCACTTCATCAGTCATGCGACCCTAGAGAGAGAGCAGTGTTTCTTCCATCAAACAAGTTATACAGAGTACAAGATCACAAAGAACATCGATGTCAGGAGAAGAGCTGCAACCTGCAATACACACATAATATTGTTTCTGGTCATCCAACCAAGAGTCTTACTACAGTATATAATATTGTAATCTATACATATATTGTAATCTTACTATATCATTCACAACCACTAATCTTATAGCGTACATAAAACAACCCTCAGGCCTTTATTCTTCATTAGAATTTTCTAACCATTGAAATGAATCAATTTTCAATAATTGGTTCCTTCATTCGCTACAAAGACTATTGTTATTCACTATCAAGAATAATTTTCAAATTATTGTTACCGTCACTTCATTAGATATATTGGTAAATAGATAAATGTCTTCTATTTTTTACTTTGTATATTACAAAAGCGCTGTGGGCGAAGTTGAGGCATAAAAGCCCCAAGCCCACAGAGTATTTGGTATCAACCCAAACATTACAGAGTATTTTGCCTCTTTCAAGATTCATTCTCGAATTTTTATCGCTATTAATTGAATACAAAATCACTCGTGTGATTACAATGAAGACATGGAATTTCGAACACCTAATCAAACAGTACTAAACCAATCGAGGTCCTACTCTTCAAGTGGTCGATAGAAGCTCTTAATCAGAACAGCCCTATTAATTCAATTCTTTTGTCTAGGAATAATATAACCTGTTGCGCGTCAATTTTTCGACTCAGCACAAAAGGGCAAAGAACAGCAGCAGCTGGCTGGCTGGCTGAGAAATGCTCTCAAGCTGGTAGAGGAGGAAGGAAACGAGTGTTTAGCATTGAATTTACGAGCACTCAGCTGGCATCAATGCAAATGCCGGGCCGAGCCAGAGCCAGCCAGATCGCGGAGACATCAAAAGAGGCGCCTAGAGACTGAGCAGAGCGCTGTGAAGCACCCTTCGCCAGCAAGGGCCAATCGCAAATGGCCTTTCTTTCATTCAATTATACAGACGACTGACTCACTTCACAGACTATTTTCATTACTGGAAAACATTTTTTTATTCCTACGTTTCATGTAATCCCAATATTTTTTCAAGAAGACTAACCACGATATACAACATTTTAAAAACATATTCTGTGATGATTCACAAGAATTTCACTATTCGAAAAACATCAACAGCATCGACGAATTATAAATCGAAGTGTGACACGAGCGAGTTATTTACAATCGGGCCTATTAAGAGATTTGTAGAGGACTATTTTCGATTGATTGAGTCAATTTCTAGATTGAAACAATAGTTTTTCAAATTAATATGGAAGAGTGCTCCATTTGAATAAGTTTGGATAAAGATAATTCATGATTATATCAATATATTAAGATGATAATATGGGCTCCAAACATTAATAGGTTCCTGTTATAATAATACCCAATCTATTATATTAAAAAAACTTTTTGCGCACTCCTCCCTACTGTGCTTCCACCACCGGGAGATTTTATGTGAAATCTAGAGAAAACTTACACTGATACAAGTCTGTTGCAATGATACTGTATTCCCAAACGATAAAGTATGGAGCAAACAAGCGGCGCTTTGCGCTGCACGGGGTAAACTGGTACATATGAATGAATAGTAGTGTTCTCAACTGGAGGAAGGGCCAAATTCAATACTGAATGGAATTTTTATATAGGAATTATTAGACCTAAGAATAAGATTCGCCCTGTTAGTCGTATAGGCGTTTTTATAACCTCAGAGTTTGAGATGATCTCATGCAGAATAAATTGATTTGAGCACATAAGACCGAGGTAAGTAAATACATGATGACGCAGGGAGCCAAAAATGGAAATGCCTTTAAGCGATTTTTCAACTAAAAGAGAAAGCAAATTAAAAAGCACCCCTATCAGGGAATAAGGTCACGAACAAGAAGAATTATTACTTTCCCTGAAAGCCCGGGAATTATTTTATACACGGCTAGTATTGGAGAGAGGAATTTCAACGGAAATTATTTTTCAATCATAGCTTACTTGCTCTCAAAGCCGAGATGAAATCATATTGGAATAGTGGTTACCTCCTTCCACGTGTTACTAATATTCGCTTTCGAACATTGCGAGAATTATTTTAATAGTACACCTTTTTAAAGAGCATGAGTATCATAAGAGCATATTTATTTTAATAATACACCTTTTTTAAGAGCATAAGAAGAGTTATCATAAGATGACTATAAAAACTACAGAATTATCAAACAACTTTATTCTAGGCTTCCATCGAAACGCAAACTCTATTACTGCTAAAAGTATTGTTAAGTTATTATTTCTACAATTACTTGACTATCTCCCAAACGTAGAAGTTATCCTATAACTAACCAAACAAACATTTATCTATTTTTGACTGATCACACATAAATCTGTTATAGTTCAGTGATGGTGATAAGGTGAGGGATTGATGATACAATAAAATGAGCCAGGGGAATGAGAATTCAATCCATGACCGAGACAGGATAGAAGAGTGATGCAACGCTCCAGGCCAAAAGGATACAAGACTCACGTATCGTTGGTTTATTTTGCTAAAGCACCTAGATTGAAAATGAATTACTACCATTAAAGCCAGCTATAATCAATACATAACTCGATGAACTAATTCTTTATATATGAACTCATAAATACATGATGGGACTAAAAATGGAATTTCTTCAATAATCTTTCAACCAAATACGTATAATCATGTTGCAAATAGGATTTCCATGACATTTCGAAGTAATTAATTGGTGCAGACAACTACTCATTCTACCGTTTTCAGCCTTACAGAATTGATTATCCATAAGAATACTAGTTTTAATGAGATGTAAGAGAAATTATGAGCAATAAAATGAGCAACAATATTCCAACGAAAGCTATCAAGCGCAGAGTACAGAACTAAATCTGAACTCACGGCATAATTTTCTCTTTTCAGGAAAGAGAAAACTGGGAACGAACTGCCCGAGGGTGGCTAGAGAGAGATAAGAACGAGGGAGAAAAGGAATTTAGTCACGGAAATTCTAAAACTTGGCCCTAAAACGTCAACCAAACCAAGGACGTCTTTAATACAGTGGATAAACGAGTATTTCACTTTATTAATTTCAAGTCGACGCAAGAATACAGTACAAATTACTATGAGCCAGAATGAAGTAGGGGAAGAAGAATAAGGAAAAGTGGGAGTGGGAAGGAGAGGGGAAATGCAACTCACTAGAAGAGCGACAGATGAATATGACAGCCAGCTGAAATTGTTATTCCCTCAAGACGAAAAACTAGGCTTTCACGAGAATCAATAGAAACTTTCGCATTGCAGAGTGCTCTTCTTATTTACGAAATAAAAACTTTCAACATCTAAAAAGAGCATTCAGCAGAACAGATAATAAACCAAGTTTCAGTTGATCGATTGCTGTCCATTGATATACTCGAGTGCAGTTAGTTCACAATGTAGAACACGAGAAACAAATAACAACCATTGAAAATGGATAATTCAATCATCAATGATACGTCTTCTGGTTCCGTACTTGAATACTTTCAATTTGCATGTTTTGGGAACTAGAATTTGAAGAATTATTTCAATTAGGATACAAGCAGAAACAACTACTGTAATGAGGCTGTATCCATGATACAATTTCATTCGAGTTATACCAGAAGCATATATAGATTCTACGATAGTTGTTAAGCAGAATTTGACACTGGTTAGATTGCATGAATTTGAGCAGAAGTGAATGATTTTGAAGAGGAAGAGAAGTTTCATGAGTAAAAGAGACATAGTAATGTTTTCCTATTTTTTATGTTTCACTACTTCAGATTGAAATATGTGATTAAAATGTCTTTGAAATATTAATATTTTTTGTTTTATGTATACCTGGTTTGTTTTATGCGTTTTATATGGGAATCGACCTTTATTCAACACGTACTTCCTTATCTAGAATATCATTGACACATCACGAAGGTGTAAAAACATCTAATAGATGCCGCTTATCAAATTTGTAATTTCATCTCTCAATCTGCTGTTAAACAATATACGAATAATATACTTATTTGGTGTGATTCAATTTCAAATGCTTATCTTTTAATTTAATTTTTTACAATATTCCTCTTGTTTGCTGCCCATTCACAGAACGCCTCGATGTTAGGATTACGGGGACTCGTTCATTCAAGTAGTAAAACGAAGGGTTGACAGGTAGGGACTACTTCATCAATGAACCACAAACTAGAAGCAGGAGGGGACTTGTCGAAAGCAGTGAAAATCCCAGCTATCCCCCCTCCCAGTAGTCACAGTCCACCGGTTCCAGTGTGAGTAAGGTGCACTGAAGTGAGCTAATAGTGCGACAAGTGAATGAACGCGGCGGCGGCGGCGGCATGCGGTTATACGTATCGGACCGGACCGGGTCGGAGCACTGCTGGGCGACTGCAGATAAGGGCGAGCTGTCCGCTGGCGGCAGTCGCGGGTCGCTTAACCCGATTAGACACGCACACTCACCGACAAGCGCAAACTTGTCACCAAATAAGTCTCAGCCACCCTGCTTCGATAATATACTTTGCAGCCTCACATACGCTACACATCACACCTAACTAATATTGAAGCTGATATGGAATCATTCCACTGAACTGGTTTTCACTAATATTAACGTTTTTCCATTGATGATTTTGATTAACTAAAGTCTTCTTTCGTCACCCACGCATACTTGAATAGATGTAACTTCCGTATCGGAATACATTGTACTTACCACGGTATATAGAAGAAGACGGTATGGGTCACGAATAGGATGCGCAGTGGCAAACCGGTCCTCTGACGTCATCCCTACCCAAACTTTCAGCTCTACAGTTGTGTTTATAACAGTAACCAATACTAATACTGTAGTGCTGGTAGGAGACCTAGTTTTCGAATTATTTTGAATGACAAATATTCCGTATTTCCAAGTCCAATATACAAGATTTATCACTTGCAATACCTCAACTAACATGTTGACAATAAATATCCAAAATTTCAGCTCTCAGAACAATTTAGGAAAATAATTATAATTGATTTAGTAACAGAGGTATTAGTAATTGAGGTATTAAACACGATTCAGAAATCAGATAATTATGATGTTTTTATTCTTCAAACATGAAAAATAAGATAATTATCGTGTTATTTTTCCAAGTAGATTAAAAGAGAAAAATTGATAAGAGATATCAAGTAAGAGCTGACAACGCAACTAAAATATGGATGATAATAATTGTCAATATTGAATCGGTCACACAATTTTGGAAGTAATCGTAATAGAGCAAATTAATTGCTGATTCCTTGATACATATTCAACTGGGGGATTATTCTTGTCTATGTGGAGAAAATTCATGAGAAGATAAGACTCGACGTTGAATTATCAGAGTTCATCGATCCGGCGAGGAAAATTTGGGAGATTCAGACGCTGGCTATAGATCAAGTTGCAAGAACAAAGAGTTTTCATAAGAAAAAAAGTGCTGGTGGGAAAGAGTAGTAAAGCCAAAAGAGTAGTAAGAAGAAACTCGCAGATAAGTAGCGAGACCAGTAACTTGGAAGAAAAACAAGATAAAGTGGAAAATAATGAGAATAGAGTGGAAAGGCAAGAGCTTCCATTCACTTCCTTTGCTATTATTTATGAGTCATATCTGTTCGCGGTAGAATCGATCCTCTGACCTCAAGGTGTAATAGTTTTGTTAGAAACTAAATTATACCACGGATACTCTTAATGGGGTGAGAAATAAAAGTGAATCATGTTGAAAGTAAATGCTTGCTTGAGAAAAGCAGACTTTTCTATATATGTATATTGTCACGATACAAATTCTGGCAACCAAATAAAGCCTCAATAAAATATTGTCAATGACCACTAAGTGCTGGTATTATAATAGATAGCATAATTAACGGTAAGCTGACCTAATTTAGCAGTACTCAATATTGATAAAATAATGATAACAAGGAAGCGAGCTCCGACTCACCACCAAAAGTCTCTGACTCATATCACATTGTATATTTATTTGTATTCTTTGATGTTAATTTATGTAATTGAAAAATCCAAATCTTGAAGATGGCCATAACCTTCATCCAAAAATATCAAAACACACCACTGCCTATATGGATCATCTACTGAAAGATGTCAATGCCAATAAAATCATTGGAAAAATTATGATTCATCAATTATTTATAAAATGTATAAATACTTAATCCACATATGTTAACTTGCTATTAAATAATGCATATTATTATTTGTACTCACCAAAAATATCATCACAAGCCGGTGAAATAATGTATATACAGGTCTCATATCTTCGGTGGTTTCACGAACATAGCAATATATTTTGGAAATATTTGTTGTATATGAGATTATACTATTTTAGGAGTCAGTTATTTTTATAGCATAAAAATATTTGGATGTATATTAATTTAGCAATAAACTTTCAGTTCACCTTTTGAATTTGGCAGTGGAGTTGAAAAGTAAAGAATATTTTTAAAGGCATCTTCCAAAAATAAAAATAAAAATTGAAAGGATTTTAACGTCCTATATGTTATTTTGTATTATATATAATATATCGCATATTATTTAAATGGTTATTGTAGCTAAATGTTGAACCACTTTTGTGCATTGTACTGACGTCAAAAACACGATATTAAATTGACCAATCACAGCCCAGCATTTCATTAAAATTCTAGAATGTTCTATTGAAAAGTCTGTTTCCTTGAATTTTAGCAAGGGTAATTCTCTTCCGTTTGAGACTCCTCAGAGAGCAGTCACTTTTGAGCACATACGTGCAGTTTAACTGTTTTAAAATGTAATCAGTTTCATTTTCAATCTTAATGTTTTCAAGCTGTGATATATTAAGCTGTGGCAATGTATAATTGATTAAATTCATGTAAAGTCGCGAAAATATTATAACCATGGTCCAGAGCCAAGCAGTATCGTGATATGACACACGGAATCCAATCTACCCCTGAGATGGCTGCCTAAACCAGGATACGGTAACCGACGTCAAAGCATCGCCAATACTGTGAGTGATCTGTTTTATTAATCCTTTGGCCAAAGGCGCGAAAAGCCTCTTTTAAAGTGAAATAGTGGGGAAAAATTATCATACTGCGTGAAGCATAGAAACATGAGCTCATGGTCTAGTATTTAAGACATTCATAATTTTAGAGATTTTGTACAATCTTATTTGCCAGGCAAAATACCCACACCACGCTCTGCTGAAAGTATAAATTTTGTAACAAGCTATTTATTGTTATTAACAATTATTTACGAAACTTGTAAATTCATTTAATTGTCCAAGTTGTGTGTTCTAACGGAACAGGAGAACATACTCCAAGGTGTTCACCTAACCACTGGGCTTTCTCGTCGCCCTTGCACCTGTCTCGGCAATCTGAATTGATACATTAAATCTATTTAATTTATGAAAATATCAGTATCCTGGATGAGCCCTTGCAAGGCCAAATTTTGACATGCCCAGTCACGTAAGGAGTATGCTTAGCCAAGTGTGTTACGTAAGTGGATTGAGATCTTGTCTTTGATGCGTGACTATAGTCCATCACTTAGCTCTCCCTTATCTTGTGACACATTTGACTATATTTGCTTGATCCTGACGTCACGGGACGTACAACATGAGAATAATAGCGTTGCACACATGACCCACAACATAGTAATGTTACACATGGCACCATAACGTGGGGCTGTTACACATGGCACCCAACATGGCGGCCTGACGGAGATGTACAAAATTTCTTTATTAAGAAAGCCAAAAATTTGAACTCAGAAATCACAGAGTTGATGGTTGAAAACTTTTTGAAATTGAAAATATACCTTATGGAATTGCCAAGCTTTAATAAAGCAATTAATTAATTTGAATATTGATTTCATTATTAAATTATTCCTGAGGAGACGTCGAGGAAGAGTATACTCAGATATATCGCCAACAATTTAAAGAGATATACGCACCTATTGCTATGAATCACACTCTGTGATCATTTGAATAATTATTTTAGGTAGCCTAACAAGAAAGCCAGCTTATTTAACCTTGAAATTAAAGCTTTAAAGGTACCAAAATATTATTAGTTTACCAAGAGCATTAAGATCTTGGGGGCTTATTAATTTGTTAACCAATTTGTTAATTTAAGCAAAATCCCCAAAAAAGCGATATCATAGGCAAAATATTAAGAGTATTAACTGTTTATTTATTGTTTATATGTGATAGTTTGAAAATCGCCAGACTATTAATGAGCACTGAATATAGGGCTATTTATTAATAGTTACCATATATAAAATTTATTTACTAGTAATTACCAGGTATCTATTGATTTAACTATCATTGCATGTTTATTTTGTGCATGTTTATTTGTAATAAGTCTTGGAAAATTTATTGTCTCACTGTATATCACTTATCACTTAATCCTTTCGGTCAACATTTCACTGCACTTGAGTCACTATCGCACTCACGCCGCGCATTCATTTCCACGCCGCGCATACACCCTTCGCGCCGCGCATCTATTTCCACGCCGCGCCTACACCCTTCACGCCGCGTTCACACCATCGGACCGCGACATCCTTGGATTTCACCACTAGCCCAGCTGTCCAAATCCTAATTCACCATCATGGAGAACCTTTCAGCCAACTCATCTGTGTCCTACATGGAGCTGGGAGACAACAACAAGAAGTGACCACACCTAACCCCGAGGCAACAAACAACACTGATGAGACAGCGCCCAGGGAGCGAGACGCAGGAAGTATCACTAGCGCCAACTTCGACCCTGAAAATCTTCGTCAGCTGTCTTCCACCCGCCTGGAACCAGAGGTCGTCCCGACAGAAGTGCCTCCACGTACGCCGTCACCTACCACTGTCAATCCTACTACACAACTCACGCAAAATGAACTGAGTCCACTGACCTCCAGATTATTGGCCACCCTCCTACTTAAACTAAGTAATGACATCAAAGATTCCTACGAGAAGCTAGGTAATCGACTGGTTAGTCAAATGGAGAAGATGGATAGTCGAATGGAGAAGTGGGATAAGGAATTGAAAGAGGACATGAAACAAATGAATAATCAAATAGAAAAAACGGATGGAAGTTGAGAGAAGAGAAAGGGAGAAATGAAGGAAAAGTTAGATGACACTATTGTATGCCCCAACCAAGGAGTGGATGATATGCAGATGAATTTGAGGAAGGAACCTGAAAATCTTGAAAACAAACCAAAATCGACATACAACAGGCAGTAGAGAAACCGAAGACAGAGTGTGTCACCACCTGCAAGAATTTGGAAAAGCAAATTAGAGATTCCACCCAGCCATTAGAAAAATCTGTACAAGAAATTAACACTCAACTAAGCCTAAATAACACATCTCTAAATACCACCCAAATCCAAGTTGAAAGTCTAGTAACCGTCATACAACAGGCAGTAGAGAAACAGAAGACAGAGTGTGTCATCACCCACCAGAATTTGGAAAAGCAGATTAGAGATTCCACCCAGCCACTAGAAAAATCTGTACAGGAAGTTAACACTCAACTAAGTCTAACAGACACATCACCGAATACCGCTTCTAATACTGATAAAGATAATAATCCGCCACCTTCTACAAATATACCATCAAAAACAAATGGAAAATCAAATGATCCATCAGGGAAAAATTCCAGCGGTGACCATCATGCAAGACTAGGAGGGGAGAAAACTTATAAGACTCTGACGGTTCAAATTCCGGCAGCCCAGAGCAAAGTTAAACGGCAGTTGAGCAAAATCAATAAGAGAGTGTATCATAACTCATCTTTCACAGGAAGCATGCTCGATATAAAAGCCGACAGCTTTAGAGCATTCTGCATGTTTTCATCGGCGGCACACTCGCTTCAAGCCCGCCCTAAAGCTAAGAGATTGTAAAAACATGCTCAATATAAAAGTCGACAGTTTTCGAGCATTCTGCATGTTTTCATCGGCGGCATACTCGCTTCAAGCCCGCCATAAAGTCAGGAGATTGTAAAATTTGGACACCAAAACCTAACCTCTCTTGAGACGTTGATCAACTACCCACAACCAACCGGCCAACATAACCTAAATCGCCCACATCTGGTATACGAAAGGTTAATAAGAGCAGCTTCAGGACCCTGGAAATATTTCGTCTATTTGGTACGAGAACCTCGCCAACATTAAACCCTACTATAGAGAATGAACAATACCATTCCTAAGAACCACATGCTTCCGGTTTGGAGATAAACGAAAAAAGTGATTTTTCTACAACAGGATTCAAACTAACATGAGCCAGAAATCGTCCCAAGGATGTACTACGACGCCTGACCGTATTAATTACGCAAAATAAGTGATATTGAACTTTTTAGAAAAATACACAGTTATGTTAATAAAATAATTGATGGCCAACGATCGCCATATTTTCTAATCAAACCAAACGGAATCCTAACGGTAAATTATTACCAACTTCAAATATTAGTAAGAAATTACCTCCTTTTCCAAGACTTACTATGTTATTATATCATATATTTGTTAGTATTAGTAAATATCTGAATTTTTTGTTAGCTTCTACGAAGTCATACGTTATACACATAACCAAAAAACACATATGTTATGATGTCTACTTGTGTGCGAGAGCGATATATTGTACACATACGATAGGCCAAGGCCACATAAATCGAACAGCATGTATATATTCCATACTTCACAGCTGTGAAAGTTTATAATCAAATTGTTATAATGTAGCCAGTATTATTAAGTAAATTTTGTTAAAACTAAGATTAACACATATTTTGATATTATTATTGAATGTTTATTTATTTGTAACCATAAGTGTTTGCATGGCAGTGAACATTGAGTCAAGTGGTGAAACCACAGATTACGATTGTGAGCCCTGGGCTAATAACTTTGTCAATCGATAAAACAAGTCGGCACCCATTTAAGTTACCTGCTATTTCCTTCAGATCAGTTACCAGAGTTATTGTGCATCTATCTATGTAAATTGTTTGAGAGCTTTATTTATGTCATTTATTGTCTAGCAGAACTTATGAGTTTGAATTGTATTGTATTTTCGAGTGTCATCTGAGATAACCTCACATACCTTTTGTGCATCAGCGCTTGTAGAGATTCCTTCGGCACCTGGCATACTCTTTGGTTTGACATGTCGTCATCATAGTATTGTTTTAGCCGCCAACTTTTGAATTCTCATATTGCTCTTTTAGATGTATTATCTTTATTTTGCTCTATTTTTTCTTAGCTAAATGCTTGATTTTTGTGTAAATCACTGCCATGATTAGATGTTACGCTTCTGTAAATCTTATGAGTAGGTAACGTAGAATGTTTCCGTACCGAATTCGAGTCGGGAGGTAAGCTAACATGAGACAGTTGTGTTCACATATTTTTAGAGCCTTCTTTATGTTATGTGAGATCTTAGAAAATTTGCCTCGTTTTTTTTTGTATAGTTATACAAACTCGCTCTATCTGCAGCTTATTAAAAGCTTATTTATTCGCTCATTTATATAACTATAGGGGGCTTCTGTCACGATACAAATTCTGGCAACCAAATAAAGCCTCAATAAAATATTGTCAATGACCACTAAGTGCTGGTATTATAATAGATAGCATAATTAACGGTAAGCTGACCTAATTTAGCAGTACTCAATATTGATAAAATAATGATAACAAGGAAGCGAGCTCCGACTCACCACCAAAAGTCTCTGACTCATATCACATTGTATATTTATTTGTATTCTTTGATGTTAATTTATGTAATTGAAAAATCCAAATCTTGAAGATGGCCATAACCTTCATCCAAAAAATATCAAAACACACCACTGCCTATATGGATCATCTACTGAAAGATGTCAATGCCAATAAAATCATTGGAAAAATTATGATTCATCAATTATTTATAAAATGTATAAATACTTAATCCACATATGTTAACTTGCTATTAAATAATGCATATTATTATTTGTACTCACCAAAAATATCATCCCAAGCCGGTGAAATAATGTATATACAGGTCTCATATCTTCGGTGGTTTCACGAACATAGCAATATATTTTGGAAATATTTGTTGTATATGAGATTATACTATTTTAGGAGTCAGTTATTTTTATAGCATAAAATATTTGGATGTATATTAATTTAGCAATAAACTTTCAGTTCACCTTTGAATTTGGCAGTGGAGTTGAAAAGTAAAGAATATTTTTAAAGGCATCTTCCAAAAATAAAAATAAAATTGAAAGGATTTTAACGTCCTATATGTTATTTTGTATTATATATAATATATCGCATATTATTTAAATGGTTATTGTAGCTAAATGTTGGAACTACTTTGTGCATTGTACTGACGTCAAAAACACGATATTAAATTGACCAATCACAGCCCAGCATTTCATTAAAAATCTAGAATGTTCTATTGAAAATTCTGTTTCCTTGAATTTTAGCAAGGGTAACTCTCTTCCGTTTGAGACTCCTTAGAGAGCAGTCACTTTTGAGCACATACGTGCAGTTTAACTGTTTTAAAATGTAATCAGTTTCATTTTCAATCTTAATGTTTTCAAGCTGTGATATATTAAGCTGTGGCAATGTATAATTGATTAAATTCATGTAAAGTCGCGGAAATGTTATAAACCATGGTCCAGAGCCAAGCAGTATCGTGAGATGACACACGGAATCCAATCTACCCCTGAGATGGCTGCCTAAACCAGGATACGGTAACCGACGTCAAAGCATCGCCAATACTGTGAGTGATCCGTTTTATTAATCCTTTGGCCAAAGGCGCGAAAAGCCTCTTTTAAAGTGAAATAGTGGGGAAAAATTATCATACTGCGTGAAGCATAGAAACATGAGCTCATGGTCTAGTATTTAAGACATTCATAATTTTAGAGATTTTGTACAATCTTATTTGCCAGGCAAAATACCCACACCCACGCTCTACCGAAATTATAAATTTTGTAACAAGCTATTTATTGTTATTAACAATTATTTACGAAACTTGTAAATTCATTTAATTGTCCAAGTTGTGTGTTCTAAAGGAACAGGAGAATATACTCCAAGTTTTTTCACCTAATTACTGGGTTTTCTAGTCGTTCTTGCACCTGTCTCGGCAATCCCAATTGATACATTAAATCTATTTAATTTATGAAAATATCAGTATCCTGGATGAGCCCTTGCAAGGCCAAAAATTGACATGCCCAGTCACGTGGGGAGTATGCTTAGCCAAGTGTGTTACGTAAGTGGATTGAGATCTTGTCTTTGATGCGTGACTATGGTCCATCACTTGGCTCTCCCTTATCTTGTGACACATTTGACTATATTTGCTTGATCCTGACGTCACGGGACGTACAACATGAGAATAATAGCGTTGCACACATGACCCACAACATAGTAATGTTACACATGGCACCATAACGTGGGGCTGTTACAATATATATATTATATAAACAGTATATGTGTACAGTGTATAGAACGGACATAATGGCGCGGTTTGACGATACCAGTAGACGTGTAGGTTACTGGCATGCAGGTTGGTTATATGGTGTGCATTGCCCTATTTGTTTGTAAAGAGTGGAAGATCATATGAACAACCTGCCTGCCAGTAACCTACACGACTACTGGTATCGTGAAACCGCGCCAAAAAACCATACTAAAAGTACTGTACTAGAAAACTAGAGTATGTAGTAAAAAGCAGAGATGAGTATACTAAATTTGCAGAGGTCAGTAATACAGTATTAGGGCGGGTTGCACAAGATTGTATTGAAATTAACCTTCGATTACTCATGAGAGTTAACATTGTTAATTAAAGATCAAGCTCAACGGATCTTTGTGCAACTGCACTAAATTTTCATTGAAGTTGCACAAGAGTGTATTAAAGTTAACATTCCTTTAATAAAGAATTATCGTTGTTAATTGGAGGTAAAGCTTAACAGACCTTTTTAAAACTGGGTCACAGTGTTCTTTGTCAAAATTTCGTTCAATTGTTTTCAATATTTCTTTCTTGAAATTTCTGGAAACCTGTAAGTATATTACGATTGTATTGTACAAACACATAGTTTTAAAAATACAACTCGTACTCTCAAACTTGAATTCATGTACCCAACGTGTTGCACTAACAACACGGCGAATATTTTGTAACGTTAAAATAATGTAGGAAATGTATTTTACTATACATGATTTAAAAAAGTATAGTTGATAACCTCTAAAAGTTGCAATATGTAGCTATTCGTTTACAAGCAATTTCCAGTGAAATAAACGAGCCCATTCTTTATTCACAGAAAGGAGATGCAAACCACTCAAAAATCACAAGATTTCCCACTCTCTTACGACTTACTGCAAGACGCTTTATTTGCGCTTACCGGTTCAGCAAATTCCGGAGGGTCCCATATACATTTTATGCATGGGAACCATGTTCGTTTTCCATCAGCCTCATCTTCAAAAGTCACATACGCTCCATAACCACAAGCTCTCTTTGCACGTCGATTTGAATAGTTATAGCTCCTGAATTTTATCTACCACATGCCCACAAAAAGGATCCCTGATTTCTTCAAACACCTTAGCTCATTGTATTTTTGTATACAGTACAAATATTTTTGAATGACTGACTTACAATGAAGTATGAAACTAACAAGATGATGTTTATGTTACCAACAGTTACAATACAATCTCAAAGCAAGTCTGAAAAGCAGTATTTCTCCATGAAAAGTTTTATAAAATATTTTGGACAGTAGGCCTACCCACATATTAAAGCTTCAAAAGCTTATGCCATGATTCAATTACAAAATATCAATACACCAACTTGATATTCTAAAATAACTGACAAAGAAACAAGATTACACAACAAAATGAAAGGCTAGTTGGAGAATAAAAGGTCGAAAATATGACGTTTTGGACTTTGTGTCTGTGTTTTTATCTTATGAGTTAATTATACTTTCTTGAATAAATAAAAGTGATAAAGAATAACAAACAAAAAATTGTAAGTATAATTCAAATAAACAAAGTTAACAACTCCCTCAAGAAAGTGTCCAACAAAGTAAGTGTAAACCACAGAATGGAACTCCAAGTAGAAATCTAATTCAAGAAAGATTTCTTTGATCAAGTACCCTAACCATCAATATTTAAGACATCTACAATTAAATTGAAACCAAATAGTTTCAATATCACGTGTCACTCAGAAACATTCGCTTTTAGCAAATACTAGTGATACTGTACGTACAGTGTACATTAAAACAACAGAAGCCGGTCTGTGGAAAGTGTCGGCAATGATGTAGCCAACAACCCAGCAGCAGCAGCAGCAGCAGCAGCAGCAGCAGGAGTATTTTGGACAGATGTTGGTCGAGTGGCCGAGAGACCATCCCCCTTCAATGGAGCAAAATTACATTCTGGAGGGGCGTGGCTGCAATTGGAATGCCGCACGCTTTCCACAGGGAGCAAATCCATCGTCTGTCCTCACATTCTCTTCATCTATCCTCTCCATTCCCGACTGCACAGGGTTGGTTTGCACCACCGCATTCAATGAACGAATGTCTGGCCGTCTGTCACGCAAACAACGCACACAAACACCACAAAGTAATTACTGAACAATTGCTGTATTGCTATTCTGCTGCATCTCGCATACCTTCTTTTTTGATTTAGTACAATACTATCGCATACAGGATCTCATTATTCATTCAACTTACATTTTATTCCGTTTAGTTCCGATAGATTTAGTATAAATTAATGGTATCACTTTTGAAATTACATTCTATTGTGGATGCCACAGTTTCACACTAGCCAAAGAATGCTTTATAGCCTATAGAAACCATGTACAGTGTACACTTAATCACTGTAACTCTAGAATTTGTTTTCAACAGTTCAGTTTTTAGCTTGCTAACTATAGATTGGCACTTTCTCTTACATTTGCTCAGAAATTTTTATTGCTTTTGAAGTCTTTCTCACGATCTGTCTTTCTCCTCTTCCTGTAGCAAGATGTTAGCTTCTAGCTGATAAGTAGTTTTGTAGGTATTTGTAAAAAAGAGTAAGAAATAAAAATAATTCAATGTACATCTAATTGATAATGTGCTGAAAATAAGTTTATTCTTTCAATTGATTAAGCCTTCTCAGTAGCTCATATATATTGAATTTGCAGTATTGCTTGAATATCATTCTATAGTTAGCGAAGTGTAGTAGTAATATTATATTTATGTTCTGAGCTTCAATTGTATTATAACATTCTATCATTCATCCAGTTGAATTTATCATTTGATTTATACGTGTATATTTTTAATTTTCAGAGTTTCGAAAAGGCTATGCTTCAGAAATATTTCGTATTGAAAAATTTTACCAAGCTATTCTCTTTGAACTCAATTATTTTCATTGCACAGCAAAGCCTAAGTGAACTCAGATACGGAAGTTATGAATTCATTACTCATTTTACTAAATGCAGATATCTGAAAGTTGAAACTCCTTTCATACTACATTCTGTTGTATGTCGGAACTCTATCATCAAATAGACCAAGAGACCAAGTTGCATTGACAATTAGTAATACAGTATATAAAACTACTAACGCCAAATTTTTCCATCTCTTCTCTTATAAAACGGAATGGAGAGAAACATTTTCTTCTATCATCACTCGGAGAGAATTATAATTGGATGAAAAAACTGACCTTCAGTCACGTCATCTGAGATTGGATGCTAAGATTACAAGCAGCAAAATACTCTCTCGGATGGAATTGTACGTCAGCAATTTATAAATTCATTACTTATGAAAGCCGGATAAAATCTTATCAGCTTTGCTGTTGAAGTCTCCACTCCATGTAGTGTTACTACATTCCATGTTGATGGATTTCTTCGTTTCTTCATTCTCTAGTCAATATGTTCTTCATTATAGCAGTGTGCTTTGAGAAGCTTCAATCAATGTCAATGAATTACTTCTTCATTTACTCTCTAATCAATAATTTACTTCATAAGTGTGCTCTGAGTCCCTTGCGAAGTGTTAAAACTTTCAAATACAAAGTATTCCAATTATTATTGTAATCAATCCAAACTTAAAAAACAGAGAATTAATATTTTTTAAATCGAGTAGTCATCAAGTATTGATTTATTTTTCTATACTCAGTTCAATTTTTTTGGAGAACCTAATTTCATAATGAACTGTACAGCACCATCACAACGCGGGAAAAATGATTTACATTAATTTCATGTTTTCTAGTGGAATCCAAGAATCCTAGATTTCTAGTGTAACCAAAAACCTTACTAACACGTACCCAATGAAGAAGTAAGACTCTCCAACTAATTTAGGGGATTGTCACGCCGAGCATGAAATTTTACAGGATACACTTCTCAAGTAGGGAAGCAAACAGAGAAATGAATGTCTCAGTTTCCTATTAAGAGGTGTCCTTCTGAGTCGAAGCCTGAATAATTTCTGTGTTTATTTAAGAGCACTTCGGAGAGATGGAACAAAATGGTACAAGGAGAAAAGAGCTTGGAGAATTATAACCGCTGAATAAAGTTGAAAAGGAAGAAAGAATTCATGGTATGCAAGGAATAAAGACAGAACAAAAGTGAGGAAGAGAGAGAGAAAGGAGTGAGAGAGAGAATTCACGAGAAAGATGTAAAATTGAGTAGAGAAGTTTTCTTTTCAGCTGGCTTCAAGTGTACGGAAAGGAGAAGCTGAAAGTGAGTGCGGTTCTCTTAGGAGGAAAGAATATTAGTAGGGCCAGAAGTGTGAAGTAAGAGCTTACCGCGTTGCGTATTCCCCTTTGCTTTTTACGGATTTCCGCACCTGGCTTTTCAGACCGGGAAAAAGCGCTTCAAATTAGTTCGGCAAAACAACACCGGCGGTTGCAGAAAATTAGTCCACTATCACACAATAAACTTTAAAAATATTCAAATGCGTTTTTAAAAAACAGGTTCATGTGCATACCGAATAAACAAACCTAATGAAAAACTTGGATCTCCTCGAAAATCATGTCACCAGAAGCGTAATTCTCAATTCTTCTTAATCAGGATTCTTATCAGAGTAATGTTCATATTAACTCATGTTTTCATAGCTATGTTGTATCAAAATTCTTTATTAATCAAAAAACTGTTCATGTTATTGTGAAGTACTAGAGAGCTTCATAATGAGGAAAAGTATATAAGGGATTTTCTTGGGATAACAAATGTGAAAATGGAATGTTGACAACGCAATACGGTAATTCTTGTGATAATGTTAATTTCCAGTTAATGGACCTTCGCTTCTGTGACAGTAAGCTTATTAATTTTCAATTCAAATGATCAATTTACACGAACCTGATTTAATGGATTTTGTAACGAAAAAGGAAATACGGGTTTGAAAAATATTCGTGATGAATAAATTGAATAATGAATTAAATAAATTATGAATAAATGGGAAAATTGTTTGGAGTACGAAATGTATAAACACAAGCTAAAATCTACTTACAGATTTTCTTTTCCATTCAAATAACTGTATCTCAACTGACCTGCAACAGAAAAAGACATCAATCAATCAATCAATCATTTATTCAATCATTCAGAAAGGAGAGTACAACAGGCTTATGCCCATAAACGACCCTCTTCTAATTTATACAAACAGTCTAAATTCAGACATAATTAACAATGTACATTCAATTTTTCAGTTGAAATTCTGATCAGTACAAGAGATTTGTAAATAAGAAATGAGGCTAATTTGACATTAATTTGAAACCTCATGATTTTCATAATGTTATACTCAACACAAATTCTGCACTCATGAATCAAGAAAAGAGTAGGGTTCTACTAAAGATGAGAATAAATACAGTACGGTAATCTGTTATCAACACATTATTTATCAGTCCATATTGATAATTTAGTTATACCAGCTTTTGATAAATAGAAATAAGATTAATGAAGTCCATTCAATCAAAAGAAAGAGATGAGAATTCTGTAGATGACGCTGGATCAGTAGTCTGGTGAGGTTAGTACAAACTTCAATAGAGTCAAAAAATATTCTACCATACATTTCATAAACATAGCAATACTATTGACACTAGCATTCAGTTAAGTGATTAATGGAAATTGCCAACATCCACTCAGCCCAATGATGTTGGCGAGTGCAGAGCAGAGGGGGATGATGCGGCCTGGAAGAATAGATGAGAATGGATGGAACAGAGCTTTCAAGAGAGGCTCCACTTTGGTTAACTATGTTTAAACGTCGCACCTGGATTTCAACGCACAAAAGGGTGTTTTGGACCACCTGAGATGATTTTCGAGGGGTCCGGCAAGTTAGTGATGTTTAGCAGAGCAATATAGATAAATTTCAGGACATGTATGGAGGCTAGATAGCTGCCACCAGATGTTGGGGCCCAAAATGTTCTAATGCAATGTGGTAACCAGCACCCATTAACCGTGGACCGCAACTCATGAGCTCACGCAGTTTTAGATTCGCACACCTGAGTGAGATAATGGCACAAATAATTCTGCTTCATGATCTTCGTGCATTAGCCGACTCCCTTTCTAGTATAAGTACGGAGGCCGGAGGATATGAATAACGTTTGCTTTGCAATTCTATTGAAAAACGTCTATCGAAAAATTTGAAAACTATTGAAACACTTCACTAAGCTAATTCCTCAATTATACAGCACAATAGATAATACTGTGTAAAAATTTATATTCAGTACACATTACTAATGGTCTAAAAGATTGTTAGAAGTTTTAATTAGTAATGGGCATGAAGAATCAGACTTTTACACATAGATGAAGAATCAGTTGTAACGCAAGAACATCATCCTATTGAATCTGATAAAATAAATTCGTTTATCCCTACAATATATTATTGGAGTTTTTGACCCTGGACCGCAATTTTAATTTGAGAATTCGTTATTCAGCAAATCCTATTGAAAAACTATAATAATGTGCCATAAGGAAATTTTATTATGAATGATTAAAAAGAGTAGCCCACAAGTGATTTACAGAGATAGAAGTAATTGTGGATTGTTTGATTGGAACAAATCTGAAAATGAGTTGAAAGATTATAAGATGAATTGAAAGGTGTAGGTAATTCTAATTTCATTTGAGAATGGGTGACGGCTTATTAGTGGAAGCGAAAAAGTATTGAACAAATGAGAATAACAACATTTTCGATGTTTGAAAAATCACTGACAAAAAAGGAACATTCTGTTTTAAAAGTTTTCCTGTATTAGTTCGGCACAACGATCGCGATTTTCATTCGGAGCTCTCAAATGTACACCAATTCAGTCTGTGAGAGAATTTTGGGGTGAGAAAGAATCTATGCCCCTGTCAGAGCATAATAACATTCTCTATTCACGCTTAAAATCCTACTTTAATTCCTTTGTGCTTTCGATTGCAAAGCAATCATGTAATGCAGCTTGCTGAATATGCAAAGCTTTAAAACTGACTTCATTAGATACAAGCTCTAGTTTCAATCGCTTTATAATCTCTTCAATAGCAGGTAAACCCCCAAATGACACTCGCTGCTTTTCCTGTTCTCATATCCCCCAATAATTTATCACCTTCCACATTTCCGAAACTCATCCAGTTTTGTTTTATGATTCTATAAATCAGAGTGAAACAGGGGTGGTCCTGTTTATAATCAGAATCCCTAATTCTCTGTTTCCAATTCATTTTGATTTAGATGGGTGCAAAGACAGAACAACCATGATCCCACATCATAAGACGTAAATCAGCGGTGCCAATATTAGATAGGTGACGGGATATTGAACTGTAATGATTCAAACTCAAGTCTGATTATCATATACTGCTGAATACATACTCACAGGAAATTAAATGCTTCGAAGAGGAAATATGTGTTCCATAGTTCATCATCAATTAAACCAATTCCATTATTACGCCAACTCTTCCAAATTCAAATATGAATCAAATTATAGCCACAATGCGACTTGGAAAGAAAAAGTATTCATCGTTATACTGTAGTTACTCACAGTAATTATTTAATTTTTTCAAATAATTTTTCGTAACTTACTACTTTGAACATTTCTTCTTCACATGAAGTCAGATTCAAGTAAGATAAGCTTGCAGCCAAGAGTTATGGCTGAAATTTTGTTTCATTATGGAGTCGGAGATTTCTTTCCTGTTTCTCAATACATGTTGTTATGATTCGTAGTGAGAAGTTGAGTCTGAAATCCCATATTTGAATGATATAGGAAACCAGAATAGCCCAGAACAGAATCTTACGATTCATTGTGATTTGTTCTCTATTCTATTCATATTCGAAATACCATACATTTAAAGCTCATCAATGATAGTTGGTAGTTGGGAGCAAAATAAAAAAATCTCGTTGAATGAATATGAGTATAAGCCTCTGCGAATATTGAAATTGAACCTGTTATTCGCCAGTATGTTGGAATTTTTAGCTGGGTCTGGATGGAGATCCAAAGAAAAAAGCACTCAGTTGTGTTTTGCACTGCTTAATCGAGTTAGCGTACATTCACATTCAAAATCTACATTTTTAGATGCATTAGCTGTGCTCACGGCGCAGTCCAACTGTTTTATCGACAGTTCCTATATCTCATTCACAATCACCCTCTTCATTCTCTGCACACTGCGCACGTTATTTCGCAAAAACCGTTACCCATTTCTAATGGGTAAACCACAACTCACATCGGGAAGACTAATAAACCTGAAGTCAGATATTCCGACTCCAACCAATGTTATCACATAAAAAATTTATTGACAAAAAACATGACCAATGATGTAAATTTTAATAATCATTTGAATGTTAAAAATATTCCAGTTGCTTTTAAAAGCCCAGTCGAGGGTCATGCCATAGGCTTGGGTGATACCTAGCTAGGCCTCTAGGCTTTTGGGTGGGGTGATGATGAGAAATGACAACTGCTTTAGTGCTTTTTAGGTTACATGTCCTCCGAAAGGAAGAGAATTTTGAAATTGAATTTCTTCAGAGAAAACCTGGATGCCGTTGCGACCAACAAACACTAGTTATTTGCATAATCCCAATATTTGGACTATTCTAGTGACTAAATCCAGGTATTAGAAGTTTTGGGAAACTGCTTGTTTCTCTTTCAAAAATATGGTTTCTTAAAGTAATTTAAAAAAAGATAAATATCCAATTACTTTTTGTGATGATGTGCGAGAATTAGGGTTACTACGGTGACCAGTAATAAATAGTCTCTTTTACAATCTTACAACAGCTATTCCTCTTCATTCTTCTTACGTTGTGTAGTAAACAAAGCCTCGAGTACAAAATGTATTTCTTATTCTACAACTCTTGAATTCCGAATGCTGCATCCACACACACATCAAGAAACATTTATCAATATTGATCTGTCAGACATTCAAACTGAATAATTAAAATGAGATTTAAATCATTTCAGAAGGTTCAGAAGCTACCTAAACATCCATAGCACCACATTACATTGTTATCACCGGTATGGATTGAGTGACAGTTGAATTGGACAGCAAATGCCCGGCTCAATATAGTAATCAAGCCAATGTCGTCTGCTGATTAACTTTAGAGAATCGATATCCACAGCACACGGTTTGTATTGCTGAGCACTGATCTGGAGGTGGCCGCGACTCCTTTCTTCCATCCCGAAATTACTTTCGGCATCCCTGGGTTACCCCTCCCCCACCCGGTCGGAATTCCGCCCTAAATTGAATGCATAAATTCAGCGTCGGACGATGGCTCCTAAGTACGCTTAATCCGGACTCCCGCCGGACCGTTGTTTAATTGAAAACATAGTTCATGCACATCTTGACAGATCCCTGTGATCCGCTGACGGTTCAGCCCTGTCTCGTTGCTATTGGATTTCTGCTGAAAGGAGACTCACGCTCACAAATTCCATACAACACACATACAATGTCACTTCAGCTTAGACATTCAATTCAATGCTGATTATTCTTTTCGAAAAAAATAACATATTAAAATTTTAATCTATGAATATTTGTAGGGACGATAATGAGCGATCCTCAAAATTCATTTGAATATTTTTTCCAATGCCAAAGGTGTGTTTAACAGTGAGTTCAAATTGATGAAGGGTATTGCTCACATGAGCTTTTATTTGGGCGTGGTTAATGGGAAAGAAGATGAGTAGAGATGAATATTGTTCACCATGTACAAAGACCAGCACCATGAATAAAAAAATTCAATATTTCTCGTGGAATTAAAATTCACATTTCACACCTGGACTCTGATTATAAAATTATTTGAAAAAATGATAAGTTTTCAAGTGAGAAATGAAAAGAATAATGGGCTCTTCTGTTCAAATACTGGAGCCCTAATGTATCAATCACCCACTATCGTCATTAATCATACAAATAATATAATTAAAACACTAGTGCCGTGTTTCTCAGTTCTTCAATAAACTATTGAATCAATAATTTTTTGCATTTGAAAACACATGGTTATTGATTCAATACTGCTATTGGATCCATAAACTGTTTATTGAACGACTGAGAAACCGGGCATAGATGTTGTCAAATATCACTTGATTTATTGAAACTTATTTAGACACTGTGTCAGAAGTTACAAATAATCTTTTATTGATCGAGAATTCCCTCCAGTTCCAATCCTGGAGCCGTATTGTTACAGGCCAATATCTTACTTTCAACACAAGTCTAGTGAATTATTAACGGTAATGACAATATGAAGAGAAAAATGAGCCAACATCGTTGAATAATAGCCGTGGTATATGTTGAGAGGATAAAGTGATTTATAGAGCTGAAGTGAGTTCATATTCATTTCCAGGTTGAAATTTGTGTAATATGATTTTTTGTGTGAGTTAGCTTGAAACAGGAGAAGTTGGCCGTGCCAGGTTTCGCTTAGAAGGCAAGTTAGGAGGAGGTTAGGACAGAATGATGGATTGCAGCCGACTAACACACATATGTTAGCGCGCTAGTTAGCAGGGCAGAGGATGAGTTCAGAGATGGGATGGATAGATCAATAGCAAAAGCAAACCGTATTCAACCATTAACCGACGCCGCGTTCACAGCTACTAATACTACTACTACAGTTTGTTCAAGAACTTGAACATCACTCAGCTCCAGGCAAGATCAATTAAATTCTTCGATTCCAATGCATACACAAGATTTACATATTATAGAGTATTACTACATAGGCATACATATTCAATAGCACATCATTTCAGTTGGATTTGTGGTATCAAGTTCAAAGTAACTATAGATTTCATTTTATCGTAGATTTTTTCCATACAATACAAATACAAAATCATAGAATTAACTCCCTATTGACTGTTTTGAAATATGTCTGTGTTCCTCTATTTCTCTACTTTTTCCAATACTCATGCGAGATACGATGTATTGTAGGTGCCAATAAATTATGAGTTTTTCATCCAATCGTTATGTCAAGTATTGGATTTATGAATATTTATCTGTAGGCTATTTTTCGTAAGTAACTTAGATGCATTAGCTTGAAAGCCTTGAGGCTCTATTTTTTATCCTTGAGAGGAGTAATCTTTGAAAAAAGTGGAAAGAAAACTTGATATCCACTATTTTAATTGGAATTGACAAGTGCGGTGGAAGATTGAAAGATTGAGATCAATTGGAAGCTTGAACAAATTGTATAACTCCTCTCTCAAAGGATTCTTTATCCCAGGATGGTAGGGAAGGTGGTATTCTTTACGATCCCTGGATGTCAAATTCAATCACAGGGGCTTACAGGAGCACAAGTCAGAGCAAGCAAGATGAATTTAATTAGGTTTTCATAAAAGAGACTGTATTATTATTGGATTGAAAGTCAGTCATTTCAATCAAGGTGGAGCAAATAGAACTGAGCAAAGTGGAATCCATCAAAAGTATGATTCTTTGAAGGTTTAGAGCTAACTCCACAATAAGGATTTTTCCGACGAAATGCTGTAATTAAGATAGAGCACGCAAAACAGCCGGCGATATCACCAAAGAAAAACTCCACTCTTTCACTCTGTTATACTTTCCGTAGCCTTTGACGAAAAAGATTCTTCGTAATACTGTTTGTATTCTCAAGAGCGGTTTCCACTTTTTCCCCTCATTTTTTACTAGGGAGAAAACTAAAAGTTCCAGGGAAATGAAAAGCTCAGAAACCGCTGGAGGGGGAAGGGATGAGACTAAGACTGACGTGCCAGGACTTGACACTTTCTTCAGTGAACGATTTGCTGGTTAATTTCGTGAAAGACAAACTTAATTAACAAAGCATCTAGAGGGAACTTTTTGATCGCAAACAATTAACCTTTCCAATGAAAGTATATTATAAAAAGTATTACTGCTTTATCAACTATTTTACAGCCTTGCACCTCTGCTGGGTGTGGGATGGCCTTCAATGATATACATTATACAATGGCCTGAAATTATATACAATATGAATGATACACAATAGAAGAAATCATCATAATAGAGAATAAACGTTTTTTACCATCCTTCACATCCAATCCAGTCTAATTACAAAACCTTTCTCATCTCAAAAATGACATAATATTTTTTAATTGAATTTGAAACCTATTTTAATAACTTTCAAATAATTTTGTAAACATATGAAACATGAACAATTCATACACATATTATCAAAGATACAGTTTCAGTTCGTGAGAGTTTGCTCGAAAGTTGCAGTAGAATCTAAGAAAGTCTGGTTATTTTGCTGAAAAAAAAGATAAAGCCTGATAAAAGCAAAGATTAGATCAACTAGAGATTACTTCCACAAACTCCGCAACCATCCGATGATTCTTACTGAGAAGATAACGGAAGTATAGTGTACAGCAAGAAATTCTATCGCCTTGATAGAAAATGAATTGCAAAAATGATATATAGTTTTCAAGATATAAAAATTGGATCAACTATATACTTAGAATTTGATCAAGGAGCTCATCGTTGAGAATCTTCCGCAATTTGATGAGAAATACATGTTGGATGTCACTAACGAAACGATAGAAGAGCAATTTAATAGAGTTATTCCTTTTCGAAGGAAATCCCTAGATAGAAAACTCAGTTTGATCGAAATCACTACTGCAACTGGTCTGAAGTGATTCAAAGTTGAATAACTGCTTCTTTGCATGAGTGTAGAGGGAAGGTGAAGAGTGGGATTCGAGTCGATGCTTGTCGGTAGGTTCGAGAAGGGAAAAAGAACATTTTACAGCCTTGGGGTAGTTCGCGAGGGATTTGCAGTTATGATGAGCAAGTAAGTGTTAGATAGTGGCTGAAACAGAAGTAAAAGAGGGAAGAAAAAAGATAAAAAGAAGATGGAGACAAATAAGTAGTAGAGTGAAGAGAAATGATGAAGCAAGAGGAGTAGTGAAGAGAAGTCAAAAGAAGAAACAGTAGAAAAACAAAGAAGAATGCAGAAAAGGAGGGTAAAGTTGTTGAAAGTAAGTGAGGAGAAAAACAAGCAGGAGAGAAAAAAGTAAAAATAAGAAAAAATGAATGAGGAGAAAAGAGAAAGGGCGATGATGAAAAATTAGGGGAGAGAGATAATGAGGAAGAAATGAGAAAGAGTTAAGGAGAAATAACTCAGGTAGAATAAAAATAAGCAACAGGGGGAAGGAAAAGGGGAGAAGAGAGGGATAGAAAAAGTGATAAAGAGGAATAAGAAAACGATGACGATGAAGTAAAACTGAAAAGAACAATAGTAGATACAACTAAAGTACGAAGGTAGAAGTATGCGGGGGAAAAGAAAAGACGAGCAAGAAGAAAAGACGGGACGAATCAGGAGAAAGTGAAAACGAAGAAGAAATTAATAGAAGATGACGCAGAAAAAGCAGCATAAGACGATAAAAGAAACAAGTAGAATAAGAAGAAAGGAGAAGCGAATAAAGAGATATGAGAAGATGAAAAATAATATGCAAGGGAAAAATGGAGAAGGAGAAGAAGAAGAAGAAGAAGAAGAAGAAGAAGAAGGAGAAGAAGAAAATGAGAAGAAGAAAAAGGAGAAAGAAGTAGCGAGAAAAGCAACGAAAGGAGGACAACAAGAAAAAGCAGACTTAAGAATAAGAAGAGAAAAGTAGTGGCAACAGGATCATAATGAGAAGGAAGAAGGAGAATAGAAGGCAGCTGGAGGAAGAAGACGGAGAAGTGAGTGAGAAAAGGATTATAAGGAAAAAGGGGAGAGGCGTGTAGATGAGTGGAATAAGTAAGAGGCAGGGGTGTGCCCCAGAGTGTGTTTATAATAAACTTTCCCAACCCCCCTCAAGATGCAAAGCAGCAGCGGTGCGCCGAGCGACGAGGAATAACTTTGAGCGAAATACGGTGTCGTCCCCGCTCACAACAATGGAGGGATGCTGGCTGACGCGTCGCGGCGCGTTTTCATGACACACTCGAGGCTCGCGCATCAATACCGTCCGTCAGCTCAGCTAGGAGTGGGCAAAGCCACAATATCACCCGTACCAGTCGTTGCAAATATCAAATGCGAAATTATAGCCTTTTATTTCGCCATTGATTGAGAGAAACGTTCTACGATAGAAGGCACCATCTATTCAGAAGCTCTTAGGGATGATTGAGTTCGTCTCGTTCCAGATGAGAATCCCCCACGGAACAATAAACAGCTCAACACTGAAATATACTTTCGAGCTCTCCGTACTATCAGTGCAAATGATGTACTGTATTTCATTCACCAACAGGAGGGATCTCTATGGAAGACACCAATCTCCTCTTAGTTGATTGGCAAAATATAATATTACTTTGAAATTATTAGAGAATATCGAAATTTAGGTTTGAAGGGAGGATCTTATAAGTAGCTTAAAGGGTCTTTTGAGTTTCATGGTTCAGAAATACGAAATAAATGGACAAACATAAATCATAATACGGAAATTTTAGTCACAAGCTGCTCGACAAAAAAAATTGAGAAACTGTTACTGGTTGTATTCAAAGCACATTTTTGCTTAACAAGGTACTTGGAATTCAGAATGTAATAGTTTGTGAATTTATATTGGAGTTAATGTATCAGTAACAATGTACCGATATTTTAATGCAACTTCTCAAAAAAAATTGCAATAACAATATTTAAGAATAACATCATGCATCATTCATCAAAATTCAAGAAGCAGTCGTTAGCAATGTTCAAATGTTCACTGTGTTCAATGTTTATAATGTAGTTATTTAGAAACATAGTAATATTCAAGTTGAAAGCTATATATAATATGATGAAGCAGCATGGAACATGTAAAATGCACGCTTCAATGTCAAGGCAGCAAATGTTCAGCGGTTTGCAGGCGTGAAATGTGCAGCAGCACTGTATTGAGAGGACTGCACTCTGCATCAATGATGAAGATGATGATGATTAACGAGGGTGTGTTAGCGGGGGGTGATTAGTGGGTTTAAGGGGGAGTTAAGGGGGTGAAAGGGGGTGTAAGGGTGGCTTGTGGTCGCCAGAGACATGCAGACGACAGCCAGTGCACGAGGAATTCAAGCCGAAATCCAGATGACTGGGAACCACGCGGTACCGCTGTCACGATTTATTGGCCTACGCACCCCCTTCCGACCGTCACCACCCACACATACCCCCCTTCTGACGACATGGCATGTACACACACATACGCGCGCTCACACAAACCGCGACGGCCAAGAATCGAACCTGTCAGATTGCATTCTCATTCATTGACACACCGTCACATCACACGCACACACATGTTGCCTCCACACCACCTGTCAGCTGCAGTTGTCTTCTACCGCAAGCATTCCACCAATGCACACAACGATCACCTATTTGGCTAGCTAACATTATTAAAATGGGAATTATCGTCAAACAACATTGCAGGTAACAAAGGCTTATACAAGATTTGACACATGTGATGCGTTCAACAATATCTATTGGACAATACCAACTATTGTCCAACAATATTTGATTAAAGTCAACAAGGCTTCAGTTGCGATAGAGAGCTCAGAGCGAACGGTTGTAGGATTTGAAACCTGTGATAAATTCAATATCATAGCTTATGTGAATTATAAAATCAAAACTGAATTTTGTTTGTTAAATATGTTTTATGGAATGTAAATTTAGTTGCAAAATCTACTTTCGTAATTGGTATGGACTCCTGTGATAAATCTATTTTTCAATTCGTATTGTAACTTCCCGTTTGAAATTTGAATCATGATTTTGTTTCTTGAGAAATATTCTGCATAAACTAGCACATAGATACCATACATGAGATTTGGGTGTTATAGTATTTGACAGTTATATTCGAGTTCATCAAGAGATGAACTTCAGTTGCATTTGCATTTTTCTTCAAACAGTATACCTAATAAGAAAAAGTTACATTGAGAATAGATTTCGAAATTTATATCGTTAAGTGACAGAACTTGGAGATTTCATCACTACAAAATGTCTCTAAATAATATGGGTTTTGAGAAATCGTTGTATTTATTTGTAATAGGCATGAATTTACATGAAATCTGAATTTAGTACTACTCTGACAGGCTGGTACTGAATGTCTCGGTTTTTGACGTGAATCAAGTAGCCTAACTGAGGAACTAGAACTCTAGAACTAAGTAGCATTTGAACTCTTCAGTACCAAGTAACTTTAAGTAACTAGAACTCTATAACTAAGTAACTAGACCTCTATAACTAAGTAACTAGAATTCTATAACTAAGTAACTAGAACTCTAGAACTAAGTAAGAAGAGCTACATATCTGATTGGGAAAAAATTACAAGAAGAAATTTGAGAGCTCCTGATGGATTGAGAAACATCCTGATCGATGTGGATTGTAACCTTCTAGGATCCTAGAAGGTAAAAACTGGTAGTATTCCATACAGCTTCGGCCTTCAATTCAGAAAAAGCGCTGCGAGATCTGAAACTCTGATATCTGTATCGGTTACTACTCACTTATACGAGCCAACAACATAGCATGTGTAACAAAAAGGCACAAAGTGTCATGTCTAACGCACATATGGGACAAATAACGCGGGTATTGCATGACTCGCACAATATGGAGTAGTGGCAGGACACTGGAAAACTGGAAATACAGAAGAGGGAAATGATCAAAGTGCTTCAGGGCAATAATGCGGAAGTTCCAAGTGCACATTCTGCAATCGCATTCAGTTCTACGTTTATGTCATTACCTTTACCAAAGCCCATTTCATTTCTCAAGATACAAGGAAATAAAAGAACAATTTCAGTTATAGCTTTCCAGATAGCACATCCTGTCTTCTCCTTGTAAAATTAATAGCAGACTGAAATCATTAATTATGTACATGGTCAAATATTTCATCCAAATCGATTAAATAAAATATTGCTGACTTTAAACTGCCCAAACATTGGACAACATTTACTGCATGTGAATATTTTTTTTTTGAAGCATGCAGGCATAACTGAGCAAGCCGTGCTATGCATTTCTAGTGTGTGAGAGTCAGCTCAATTTGTGTCAAAGTTAAATTTGACGCTATCAATTTTTTGAATGTGATTGTGTACACACGGTTCAAGTATCACTAATCCGAAATCCCACAATTCCAAATAGTTGGAAATACATTTCAAATATATGCATAAATTTTTTTCAATTCTACACTTGAGAATACCGTCAATGAGGTTGAGTTTCTCAAGTGAAGCCCGCATAAGTTCCAGACTTGTAATGTGGGGTGATAAGTAAAACTACAGTTTTAGGAGGGTTTCAAGCCACCCAGAAGTGGTTTTTGAAAGAATATATAACTAAACAGGAGTACCGAGCTGATACGGAACTGATTGCTGAGTCAACAACATTGAATAACGTAGAATTAGGTTCAACAAAATTATGAATTCATGAAGTGCATGAAGATGCATGAATTTATCAAGTTCTTTGTATCCTAGCATGCAATAACATTAATTAAAACAGAAACTTTATCTTCTCTTTTTGATGAGAAATTATAGTGGAACTTAAAGTATCTATTATTGCTGTCATTTCAATTATTTAATACCGTTACATATTTGTATATTATATTACCTAATACGAATATTGTAAATAATAAATATTTCAATTGTTCAGAGATTGAGTAACACCTACCCTCTCTTTCATCCAGGAAGCTTTTTGCTAACAAAGTAACAGCAATATTGTTTCCAAACAACAAAGAAATGAGATTTCACAGCAAATAAAATACTGCAATATAAAAGCAGCAGAATCGAGGGTAGTGTGTAATACACTGTCGACAGTGCTGATAGTAGACTGCATGCTATTGAGCCGACACCCTACCTCACCTTACCTCACTTCAACTCACCTCACCTAACCTCACCGCACCACAGCCGAGCACGTTCCAAATATTTCCTTGAATTACTTTGCAGTGGTCGTGCACGCAACGCAACGCGTTTTCGAAATATTAGTTTAGCGTGAGACGTATATGCAGGCAGGTAGCATACGGGTTGAAAGAATGGTGCAGAGGCAGAAAGTTCTTGGCATTTCTGTGCATGGCAGAAATGAATTCACGAAGGGGAACTTCCCCTGTGGCATGTCTGGAGAAGCAAAATAAGTGGGGACGATGCCCTAATGATATTTCTTATTCCTCTTCCTCTTTCTCATTTTGTTTTCTTGATGCAATCTTGGTGGTTGTGGAAACTTGCGGTCGATCTCATCGCACCAACTGACAACTGTAGGAATATTCTACCGCAATGGAAAGTTTCACTGAAGAATGGATACCAGACTAGTTGAAAAATATACAATAATATTCATAACCATGTCTCCAACAATCAAGAGAAATTGAACTATGATGATAATAGGTTAATATTGAAATTACACAATGCTGATTGTCCAAAATTGTAATCGATTTACTCATATTAATGAGATGTCAACTTTTGCCACCACAAGCCATTTCATTCCCAAGTTGTTATTTATAAGGATATAAATACATAATAGAAAGGAATTTTTACGATGTAACTCTAATATTTTCGTGATTGAACGAGGGGTTTGATTCAGGAATTGATTTTAGTAAGTATTCCTTAACACAAGACTATTCCCAATATTTCTAATATTTTCTAATATTTCCAATATTTCTAATATTCTTTTTCGAAAGTCTACTCTCACACTATACAAATGAGAAAATTGAAAACCAAGCATAGAATACCACATACTGAATTAAACACAAGTGGAAATTGAGAGCAGGCATTAAGGAAGGAGACAAAATACATTTTATGATAATACTTGATATAATATACTATATTAAATTTACATTACTGTATTGAGACACTAGATATTCCTAGTGCAGACAATTCGATATACTACTATGATGTATAATGATGTTTAATCAAAAACTGCAGAGCAGTGAATATTAAACACTATCATCCTCAGCAGAATGAAGTTGAGCAAACTTTTACAACACCAACACTATACTGTATTGCAGTAAACACTATATTGAACTCTAAGGTGTATTTGTACACTGTACACATTTTATTCATGCATGTGATGAATGTAGAATTCATCACAATGAAAACTGAATCAATAATATACAGAAGGACTGACAAAGCACGATAACAAGGTATTTCTTTTGAAAGAAGAGAGAAATTCATAGCTGATAAAACAGCTTTGAATGTTTGTCGGTAGACAATACGGCTGGTGGAAGTTGGCGGAGTGAGTACTGGTGCATAATGCATGTGCAGAAGAAGGTGATGACATATGGGCGGCAAAGGCAAAGAGGCGAGGTAAACGATCAGTCAGATGGGGTAGCTGATAGCTAACAGACGTCAAAACTGTATGCAAATAAGAGAAAGAGAACCAATGAGTGAGAGTGTACAGATGGAACGAAAAAAGTGATATAGAGGGAGAACTACTGAGGAGAAAGAAAAATTATAAAGAAGCGAGGATAAAAAAATATGGTCTTATGGAATGAAAAAGAGAAAATTTTCTGAAAGAAATGACATGAGGAAACTCGTATATGAAATTTTTATATCCGGTTGAAGAATATGCATGATTAAAAAAGAGAGAGAGTGAGAGAAAGAGATTTTGAAAATTCACTTTCTGTATTGAAGGTTAGAAGTTGGAAGTTATAATGAATAATGAATAAAAAGACAACTTTTTCATTCACTTAGTAATTCAGATTAAATCCCATCGAAAGAGTATGAATCTGGTTCACAAATATTTTTGAGAGATTGAGAGAAAAAAGAGAAAACCAATGAGCAAGATGAATAAAGAGAAAGAGATGTACTGAATTGGTGTTGTAGGCCTACAAAGGGGGCGCCAACAGATCTAACAGAAGGCCGTTGACAGTTGAGCAGTCAGCACTGAAGAGCGTCTTCGGTTCAGTGAACCGTTGGCAAACAAGCAGCCAACAGGAAGGCCTCACTAGGATGCCAATGTGTCCCTAGAACAATGCCGCATGAGTCCATGTCTACTGTGGCAACTGGTGCTTGTGTATTACTGCTGCTGCTGCTGCTACGATCGATACCAGCACTACGAATGGAAGGAATACAGTGCAAGGCGAGAAGGAAAATTGGGAGAAGAAAAAAAACCAAGAGAAAGTATGAGGATGGAGGGGGGTGGGGTGAAGGACAAGGGTAAATGCAATCACCTGCACGAACCACATACAGTGGAAAACGGCGCTTACTGTGGAAAACACCAGTCAATAAGCCAACTTGTGCGGCCTCCATGAAAACAAATCAAAATACGGTTTCTTTAAGGTTTGAGCTTGACGGATGATGATTCATTTCCAATAGATTTTCTGCAAATCTTCTATGAATGTATACAATATAAATTTGATGTTACAGGTGCATTTATAAATATATTTATTTTTTGTACCATTATATACTATTTGTTATCATGAACCGGTGAAGATTTTTATGCTTTTTTTGTTTAATGTGGAGAATAGTTATTTTTTCTGTTGTATTGTACTGTTTGTTGTCTGTTCTAGAACCAGTTTTTATGTGAGTGTTAGTGTGTAACCAGACATAAGACAATGACATCATAGACAACATGAAGGGTCAGTTCCATAAAAGTTGAAAAGTTTACAAATAAAAGAGGTGGATACATACACATGAATAGCACGTTATTATTTTATATAACGTGTTTATTACATAATTGTATAGAACATGATTAATTGCCTTTATTAAGGGCGGAGTTAGGACTCCTGGTCCTCTCTACCACACAACATGCTTAGTATCTAGAATCAAGTAAAGTGGAGTGGTCCGTAGCCGAGGGCGATAAGCGCCGGTCTGATAATCCAAAGGTTCCAAGATCGAATACAGTTGACGGAAAGGATTTTGACAGAAACGGCCACTCCCGTCTTTCGGAGGAGACGAAAAGCCGTCGGTCCCGACTGCCTAAAAACAGTCGTCATCTCTCATCATCACCCCTCTCATTACCCACGCACAAGCCTAGAGCTCATGCTGTGGGCATCACACATGAGTGATGGTACCGAAGAATGATTTGATCCGTGTTTGATTCCATCGATCGATACTAGTTCGAGATCAAAAATAAAAAGCAAAGAAGGTTTTTCAGTTGCACCCAAGGATAAATTTCTTCACTCATTCGATGGTTCAGAATTTTCTCTTCACTATATTTTCCAAGTACAGTATCCATAAAGCAGTCTTTTATGATTATTAGTATACTAAACAGTTTTCCAACACTGTATAGTTTTGTTGGACTACTTCTATAAGTTTATGACTGTTATTAATGTTTATGAGTCATGTAACTATTTTCGAGTAGTAGGTAACAATTTAGTTCTGTTACAATCAAATTACTGTACTGAAGTAACAGTGTTTTGTGTTAAAGTATTATTGCATTATAAACTGTACATTTGTTTTCAGCATTTTCGTATTATGGAGATTGCTTTCTTTTGATAAAGTTGAATTGGAAACTTTCAATATAATATTCCTTCATCTTTATGATACCATTTCACTTCACCATTCAACGCAATATGTTGAAATGGAGACCCTAATAATCATTTCCACCAGCAATAGCACATATTATGTATAACTGTACACATCATAGAGCATAATAATACCGTGAATTATAGGCCATGCATTCATACTGAAGACAGTGCATGCACTGAACATGCATATTACTGGAGCATATAACCAGTAAACAAGCAGCATATTACGGGAGTAGACATAGACACTGCTGTATATATGCAGGGCTTTCAGTTGTCAACTGTTTCATCGTTCCACGCATTGCAAACTATCAAATTATCGCCATAGCTAACCTAATTAGCAACTCCCAATTAGAGACTGTAATGCATCCTACACTGATGGAATGAATTCGCTTCATCCATCTGCATTTAGCACATCAAACTCTCATCGCCGTCTACAGCAATCCAAACGCGAAATTGAATTTCAACGAGTCCAAGAACGAAGTAGATGCCGGTATTAAGAGGCTTGAATAAATGTGGCGATTCTAGGAATACGAGTACTCTAAATTGGTTGAAGCGAGGATTTATTGGCTGCCAAACATCAGAAATTGAGTGGCAAAGCCAAAGTATAATTAGGAGCACAACAAACTTGCTTCAAACAATTTCAAGTCCTATAAAGTTATAAGGTAAGAGTTATAAACAAGATTGAAGAATGATGATCCTGAATTGATATGAGAGTGAGTTTCGAAGAGTCTTTGATTGAATAATGCTCCAGATTCTGCATGATTATGTTCATGCGTGAAATTAATCAATTGTATAACTGCTTAAAATTAATATTTACATAACAGTCTGTGTTTATTAGATTAGTTATTGTTATTGATAACTATTCAAATACATATCCAAAAGTAGAATTCTTGTATTTGATATTCGAAGTTTAATAAAGGTAGGCCTAGCATTGAAGATAAAGGGAAACTTTTTTCAATTTATGTCAGGTTAAAATTTTCAAGCTAAACAGTAGAGAAAATTACAGTAATAGAAAAATAACGACTTTATAAAAATTCAAATACTGTAATAATAATAATAACGTGAGACCTGACTGCCTCAGGTCTGGCGACACTATTTTCAGGTCGCACCTGAATAATTTCAGGGTTTAACACTTTCAACAACTGTTTCAAGGCAGCTGGGGAGGACGTGTTTAATGTGTCAATTCGAAATACGGAAAGTGTGTGATTAAAATAATCGTCAAAAATATTGTTGAAATCCTAACTAACCTCGTCTGATAACCTCGCATTACAATTCCAATCAAAAGTAGAGCTAAATTTGCAATAATGGGTGTAAATACAGGATACATTTTTAAGAAATCAATATGTGATGCGTTAAGCTTGTCGTTCACTTGTTCACTTGAACCGTTTTCGTCCAAAAACGTCGGATCGTCTGGAAAGCTAACATTCAATTGAATGGCCAGCTGTTCGGACATCAGACGTTTTGAGACGAAACGATTCTAGTGGACGACGAAGCTAAGTGACTGTATTCTATAGTTCATTTTTGTTATCGATCAGACGAACAAAAATCATTATGCAAATATGGCAAATGAGATGGAATCAAAAGGTAATGGTGTGATAATTGAAGGGAAAAACAAATCCGAAGGAACTTTCCACAGCATGAACACAGTTGTTACAAGAAATTGCTGGGTCAGGGTAGAGAAATCCGGTCAACAGGGAACCATTCATTTGGAAACAGTTAACCAGGCGAGAACTGCGAACCAAGCCATTACACCCCTGGTCAAGTTGGTGCACTTGAATGCCGAGAATATTATTTAGACATTTAGCGGTTAAACAGCTACTAAATTGGACGGTTTGCATTAAAGGTTGCTTTGAAATTGAACCCTAACAATCAAGAGTAATGTTAGGAGAGATCTAGAATTTCTCCTAATAAATCAAGACTTCATCAAGACTAATGTTAGAAGAAGACGTAGAATTTCCCCGAAAGCATTGAAACTCATCAAAAATGTCTGCAAATAACATTTTACTGTACTCAAACTTTGATACAACTCCAAAAACCTTCAAGAAGTGAAGTTTGTTTAATGAGAGCCATGTTCATGAAGTTCAGTGAGCCACTGAATAGCGCTGCTGACTTGTAGCTCTGAGTAGTATGTATGATTTACTGGCCAGACAAAATTAAGTTTCGACAAGGAATTCCAACTATCTCAAGCAGCCCACTTCGGAAAGCAAAACTGTTGTTCGCAAGACAAGAGGAATATGTGCCTGGTAGTTCGGAAAATTCCCCTCCCCTCAAATACTGGTGACCTCTATATCCTCGATACTTTCTTCCAATTTTGAATAGTTTTGCATTTTACCATTGATCTGGAAACTGCCAGATGTTTGAATTCAATATTTCAGTCCACTGAATTCAACCTTTGCAGGTTCTTCTAATTTTATATGATTTTGAATTTTACTATTGATCTAGAAAAGGCAAGATTTGTAAACTCAATATTTCTTTCCGCCGAATGCAACCTTTGCACGTTCAGTAGCAAACAAATCATAGCTAAATAGCTGAATTCATAATCAATGTATTTATGTTGGTAATATTAAGATTAAAAATAATGAGAAATATTAAAGATACAAGGGATCGTATCTTTGAATAAACTTCGTATTTGTTTTTTGGAATCTAATAAAATTCAATTCAGTTTTGAATTATCACACCAGCGATGAATCGACTACCGCTACAAACAATCCAATTAAGAACTGAAAATTGTATCTTTACAAGTATCAATAAAAATCGAGAGTATGATTCTTGTGTCTAAAATTCATTGAAGGTAAATGGAATTAAAATCGACACGCGAAATAGAAGAATTATTGAGCAACTAAAGTTGTATGAAAATAATTTGAATGATGAAAAGAGACGTCCTAGTAGAATTTAAATAAAAGCCAAGGAAATCTTTGAAAATTAAGAAATCAGTACTCTAGCACACCTTTCTAACAGCAATAAAAGGAGTGTAGGATTTGAAAAGAATCTTAAGAAACCGTAAACAAGCCGGCATTTCGCGAGAGTTTCGTGTGGAATGTTTTAGACGCTCACGGAAATCGTGGTTTAGCTTTTTTACGGCCACAACAAGCAATGGATCAGCGGTTACTATCGGTCGCAAACTTTTACTAGATTACTTTTACCACTTTACTGCCTTTTTCATCGACCTGTCATGAGGTCTGAGGTGAGCTGGGAGCAACTGCGCCAGTTACACTTTGATTTTGAATTTATTTTCCAAAAACAAATTTCCAATTTAAACATACAGATTAAATAATGCAGATCGAATTAATGACAGGGCCTATATATCACACATTTACTTAACAATTCAAAAGAAACAATTATTTATTTACACATCATGATGCAAGAAAAAAAACTATAGTGATAGTATACAGCTATTACAACAGACAATCAATCATCAGCAGACCTTAAGAGAAATCAGGATTACATTAATTTGATCAAGTAATAATATGGAGAAAGATGCAGTTGAAATAGGAAATGAACCTTTTATTGGACTAAAATGGAACGTAAATAATCGTAGAGTTGTTTATCACTAGCTAAAAATAAAATTTCCCAAATAAGATTTTTTTTAAATCAACTGGATAACCAACTTTGACAAAAGTCTGTCCGTCTATTAAAACCTAAAATGTCATTATTATTATAAATTTTTTTTAATCGAGAGAAATAAAAGTAATTTGAGATAATTGGTGTAGGCTAACATCAATTATTTCCAATAGTTCGATTCAATAGCTAGTTCAAACACAAAAGTTTGTTCGTTGAAGTTGAATTCTTGGCTCTTGGAATCAATCTTTCTCCGATAATTTTAATAAGACTGATCCATTGCGAAATTAAAAATTAGATACTTTAGAGTGTAGTAATATCATGATAGTTTGATTTCAGAAACATAATTAATTTTGAAAGGATCGCAGCTCAATCTTCAAAGGTTTCAAATATATTAATTTAGCGAAAAATTTCCAATCTATATCCCAGAAACATCCAAACAAATGATTCCTTGACAACCTAAATGGACTCTGTATAAGATAATATAAGAAAAGACAGACTGCACCCAAACTCCGTATATTTTTCAAAGAACGTCTATATAAAGTGATTCCTTGACAATCAAAATGCTCTCTCTAGAGCGCTAAACGTGAGGAAATTCTTGGATCTGGATCAAACACAGTCTGTGATCTCAATCTTCTTCATAAGCCTCACAATATGACACAAAGCCAACAAACTTTATTACACCTAGGCCTAAAAGCTAGATGCCACTCTCACATCCACTTACTGATACAGCAGTAAAGTCGCAATGTAAACAGGAATAATTGAATCCATCCGTTCAGCATCGTCTGAATCCAGGGAAAGGTACAAGATCATTTTGTTCCTCTTCGGGTAGGGAGCTTGAAAGGTAAACATTAGTTTCTCTATATTTAATCCGTCGATTACGGAAGGAAGGCAAGAGGGCAACCTGTAAGGTAAAGGGTGCAAGGAATCGTTGCAGGTTCTGTTTGGAGTGATGAAACGAGATCCAGCCGGATTTTGGCAAAAGCTTTGGAGCGGATGTGTAGCACAAAACTAAAGCTCAGGGATTAATAACTTAGATTGGCTAGTATCTAGGCTTGCTTCAGCATCAAACGCCCCCGCCCTGTTGCCTCTTCTCTCTCTCAGGTCATTAACAACTGAGAAGCACCTCCGTATGCAGCAGGCCTAATCGATTTTCACTGTTACATCTCATCCACATGAAATATTATGCCCTCATTCACTGAAACCACCAGGAATGTGTACACTTAATTTAAGTTGCTGTTTCCTATAGCCTGAGTGGCAGAAATATACAATAGGGGGTAACTATATATAATCATAGGGGGTTTGCGGCTCAAGCAATTCTACTCAAATGGAATAGGTTAACAAAGAACCCTGAGTGGAAAAATACAGTAATTGAATACTACATTATTACAGCAAAATTCATGTGCTGTACTTACATTTGGAAGCTTTGATGTTCATTCAAATACATTTTTTCTTGTTTGAGAAGATGTTGACTAATCTCAAGTGACTTGAAAGGAATGGGTAGGATTGATAATGCTGAGATTTCTAGAATAATTATAATTTGAGTACTGAATTATTAATTCATAAATATGATAGGAATGCGGTGGGGTTTAATCGGAGGATAATTATTTTAAATACAAGCTACTCGTTTCCATAGGTTTTCGTTACAAGACGGTTTTATTCGTTGGAATTGAAATCGAATTTCATAGATCACTGTTATTTGTCCTAATGAGTTTCAATCAGAGCTTTTACTTCTTGAGTTTAAACAAATTATCCCTACTAATATGGTCTAAGGAATGGTAGTTCCACACTATCAAGATAACTACCCTCTCCATTTCACTGCTTGTAACGAGATTGAAAATTGAAGTATTGTGAATATTTTACAAGAGAGTTCAACTGCTACCGAGTCAATAGGAAAGGTCAGGTCGACCAGCCCTATCAAAAATGCTGACTAAGAGAAAACGTTCTCCTTAACCTGAGACTGCAGATAGAACAGCGGCATCATTAGGCTCGAAAGCCTCGTAATTCCTTACTGTTCCCGAACAAATTCGACACAATAAATTCAAATGCCACGAAGGTGTACTTTGTACTTGTGCTGTGGGTCTGCGGTGAGGCAGCAAGACTCCGAGAAACCCCCACCCCTCCCCCAACGAGTTCATATCGCGTGCCTCTTTTTGTTCAATGAAATATTCATTCGACGCTCCTGCATTCTGTAGCGTGATTGGTTGCTTTCCCATAATAAAATACTGAATTGCATTTCCAACGAAAGCGAAACCACTGCAAAGTTTTAATACACCAAACATGACACGGAATTGTGATTTCACATTTACCTACAGCTCTGAGCTATAGAATTATCAGGATAAACTGAAGGTTTCACATTATCTTATAGTTCGTGATTCTTCTCTCAAACTCCAAATTTTTAGTACTGATACTACAGTCGACATCTAAAACAACTCTATTTTATTCTCACGATCTCAATTCCCCCTTACAGAGTACTAGATTCATTTCATAGAGAGAATTGATACTTTTTTAGAGAATAGTAACTTAAATCTTATTGATTCTTTAGCTTACGGTGGAAGCTTAAGCAAGGGATTTTTATTGCAGAATTGATATTGGCTTATTATAATTTTACATTGGCACTCATTTCGAGTTTATCGATGAGATATATTTCTATTTTACTCTGTCACTGAAGTGTTTTCGCAACAGAAAGATTATGAGGGAATTGTTTCGTATATTATGTGTACGATCACCTTTCCACTGAATGTTAGATATTATTGTATTTCAAGTGGACATAATTGAAACTGAATCCAGAAATTAAGGTTATTTTCTTACTCTCAGATACTTTTGCTCTATTTCAATTGAATCAACATGCAAAATAACATTCATTTCCACGATAAACTATAATGTTAAGGTAATACTTCTTAACTATATGTAATAATAGATTGCAAATAAATTTGAGCTCAATTTATTCAATAATTGTTCATTATCACAATCCGCATAAAACTATCCATACCTTATTAAGCCTGAGTAATATAGCATCAATGAGGATTGTAGGACTATTTAACTAGCGCTGAATACATTCAATGATGGATTTTTCATAGGAAAAATATCGGACAACCAACTATCATTTGGATTAGCAATACATGATGTAATTATCAATTATAATTTATGGGAGTTTCAGAAATATTGCAATCTATCGAACCCAATTAAAATGTCAATTGGAACAGTAAGCATATAAAAATGTTGAGCTAGTGACACAATTTCCATTTCATTAACATTTCACCAACTATGAGAGCACCTTAAAGCGGCAGATAACTGGAAAACTCTGTCTTGCAGTTGAATGGAATGGAAACATGCAGCACAGAGCACAGCATTCCCACGACACTGTGGTGTTTTCCACAGGCTTATTTCACGCCAAGTAGGTCAATCTGCTATGAAGTGTCTAGCACGGTGCGACTCCACATCAACTAATTCCTTTCGAGCGAATTTACGAGCGCAGCAGGATCGTGAAGAGGGTCAAAGAAGAGGAAGCAAGAGAGGAGATAGGATGATGGAGAGAGAATTTTCTCAGCGTTGCACCTGCTCAGCATAGCAGGAGAGCGTCCCTGAGCGACAAAACGCTGCTTAATTAATAGCTGGCAAAATGAATGACTGGCGAGACTTGCGTCGGTCTCGAAAGCGTTTTCCGGTAATGAATACGCTCGACTCTTATATTTTAATTTGGCCAGCCGGCAACAAATGGGCCCCAGGGCCTCCCTCGCAACAAGACACTTGCTGCGCATTACTGTATCGGAATTTCCCGAAAACGCTCACAGGTAATAAATGATCGGACCCGGCAACTTTATGATTTATATCGACGGAGATTGTCTCGATCCATTACCTTCTCTCTATTTTATTCATTCTCTCCCATTTTTACTCTTCCGATACTTTACCACTCTCTCTCATTTTCTCTCTATTCCTCTCTCGATAACTCTCTTTTATTCATATTCCCTTTCTCTCTTGCTGTTCTCAGTTTCTCTCTCATTCTTATTCTTCCGATCCATTCTCTCTCATTCATACTCTCTTTCTCTGCTGTTCTCGAATTCTCCCTCATTCTCATTCTTCCGATCCATTCTCTCTTTCTCTCTTGCTCTTCCATCTCACTCTCACTCCCAATGTTCTCCATCTCTCACAGTGAACCCCCACGACACCACTCGTCCACGAAGAAGCTATGCGCCCTGAATTTGCCATCACTGGATACTGGATACTCTGTTTACGAGATGAAAAATGATTTATACATCGCCATAATAGTGACACGGCTACCGAAGTGAACTTCTCGCGAAAATGTCGATAAAATAAACAGCTGCGTCCCGACGTTGCAATTACTACCATTATTAATAGCAAGCAAACGGTGATTGTTACATAGGCTACTCAGAAACAAAAATTGATTTGTGCATCGATGAAACTTTTGGGACAAAAACATTTCCCGTAACAAACGCTCATTTTTCCTGAGTTTGAGTTTGTTGAAATCCACAAGTTAGTTCATTCATCATACATCAAACGACTCATGTACAAGTCTCTGACTAAGATGAACATTATCACACAAAACGCCTTCAGGAGAAATTTAGAAGGGACGCGTTTTTATCTCTACTATCATCAACTTTCATCTCCAGGTCCTAGAGCCGATTTTTTTTTAAATAACGAAACCAAATTCCGTTGCAAATCATAAATCAAATTTATGTAAAAATATTCTACAACAATTGAACTACATTTTATTCTATAAATTCCATTCCGATAAGATTGATCATATTCGATGAATATGAAATCTAGAAAAAATAGGATTTCGCCCAAAACTGTTTCACATTTTATCAGCACCAAAAAAGCTCCTGACATTGATTACTATGAATAGAAGTGAACTAATAAATCAAAATGTTAATAATTCTTGATATGGGCTAGAAATGTATGCGCTAATGTCTTGTTATTCAGATGTCGCATAGGCTTCATGTATGCTACGAATTAATAACGGCATGAATGTAATACGACGTGATCAATGCGCTACAATTCCCCAGGCAAACGTGGAGCATACAAATCGACGTGTTTCCCCTGCATGGCCACTAGGCAGCATGTTGCATTCGATGAGATTCATTGTAGCCTATCCTTGTCAATAATAATACATACCCTGTCATTGTAAATATTCTCTTCAACAACGATACAGATGACAGACTTGATTATTTTACGAGTTTATAAGGACAAAAAATACAATCACTAGCTGACTTGATATAAATAATGAGTTTCACTCCCATCCAAAAAATCAATGACTTTTGAAAATAATATCATGATAATGAAAATGTGGCCAGTATGACACTGAGCTTGGTAGTTACACAGAAAAATCAGTCCTTCACTCCAGTTGTTCATCTGGTCACAAACATTCATTCATTCTTTTCCTCAAGCTTTCTTCGTAAGATTTGTCGTAGGATCATGCAGCTTGAAGCTCTGAATGCGATTCATCAAATAGACTATGAGATTATCATTCCAACATACATTCAAGTGTTCATCTGATTGCAATCAATCATCTCGCTCTACATCAAAATTGGCTATTTCATTTGAAAACAATATCATATTTTCAATTGTTGTTTCAATTTGTGCTTGTCATACCAAACAAGACATCTCCATTTTACCAAACAAGTGTGCAAAATACTTTGTTAGTAATAATTCTCCTGTCAAAGGCATTGAATTATTTTCCTGTGAATATTTCTGTACGCACAAGAATGACTGAATTCGTTTGAGCTTGGCCCACTTTCCCCAATATAATAAGTCACCGTAAATACTTGCACAGCAAAAATACAGAAAATCTAATTCCGGGTGGAGCTTTTACAGCGATGACTGCTCTACAAGTATGCGAGCACATCTGAAACAAGATTGTATGTGTTTGGTGACGGGACGGGCGAAAAAAACATGGACATAGAAGAAAACACAGAAAGGTTAAAGCTGAATGGAGGGAAGGGAAAGGCACCGTTTGACCTGCCACAAAATTCCAATAAAAGGTAACGAGAACGGCCGGGCCGGTTCAGGGTACGCGAAAGTCAGTCACAGCGTTCGGCCAGACATGTTTGAGCAGCACTAAATAAACACCACAGTAGCTACGTACCTTTCGCTCCTCTACTACACTGACGTCATGAAATATAAGCCCTCAGCATAGGAGAGAGGTTCTCTGCTTGCTGAGTAATTCACACGTTGATAGCAAATTCAAGGTAGCAAATAAGGTGTGTTTCAGTTAACGCTTTTAGGATCCCTTTTTCAATGAAAGATGATTATAATTACACTTGGTTTGAGATTTTATACAAATTTAATACGAATGTTAATTCGTATTCGATGCCGCCAGCAATGGGGGCTTTCAAACATGGACATTAATTCGATTATGATTGCTTATGTAAGGTTCTAATGGGAAAATTGAAAGAACCGTCTGGATCAACATTGCGACACTTGACTTTGTTAATACTGAACAAGAAGTTTAGCGAGTTAATGGAAAAATAGAATTCAGTGATTTTACTATATTATCTCTAAAAAGTTATTATATTAGTTAATTTATTATACAATAGCTGATAATTAACGGAACATGATAGCATTAGTAGTCTGTGACAATCCATGAATCTAAATTAGGACTATAGGTATGGACATTACACCTTCTATTGATTTGTCAAAACCTGGGAGTGAATGTCAAGAACTCGTGAACAGATTGAAGCCTGGTTTTCATTAGTAGAATTAGAAGTAGAGTAGATGGCATTCTAAAAAGAAGTAGTCACATCACCATGTTGATACCATAAAGCTGTGGATGGACCATGTAAAATAAATAACAATATTTTAACTATCCTGGGTGTTACCAATATAGAGTTGTCCGTAATTCTACCACTAATTCTACTCATAAAAACCAGGCTATAAAGAGGTTGCTGCATGATATATGCCCAACTGCGGAATAAATAATAGATTTAAATGATGTTGAGTTCTGATAAATTGAATTTTCGAATTAGACTGTTCAAGCAAATTCATTTTTCATTGTAAATGAGAAGCAAATGTCGAATAAGTGAAAGTGGAAAATATGAACTGTACACAAACACATACCTCACATTATCGAAAAACAGGATTCGACTGAAGTCAGTTTCCATTATCCGGATCATCCTAAAACAAAAATAGATTCAAATTATAAGAATGCCTCAAACTAAGATAAAAATAATAGATAACATTAGAACTTATTGAAAACAGTAGACAATAGTTAACTTTCAAGAACAGTAGTAATAACAGCACTAAACTAGCTGAATGACAGAAACCGATGAAGCTAGACAGAGTAATACTAGAGTAATGTTTATAATCTTTTATTATATTGACACAAATTTTTGGAGTTCGTCATTAATGTTCCTATTTTAACATTCACATACAGTTTTTTCTTCATAAAACATTACCAATTAGAGGGGTTGACAGGACAGTAATTTCAGCAGCAAAAAGTGATAAATTATAGTAGAACCCTATCAGTGAGAAGTGATAAGATTCAGCACATTTTACTACCGTAATTTATACGTAAGAATCTAGAAATAAGTTGCGAAAAGTAAGCATCAAAAAGTAACAAAATTTAAAATTCAAAGAACGACTGTACAAAAAATATTCTAAATCTGTACATTGAATAAAAACAATTACAATTCATGATTTCTAAGAATTCATATAAATTCTGTGTCCTATTCACAGTTGAAACAAATTTCGGGATCTAAATTTTTAGTTCGAAATTCAATATTTTCTTGAATATTTTGTGTTTTAGAGATGTGCTTGTGTTGTATGAACTTTTGGACTTTCATGTATCAAAAAGAACTTTTTCAAAATTCGAAATTATTCTGAAAACTGGATAAAACTTCAAAAGTTGAATTAGGTTATACACGGCAAGGTGGACGACCTTCGGGTCTCCCCACCGACAAAAGCCATACGCTAGAATCTAGCGGCTAGATCAGAAATCTATTTTATTGAAAAAATTACACAGTACAAAAATTTTTTAATACAATAAATTTGGTGTCACATGGGTTTAAAAAACCTGTGCGTGACACCGAGTTCTTTCAACATTAGAATTACACATTATGATGGAATTTACACTAATACACTACATAGAAATACCTTAATTGCGATAGGACAGTAAGATGACATTATAAGAGAGAAAGAAAAAACAATAGAATAAATAATAGAATAAAAAACAATAAATAGTTGAAACAACCCTAGGAATAATGCACAAACTGACTACGAACATGAAACAAAGACCCATACTGGTGGTTACCTAGAAAGCTCAGGAAGGTAGCACTTGTGTCCGAGAACAAAACATTCTATATTGGCCATTCAGAGAGTTTAGCTTCATTAAAAATGGAAATGATAATGGGAAATTATTCAATTTGGCCGAGTTGCGGGCGTAAGTTTAAAGCTCTCCAGGGGGCCGGATGAATGGAATGGAATGGATCCATGCGAGTAGAAGAACAAAAGGAGAGCAGAAGCTGACTTTGAATGATAATGGACATTATTTTCAATAGATGTGACACATTCATTGTGCAGGTGCTCAGCTCAGCTCAGCTCCGGAATGGATGAAAAGATGGCGACCGCGATAAGGCGTTATTTGTCGCCAATAATAATCCCTCGGGAGGAAGTGAGACAGAAGACAGCCGGCACGTCACACTGCATAAGCAGCGTCATATTTCCACTTTCCACCCTGCAAAGCAGCCGCCTCATATAACTTCTGGTCGGCTGTCGGCTCTCTTCCCATCTCCATATTCAGCCTACTGCTGTTTCGAAAACATTGTTATCGAGCTGATAGCCTCTACTCCCACACTGTCACTAATGCATCACTCTACACTACAGGGTGAGAGTTTTTTGTTCAAAAGATATCCTTATTATCATCATCAGTGTTAATAGGAAAAACAACTGGAAACTAATACTGCAATTTTATACATACAGTTTTTCAGATTTTTTAGTTGTACAATTACCAACCAGTTCAACAGCATGAGTTATCAATATGCAATTACAGAATAATTCCAAAGATTATCATCAGTGTTAATAGGATAAACAACTGCAAATTGATACTGCAATCTTATACAAACAATGACTCATATATCAAGTCTTACTTGTACAATTACCTACCCGTTTCAACAGCAGAGTTATCGTTATCAATATGCAACTAGAGAATAATTCGAAAAACGTCAAAGCTCACAAGCAGGATAGACATCTTGAAGATATACATTACTAGTATATTTATATTTATACTAGACTGCATCATATTATCTTCTTTCATTATACTGATTATAAATACAAGAAAGTTAGTGTTGAGGAGTAAAGTTTTCAAAAGTCAGTGTATGGAATACGATCGTATGTGAGAAATTCAGGACACGACACAACAATAGTTTTGCATGGTTTTGTCGTAGCTTCCCCAACGTCTATTGTCTAAGATCAAGCTATTCAACTTTATGCACTTGTACGAAAGCAGGAACTTACACAGCCACTCAATCTGAATGTTTTTGGAAGCAAGCATTTCAATAAAGTTAGGTTCTCGGTATCCACACAACAAACATTTTCTTGTACAAACAATATCTCAATCTGGAGATGATATATACGAACTTGTACCACTATCATGCAAATAAATTCAGCTGCGGTTAACTTTTAGTAATTCATCATACATAAAGATGAAACAATACGAGCGGCTCTCAGAATACCAAGAAGAAACTTACAAGAGAACGCACTTCAAGAAGTTTCTACTACTGTTAGAACGGTTTCAACTAATGCTGTGGGTGACAAGAGCAAAGAGACCGATGATGATTATAAGTTATTGGTAGTCTCTTCAAACTAAATACATTGCGTTCCTCCTCCAGTCTAAAGCACTCATTGAATACATTAGAAGAAGGAATAATAAGGGGCGAAGTTTAAGAATTTCTGCTTAGAGAAGATCGATGAAGAGAAATCTTGAGTTGAAGATAATGGGGAGCGTTTTCTTTACTGTAAGAACTTGCGAATCTTTTACTTCGCGAGTGATTCATGTAGCTAATTAAAACTTTTTTACCGCGTCATTGGGATAATTTTTACTTTTGCATTTCAGATAAGAACTTCCCTTTAATTTGTCTCATTTTGGCAAACTTCCAACGCTCTCATCGATAAATGCCGATAGAAAAGTGTTCAATTAAGTTGAGAGAATAAAAATATAATAGCATTTCACTCTACAAGAAAATCTTGATCTATTTTCTTAAATCATTGGAATTTAGTAATCTGCATTTTGGAAATAGATGAAGGGAATCGAACTAGTCTCAAGAAGATCGAGATGCAGTACGTCTTCAAAAAATACAATGATAGCGGGAGGATGAGCTTTTCCCATATAATTATCAATTTCCGTTTTCATTCTAAAGCTGCGTCCATACTGAACAAACTTTTGACAAACATGTTTGTTGAAACAGTTTGGACAAATTTTATTTTGTTTATAAACAATGTTTGTCCGTGGCCAGTGTGGACGCGATACAAACAAAATGTTTGAAGGTGTGTGTAAGCCAAGGAGGAAGAAAACCATGGAGAGCGTTTTTTGAGTTCTAGGCGCATCTTGATCTGCGCAGTGTGAGCATTATGAAAACTCTCTATCCTCCTTGGGTAGAACAGATTTTGTGTCGCGCCGCCATTTTTGTTTGGACTATTAATGTTTGCTCTGGTAGCGAAAACTAGCAAACTGTTTGTAGAGTATATAGCAGGATCCTTTCAACTTGTCAGAAATCAGCTGTTTCAAAGAGCAATATCACAATACTTAACCTACAAATGCTGAATCTCGCAGATTATTAAAAAGGTCTTTCAAAAATTTATTCTTTGAAAGGTATTCTTTAAAAAGGTATTTTAATGACTTTAAAGGTCTTTAAGACTTTTAAGCCTTTTGATTATTGTGTCAAAGTCACTATTAAATTATTATCAAAACAGCTGATTTCTGTCAAGTTAAATGGATCCTGCTATACTTTTTTAGCATGGCGCCTCATGAATAGCTTGTTATTTGAAATTTCCATAGCAACAAGTGATGTTACCAGTATTCAATTTCCATAACAAGGTCGTAGCCAGGAAAAAATTTATAGATAAATACAAATTAAATAGACTTAAAATAATTTTAATACAATCATCACGTAATCTTTGAAAAAATTGAAAATCTACATTAATTAATAATTATAATTTAATTAATAATTAAAATTAATACAAAATCAACACAAGAAAATATGATAACATAAGAACATATGATGATTCGATATCATCACACACAGCAAACGCCGAAAATGTTTGGCAAAACAGTATAGCAGAATTCTTTAACTTGTCAGAAAACAGCTGGTTTAACGTTAGTAAACGAGCGTAAATCAATCAACTATTTCTGACAATTTAAAAGAATCCTGCTATAATTTTTGTTTGACAAACAATGTTTGTCCGAACTTTTAAAAATGTTTGTTCCTTGAGCTCCTCAACAAACATGTTTTTCAAAAATGTTTGTCAAACATTTGTTGAGTATGGACGCAGCTTAACATGATGTGCGGATCTTCCATCAGAACTAAAATTCAAGAGTACTGTATTATCATTATGTGATACTGGTAACCAGCTGGTAGGCCTAAGCCCACATAGGCTGTTGAGCCATTGACAAACAAACAAACTGTATTATCATTGTTGTAATTCAATATTACAACATAAAATAAATGAATAATAAATTGATACTTCATTATCCATGAAAGTTATCATACTTCGAATAATTATTTGTACATAAAATATTTTTCAGTAAATCATTTCCCGTTAATTACTAAAATCAAAATGCTGTATTTAATTCAATTTATTTATTTAAATTAAAATCTAAAAATAGAATGCTGTATCATTTCTCTTTTATACGTAGGCCTACATCCATTGTTTAGAATGCGGAGATAGTAATAACATTTTTACACCTGATTTAATACAACATACAATCCAAGAGTAAACTTGGAGAAAGCTGATTTTTTAAAAATGCACAGGGAAATGAACAGAGCTAAATGGGACAAGTTATATTTATCTATGTTTAGAGAATTCATTCTTTTATTACTCTGTCTACACTCAATCTGCTACATGGGAAAATTATAGTTGATTGGTTTAATTACTATGTTTTAATTCTCATTTTTGCTAGATACAAAGCATTAGCTTCTGCTAATGCAAAGCATTGCTGATTGTTCACTTTCATCTCAATATTGCATAGACATATATTTTTTTAGTTAGTTGAGTTTTTAAATAAATTTACAAGGAAATAAATTTATTAGTTATTTATTCACATATTATCAAAAAATATCAACTTCAGAGTACTATATTCATTTGATTGTATAGACGAATCTTGGCAGGGTAAGAATTTTGAAGGAATAATCTTAAGTAATTTCTAGGATTAAGGTAAGCCTATCATGAAATATTGAGATGAAAGTGTACGATCAGCAGCAAATGCATTGGAGAATATCCGACAGCTTAAGTAGATCTTGACATCTTCACGTATCTGCAGTAAGTGTGGACTTTCTCAGTGAGTCTGGCAAGCGCGGAGAGCAGGTTTTTACGTCGTTCTGCAAAGCGACGCTGCTGCCATCTTTAATCCCATTAGCTCTCGTTCTCTTTTTCCCAGTGCTAACAAGAAACGGAGCTGAACTCTAACTACCCCGACTTCAGAACAAACAAGTATATACAACCAGTGTGCAGCTTTTCCTTCTCAGTGCAGATTTACTTGGTGCAAAGGTTCAGTCAGGTACCGGCACTTTTCAACCAACTATTTCATTACAACCCGCTCCCATTACTCAACACACCAATATTTACACAGCCAGTACGAATGAACTACTGTTGAAGAATTGCACACAATAGTCTCCTATTTTGAAATAATTGGCAACAATATCAACGCATGTTTCTCTTCCACAAAAACGGGTTGAAAGAAGGTGAAAATAAGTAAAAGTCTTCTTCAAAAATGTACTGTATTTAGATTGAAGTTTTACATTTGAAACCAATAACTGAATAATTAATAGTTCGGAGAGCTCCGGTTGATTTTCTGAATGAACTTTTTGAAAATAAACAAACATGTTCAAATGAAATAGGCTGGACTTATTGTTGGATGATTGTGCCAGGGGTCCAGGGGGTGGAGCCCCCTGGCTAGCCAGCTAAAACGAACAAAGCAAGATCAGATTCTTTTTTTTTAATAAAAATAGAATCTGAAATCAATTACACGGATTTTCGAATCTCAAACAGTATCGAATGGTTTTATCCATATGAACATGCAATTTCAAATTACAATTTGAAAATTACCTCTCCTTCCCATTCCCTTCCATACTTTTCATGCATCTTCTATTTCATTGTAGACTAATCATTATTGATCAGGAAGAGTTCGCTTTACTGAAATTTTTATCCGACCAAAAAAAAAATCGAAAAATCGTTGGCAATATTGGAGGAAAGTAAGAAAGAGAATTAGGATTTGCTGGTGCGTGAGGATCCAGGTAAAACAGAATTAAAACTTGAAAGTTCGAAAGGAATTACTGATCTGACAAAACCACAGGCAAAACAACGTAGACTTCTTCATCGACGGTTCTGAAAAGTTTTTGAACAAGATTTAGCATACTTCCATTACCAGACTTGAAAAGTGCAAAGTTTAGGATTAAAATAAGGATTAGACTAGAAAGTGCTAAGGTAGTGGGTATTTAATATACAGTATCAGGATCAGAGCCAAAAGATAGAATAGAGAACATCTACGATAGTTTCTTTTGTTGAAGATCATTATGAAAAACTGAAATCTTCAACACTATTTAAGGAATAACATGTGAATGAACTACATTAGGTTTCATTCAATCTGAAATGTCTTGAAAAAAATAGAAAAATCGTACTTCCATGGAAAGTTTTTTCGTTACTCCGCTCAAAATGATAGAATTTATCACGGTGTTTGATAAGGCTATTTGTTCTATAAAGGTAAATTTTGTTTGAAATTTCATTTTTAATATTCCCCTCCTTATTGCTTCACTAAAGGACTATCTATCACGACAGTCAAGTTAATATGAACAAATACTTGTTGTGGTAGGAGTGTGGGGAGGGGGGATTGGGGAAGTTATATTTAGTCGATAAAGCTGGATACTTTTATGGTTATGACACATCACAGTCCATTTCAAACCAACAACGTTTCTAGATTACTGAGGAAAAGCAATAAAACCCCTTGGCGGTTGATTAGACCACGTCTATCATACTCTATTGACCAAACGCAATTGGTTTCATGAAAAAAAACGAAATTAACTGAACCGCAACTGGTAGAATATTGGAATAAGATGGTGTTTTTAATATAATAAAAAGTCTTATTAAAGGAGAAACCCGAAATCTGTCTTTATACTGATAGAATCTAGCTAAACACAAAGAACTGCTTTTACTCTACTGCTCCAGCAATCTTTCGAGTAGGCAACCGTCAATACACAGTTATGAAGGACAACGGTCCTGTATTCCATAATCAAACGTACCAGTTGCACACTCAACTAGTTACTCGTAGCTTCAAACTAGCAGCATAAACTAACTGAATAAATTGAATAAATAACTGAATAACTAACAAAACTGAATGGATAACTCTTTTAGCAGTTAGTTAATATCGCCCAATTAGCTCAGTGTGACAAGTTTATTAGCACTAGTAGAACTAGCACTCATAGCTAGTTTTGTGCTGTTTACTAACTGCTATTTGTAAGCTGCGAGTAACTAGCTACAAGTGATCAAGGCTCAACTATAAAATTAGCAGTATAACAGGTTCATCTACTTTAGGCAGAAAGGGCCTGTTTCATGAAACTTAGGAGACAAGAAGTACAGGGAAATGGAGGTCTGAAACACACGTTTTACAGGCTCCGTATTTTGTTTAGAACTAGCTGTGGGTTAAAGCCATACAGAAAGTGAGGTTAGGTATAACCATACTCATATAGTATGGTTCACCATAATCATACAGTATTATAACAACCACAATAAAATCGGGGAAAAATACTTGCTTTTTTAAAATAATTGTTTTATCATTCTTTTTGGTTACTTCAACTTATAAAATGTCTAAGGTAGGTTATAAAACTCTCAAAATCTATGCCAAGTGACAAGTTGTTTTATTCAAACTATAGGTATTAGATATATGATATCTTGACTGAAGAGTTTTCATTTTTCAATCGTTTCCCTATATAGGAAAACTCGAGTTTTCCACACGTATCGTGACATCAACCATCACAATCAGAGAGATATGTGGAGGGATAAAATAAGGAAGAACAAAAAGAGGGAGGATTTAGGTGGATGATTGGAGAGCGTAAGAGAAACAGTGGCAGCTTGCAGACTCCCTGCGGCAAAGTGAAGAGGGAGCCGCTCCGCTCGCTCACTGCACACGAGAGACGGCGCAAACGTCCCAAGAGCCCAACGCTGCGATACAAATTACAAATCGCATTCACACTCAGCGCGCAGCACACTACTCTCGATACTCGACAACGTTGTCGTCGACACAACAATCGATACTCGTTGTGTTCGTTCGCCTTGCGGCCTGCACGCATCAACGCGGCGCGGCGGCGATAGACAGCCGAGTTTCCTCCTCAAATTCATACTCGTCACAATTTCACCGACAACGCGGTTTACCGAATTTCCCCCACTGCGTCACACATAAGAACGCAACACAATTGAGCTGTTCAAGGGGGACGAGATGTTTCGCACTAAGTAAACAGTGTTCGGATAACATCAACAAAACAAGGATATATTTACTAGTGATATTGTTACAAATACTTGTAATCATTAATGAAATATTCATTTATTGGGAAATAAGGAACACTTTAGTAAAGCTCAAAACAGTCTTCAATGAATCAATATTAAAGTCATCAATATTAAACGTTCAAGTGGAACAAATTTGTGTAACTGGAAGTACCTATAGTTTAATATAAAAGAAACTAGATTAATAAAAATTGTGTAGGTCCACTTATTTTTTGCGATTGTCGATCACATAACCCAGGAAGGAAATTCTGAAGTTCTTGAAAAAATCAATCTGTAGCGTGTGATATTGATCACTATTCATTGTATAAAAATACAGTATGATAACTTCAAGTTACAATACTTGGTAATGCATGGTGACGGATTACAAAATGAATCAACGTAAATTGAATACTACAATTTTTATAAAATACCAAAGTCATCCACCAATTTCATCCTATCAATGATATCCATACATAAAATCGCCAGGAAAGCAACTTTTCTTCTGTTTTTCACTACTTCTGAGCTCTGACAGCTCATCCATATATAGGGAACGGCAAGGGCTTAGAGTTGATCCCTGAGGTAAACAGACTCTTTGTTTTCATAGAAAACATTACGTTCAGTGTAACAGTTGATGAAACCTAGCAATAGAAGAGTCTTGGAGTATACGACTTGACATATTATACTAGAGTGTTGAGAAGAGATATGCGTTGGGGACTAGAGTTAGATGAAATGAAACATACTGTACGTGAAAACAAATATATATCTGTAAGCCTATAGAAGAAAGTTTAAACAATTATTATCAACAACTGAGGTACAGGAAAAATTCAATAGTTTCGGTCTTTCTATATCAAAATAAGAAGTATAGATTCAGATAAAGTGAGTTTTCAGTAATAGTTAACTATACAGTAATATTCAACAAAAACCGGAAGCTGGAAGCGGTTGGCTTCGTAGTAGTGCCGATATCTTGATAGCAAGATTATATAGAGACGTGCACCTGTTACTCCAATTGTGAGGGTGACCACTTTCAGTTTAACGCCTTTTCCCGCGTAATGTTATTCTTCAGAATCAAAATCGTTCCTGATAGTTCAGAAGCTGTAGGTTCATTCCTATTTATCATCTCTCATAATCATCCTTTCCTTAACCATGCACAATCCAAGAGTGGGCATCACCACAGCAAAAACAAATAAATAAAAATACTTTCCTATAGCAATAATCATCAATATATCATTATCAATTACAACAGAATACATTAAGTGAAACCAATCGTATATCCATGAATAGTCTATATACCCTAGACCTAGACTGATCTTATTCATGAGATCGCACATATTTTTTATGATTGATAAAATGTATGTAATGTAATTACAAAACTTTAGGATCTTGTCGAATGAAAAGGGTGAGCGCAGAACGTTTTGTTTGTAACACACGAACAAACAAAAATGTAAACGAGTAAAATGTAAATCGTTGGTAGCGATCGACGAAGTTTTGCTGGATAGGGTATTACGAAGAGAACGAATGAGAACTGAGAACGTCGAGAGAGCAGAGACCGAAATACGAGTGAGAAGAGAGAACTCAGCAGCCGGAGAACGTGAATTATTCATCAGTTCACGATGGATAGGATAACTTACGCCAATGTTTCCCAAAACGGAACGACACGCTTTCTTCCGTTGATGAATTTAATACTGCATCTTCACCGTGTTCGTGGTTGATAGAGGGCTTCTAGCACACCAATCGCTCAACTGAACCAGGTCACTATGATAGAAGATTGATTGAAGGTAATAAAGAATTTAGAATACAGTGAAAATTTGATGAATTAATAAATCTTCTATTTCTCATCAGTTTTTCATACATTGTGCAACCCTGATACTTTTATACATTTCGGAACTCCTGTAAAATTGTATTGTTTCACCAAACTTGATATTATACAGAGGAAGTTTATAACGCTAGACTACAAACTAGGTAACTAGTTTGTCTGTTTGTGACTAGACAGAGGCTGAATGATTAATTAGCACGACAATCAATACTGTACTGAAGAGGGTTTGGAAGTGTGTAAACCTTGACATGTACAAATAATGCTACAGCTGATTATTGCTAGCCTGGATTGGGCTGACAATGGTTCAAGCATTATTAAAAATTGACAACATGAAGATGTGAAACCACAAATAGCATTCATCAAGGTGTTTAAAGCAAGAAATATGAAATGATATTTTTCCGTCATGATTCAATTCTATGTTACTTCAGAATGACACTTGTCTCTAGTTATTGAGGTGATCGATAATATCTGCATTGATCACAACTTATGCAAAACAATGCAATTATAGATACCGAGAACTGAGAAAATAAGTGATAGACTCATAGTTTATGGAGCAGACAGATCTAAAAATTGGGACAGAAAGCAAATACCTCGGAACACATTTTCAAGAAAAAAATGTCAATTGGGAAGTGAAATACTGTACACCGAGAATAGCAACAGTTTCTTTTTCAAGTTTCACTTTCAGCAGCAAATAAAAAACGCTACCTGGCAAGCGAGAGTCCGAATTTCCTAAAGTTAAACAACTTGAAAACTTTGACGTATCTTGTACTGCTAACTAATCAAAGAACTGGCGAGTTTCATTCTCTACTTTGTGAGTTTTTCTCAAGAACAGTAATTGTTTTCCTTCAATCTTCCAATGCATAACAATAGTAGTAATACCTTTAATGAAAGACTCGAAATCATAATTACAATATTATACGTCATTATTAGTAAACTTTCGAAGATTGAATATTCAAATAACCATAAAGTACCCGCAATTTATCAGTATATATTTTTGGTCTTGTTTGACTTGTTATACTTGGTTAATTGTTGAGTTATACCGACTTTGAATGGTCAAAATAGAGCCGAATCCTACTGGCTTTAGAAAATTTTGGCACTTTCAAGAGTCCATACACGATCGATTTCATTTAGATGCATTAATACATTAATAATATTATAATATAGCATCAAGTGTTTCGACCATACTACTTTATCAACAAATTCTACATTAGATTTCCATAAAATTACCTTTGGTAACACACACTTATTTATGTTATCCAAATAAGAACTGATTGGTAATTCAGATTCCACTGGAATCACATATTGTTTGGAATCCTTGAATCTAACCTATTTTTACATCGTATTAGGCTTATGTATTAGAACAGTTTATTCGTTTTCTGCCTGCCCAACTATTGAAAATTGATACTTTTGCATTAATTCAATCAATGCATTACGTAGAGAATGCAGTAAGTTACGCATCCGATTGAAACATTCAGTGTACAAAATGAAAATAACGATCTAAATTTTTATTGGAATCGATGAACTGCGATGAACAGATTGCTTTATTGTTGCACGAGTACCTCTCAAATCATCCAAACATTTAATAGCCATGCATCGGACATCATTGACTAGTCTCGGCCGACCGCATTCAAATTTGTTTGGAAATTCGTTCCGCCACTCACGTCGAAAATAAATTCAAATTTCAATTGTGGAATGCAAATGAATGGAGATAATGGATATCCCTGATTACCCAATGTAGAACAGAACGAAATTACGTTCTACTGATAGATTTTTAGCAATCAAGTCTGATACTCATTTTCCAATGAGGTATTTCTGACTACCCATTTCAAAATGAGGTATTTCTGGTAACCCATCCTCCAACGAGGAATTACTGCCTAACCAGTACAGTTTTCACAAATATTCCAAATAATTGAGTTACGCATTTAAATTTTCGACATATGATATTCATTACTATACTGAATTTACTGAATATTATCTGTTCCACTTACGTATTGGCATGGTATATTGACTGACCATCGCATTAATTGAGAGTCATCAAGAGGACGGTTGCAAACATTCTACCAACCTGAAAACGAACAAGAGACTTATTACATTGGTCATTGGATTTAATATGAATATGATTAGAGATCAACAAGCACGGAAAGAATACCGGCGAGAGAAACATGAACCTGAGGTAGAACGGTCAAACATATTGTAGAGGGTAGAAAAGAAAGGAAGTTTCATGGGAAGGAAGAGAAATATCCAATGTGAAACAACGAGGTAAACAATAAATTTATGATTAAATTAAAAAAACCAGGTCAATGAAACAAATAATCCACTCATAAACTATTAACAGCTGTTTAATTTTATGGATGCTCATTCAATAATTCCATCAATATCTCAACGGGAAAGAATAACCAGCATAATATTCAATTACGAGGAGAGTCAGCTTTATGAAGTTTGTAGCCACACCAAAGAGAGTATCATTTTCCAATCTACGATTATTTCTAATTCAAGAGCTCTCTAAAGAGATATGTTTACAGTTTGTAGGAAAAGTAACAACCAGTAGTTTGCAAGTATTATACTGCAAATGTTAAGAGATATAAGCACTCTCACAGCTTTACATATAATAAGGACGAACAGAAAATGGAAGAGGTGTTCATTGTACCAAGTTACTATCGGATATGTTGGATACAAAGTTGGGAAGAGTGAAACTTCACGCTTGCATGCAGTTACTGATTACCTTCAACAGAGTCAAGATCAGTTATTATAACTTTCGAGCCTAGTGGTAGCAAAATTCGAGAGCAACCCAACTATTTGCAGCATAATGCCTTCTAAAGTGCATTGCCTGTTCATATTGCCTTCAACATCGATGAAACATCAGAAGAGTGATTAGGAAATTGTTAAGACCAAGTATCTATTGAGAGCGTTGTGAACAAAGTTGGACTAATTTCTGCTTGAAACATAAATGCAATACAAATGCTACAAAATACTGTATTCTGAAGACTTTTACAATGCGAATACTGTATTAACAACAAATATCATATTTGGTAGCATTGGGAAAAAATTTCGTTCAATTATGAATTTACTATTTTTTTTCGTCAATAATTAATTTATTTAAGAATAATTATTCTTTTCATATTAGAAAATAGTACTGGTTCATTGAGTATTTTATCTTTTTCTTAATTGAACAATATATTGTTTCTTTTCATTACTAATTATAGGTTATCAATGCTATGAAAATGTAATCATCACTTATTATCAAAATTTGGAGTAGCCACCTATAACTAGGTAAAACAGTCGATAAGTACTGCATCCATTCGTTTTGCTCCGGCGAATTTTCAAATCGAATGTGAAGTCGAATGCAATAAACTGTGTATCGAGAGTAGTGATGGTGGTCATGTGGCTGTATTGCAGCAAATGGACAATCGCGGCTTAGATAACGCGACCCAACAAACACAGTGACAGGAGGGGGGAGGGGTTGGTAGAATAGATGGCGTGGTTCACCAGGCGAGATGCGGCGGGCTATTTGAATTCCAATGGAAAACGAATGACACTGGCGAGCCGAAGAATATTTGTTTCGGCAAGGGAGACGAACGGGATGCGCCAAATACAAAATGGCCTTTTAGTGGAGCGAGGTGGCTTTTTTGTAAATTGAAGTGATGGATGACCGGTCGCTCCCGACCGCACGCGTTAAATTGAAAAACGTTCGCGTTTTGTCGCTAGTGTGTGCGACTGGTCCGTTTCCTGCCGCGGTCATCTCATTAGCATTGCCATGCGCACTTTCCGATCAGCAAGCCACATTATGGCAATAATCTTTTCAAGTGACATTCACTTTGGTACACCTCAATCGGACCTCACCTCGGCCACACTGCCAAGCTATGGATTGGTGCTGTTAATAAAATAATAATAATCTGAGCCAATATTTTTCAGGAAAACAGGAGGCTCTACCAAATGTATATAACAATAAAATTCAATAAAAAATATTCAGATGAATAAGAACAATAAATTATGGCCAGAAATGACTATTGAAAGTACATAATAACATAATATGGACAACATACGTGATAAAATAATTTTGAAACGCTTTGGGTAAGGGACTTCGTATTGAATATAAAAATATAGAAATGAAGATAAATTGATAAAATCATAAGTTAAAGCTTAAATTAAGATGGAAACAGTGATAAAGCTTCGTAACATCGACTTTGTGACAGCAAAAACAATAAATTTATGTTACTTTAGCTGTAACAACGCACGTACGCTATTTTACAAATCCATTAAATGAAAGTTCTTCTATTTCTACATCTAAAATAGATGATGAAATATCTTCTACTTCATATATTTATCAAATATACATTCATACCTTTATTTCATCATATATTCTTCATCTAATTCTACATCTAAAGAGGAGGAAACAGATTAGAGAAGAAAACTTATACGAATTTCAAGAAATATAGTTTTGAAAGTATAAGTGACGCACCGTATTTACTGATTTTTTTACAACTATAACTGCCTAATATTACTACTGTTTTTAACTAGGCTTTTAGGAGCTCATGCTCATTATTACTTTCACTCACTATTAAAAAAATGGCACGATCGTCAACTTTATTCAACTGGAATGTAAATTCTAGAAAAAAAAACGTACAATTATTGAAGTGGGTGGCATACAAATAATTGTTAATTATCTCGACCATATACTTGGTGATAATTTTAAAGATATTCTATTTGAGATTAACAGTAGCGTATGAAATATTGATCAATATTATTCAGTAGAAACTAAGCCTACAACTTTCATAAGACAGTTCCCCATTTTGAAAGACTGACAAACTGGAGGTGAATTTCACATCGGCAACAAAAGGACACTTTTGGAATGCAAAGCGATTTTGCAGCTGGAGAAGACCCCTTTCTCCACAGTCTTCAATTAAAGAGCATTCTGTTTCTGAACAGCAGTTAGCGTTGGCTTGGTTGAGGCAGGCTGACAAATGTGATAGCAATCAAGAACAAGTGTCCGAATTCATTCGAAACCATTATTGGTGTTGGTTGAGAAAGAGAGAGCGGCGTAGGGTGGTGAATTGACGACCTGATTGCTTCCTTTGTAACGAAAATCGCTGCAACTCACCACACCAAGCCAGCGCAACTTTCTGATATTGGACCTTTGAATTCCTGTGATTAAATTAGAGATTGACAACGCAGACGCATAATTGAAAGGTAACTAGTTTCACAAGTTTGCTCTGTTCCACAGTTTGGTTCCTTCCCCTGACTGAAAATTATCAAATTACAGGGATATCTCAAGAAAACACAAAGTTTGCTTATCGTATGATCTGCATCAAAGATATTTATCCTTCAATTCAATTATTAGTTCATGAATACAATTAGGCTATTGATTCAACAATTAGAAGATTGATTAATCAATGAAAACATCGTTTAAATAAATCGCAATTATTTTTTGGAAGGCATTTTATTAGCACATCCTCAGGCTCAGAATGTGGCCGACGTTTAAAAAATCTAAAACAAGATGAAATTATATCGTTCATAAGAAAGATTTAAAAAACTCAACTGTTATCGTAATATAATTCTACTAGTAGTATGATATCATCAGAAACTATAACCTGGAATGATAATTTATTTTGAAAAATAGAAAACATATAGAAATACATCCTAAGAATCAGATATTAGCTGTCAAATAGATGTACAGTATAAAATTCATAAGCTCCCTGAAGACGGGAATAAATTAAATCTCAATATTAATTCAAGAAAACGAAATTCAAGACTCACCTAGAGGTTCTAAATGTTCTAGTGAGAATGAAACTTAGAATGGAATCAAACTCATGTTATTACACGAAGTACGTATACAGGAACAGGATCTAACGTAGATCCTGAAGTTCTAATTCCTGATCCTGAATCTAACGTAGAAAATGAAATTCAAGACTTACCTAGAGGTTCTAAATGTTCTAATGAGAATGAAACGAATGGAATCAAACTCTATCATGTTATTAAACAAAGTACGTATACAGTACAGCTACGATTTGAATAGAGGTGACTGAAATGCTAGGAATGGAGAAGCTGGTCGAGTGGAGGTAGTAGGGAGAGAGAGAGAGGATTAGCGTGTGAGAGAGACAACTTATCATACCGCACAACTATTCATTTCATAGCTATACAGTACAGGTACAGGATGATCTAACGTGACAACAAGAGATGCTGTCTTAGAATAAGGAAAATATGAAAAATAAATTTTACAGGGATATGGATAGTAACTAGAGTGACAACCTGGAAGAAATAGTAATGTTGATAGTACGAGAAATACTGTGTCCCAGTTACACAAAAATCCGTTAACCTCAATCTCAAAATGCAATTCTCATGCGTAATCGAAGATTAAAATCACTTTGTGCAACCGGCACTTGAGAGTGAAGAAATGGAAATCAAAGAGAGTTCAGGGATGAGAATAAGGAAATTACAACGAACAGATGGAGGAAGGATAGAATAGAACTACTAGTACATCTCAAGTCGCATAATCATAATCATCATCATTATCATCGTCTTCTTCTTCATCTTCTTCTTAATCTTCTTCTTCTTCCTAATTTCTTCTTCTTCTTCTTCTTCTTCTTTTCTTCTTCTTCTTCTTCTTCTTCTTTTCTTCTTTTCTTCTTCTTCCTTTTTCCTATTCTCCTTTTCCTTCTTCTTCTTATATCCTTCTTCTCCTCCTTTTTCTTTATCTCCTTTTTTCTCCTTTTTCATCTTCTCCTTTTTCTTCTCTTCTTTTTCTTTTTCTCCTCCTTCTCTTTCTGACTCGCTATCTTTCTCCATTTCTCTGCACAAATTCCCTTACCGGTGCAATGAACAATGAAAAATAAATTTTGTTTCAAAACAGCTGATCATCAAATCATAAGGATTCGAGGCGCCGATCCCTATGTTAAAGCAATGGCAAAAATTGAAACATTGATCGCTCATTTCTCATCTCCAGATAATTTTTTTCAAAATGTAAGACCCTATCAAACATCTACTCAATGAGATCTTTCAAATGAGACGTGAACTAACAAAATCGGTTGAGAAACCACGGAGGAGTTCTGATTACAAAAAACATGTTCGCCTATTAATAATATAGATGACTGGGAGGGCGAAGTTAGGGCGCAGTCGGCCCTCTTTATAGCGATAGGGATAGAAACCAAGATGGAAACCGACAATAATCAGTGCTTAGAAACAGATAAAACAAGTAGAGGACTTTGGGAAGGCACCTGTTTGAGTGGCACACAGAGCAGAGCAGAGGGAACATCACAACCCTTTCGCTTTATGGCTGAAACACCAATCGAAGGGAACATCTCCGCTCAGTTATCACAGTAATCAAATCGACAGGGCCGAACGTGCCCAACGAGTGTATCGTTGCCTGTCTAGAGATCCTCGAGGCTGCGGCGATTATCAGAGTGCGATGGCCTCCCCTCCCTCGCGATCATGATATCGAGACCACTCGCACTGCACAGCCACTTGATCACGTCTCGTTCACTTGCCCCCTCTTCTTCTAGCACGTTCAGTGCACCAGTTGATCTGATACTATTCAAATAAACTGATTACAACGTCTATTATTACAGTAGATACTGCTGGTAATTAGATAGCTAATTATTAGCCAAGACGTTATCAAAATCATGTACTTGTGCTGGAATCGATGGGTAGACTCAAGGCTGAGATCTGGACCACTAATAATTCTAAAATTTTGCAATTATTTGTCTTCGGAGAAAATGTATTCAACCAAAAGTTTAAATTCTATAAAACAATTACAATTTTAAGTCCTGACCATCTCATTAGTTTATTAATTGGATCAGGCAAACAAAAATTGTGAAAGAAAAACCAGGAATTTGCCCAAAACTCCTTTTCCAATTTAGCCAGATTGATGTTGAGAATTTTTTTAGCACAGAGTTCAAGTTGATAAATTACTGAACACAGTATTTATTATTGATTTCAAGTGTGCTTCCCTATTTCTTCCTTTAAACGTTTCAAGTAGCCTCGCTTGGTGCTAAGAGCCAAGTTACTTGCTTAGTGACTGACCCTAGTGAAAGAAACGTATTGCGTAAAATTCATCTGCAATAGTACGCAATACTCAATAAGATCAGTCAATAAGCTAGTATCTTGGCTTTCAACACCAAGCAAGGCTCCTTAGACTAGGATGTCTAGTCCAAACTGTCTAGTCTAGTCTAGCGTTTGGTTTACACCAAACCTTCAAGACAAATTAATATCAAGGCGTAATGACGGTGGAAAATCGAACAAAAGTGGGAGAAGTCAATACCACTGAATGTAAGTGGATTGAACAGGGATTCAGCAAGGTACTAGCAAACTAACGATTTGAAACATGATGAGATGTATGACTCAACTGGAATTATTCTGGGAGAAGAATATAGAATTTTGCAAAAAACATTGATCCAACTTCAAGAAGCTTAGGAACAGAACTGAAAATGAAGATGGTATATGTATATGTAGGAGGTTGGTATATCCTATGATGAAGTAGGATGCATATATAAAGATGGTATGTATAGGAGGAGATAGAATATATGGTAAAGGAATAGAAATTAAAGTAGTGTGAGGAAAAGTGGCAGACTAAGTGGAATAATGTAAGCTAACTATGGCTGAGTTCCAATCTTCCAGAATATTTGAGATATTGTAAGTTTAGAAATCTTTGATCACAAATTTCATTCGAAGAATCAGAGACAATACTATCTTTTTTGATAGAATTCTATAGAAAGGACTGTCTTTGGTAGAATACTCAACAGCTACAGCATTCAGTTTGTGAAGTATTGTAGTGCATTCTTAGGAGAGCACACACTGTAATTGCACTTCCTCTGATGAGCATGCAGGCACAGAAGAATCGTCACTCATCGGAATGATGATGAACTCCATGGGGAACTGTAACAGAAACAATGGATGGAGCAAAGAGAAATCCACAGGGAGTCATGACTATCGACTTTTTGTCCCCGCTGCTAGTGCTCCAACTAGATAGAACTGCAACTCAAGAAGAAAGACTAATTCACAAAGCAGAACAAGAAGGACTCCAATTCTCTAAACAAGTTGGGCAGAAAACAGGAGGTACGAAGTAAACTGAGAAAAACGCTAGAGAAACATTTAGAAAACAGCACTAACTGCTTGAACAGAGAGAATAAAAGATTTTTGAATGAAAGATCATCATTATCAATATTGAGCAATAGCAATGATGTAATGAGACAATGACCCCAAAGCAGACATAAATATAAATCAATTTACATTCAATAAATAAGTTCCCACAATCAAGTCTCCTGAAAATTGAAAAGTTTTAATAAAGATATTGAAAACATCAATCTTACAAAAACTGGAATAATTTATAACAAATCAAACAAAACAAGACTATCAGAATTTAAAAGTTCTTAATGACTCAACAAATAAGAGATGTTGAAATCAGAATTCTAACAGATATTATAATTATATATTTTCTCTAAAAAACCAAGAAGATTCTGCATCTGCATGATAACTATATAAAACTTTCATTGTTGGATCATTTATTGCAAAATATGCTTTTTGCATGTTCCGACTCACAAGAACATAAGTTATCTATCTATTATTCCAAAATTCAAAATCAATTTCTTTAATAGCTATTTGAATTTTTATTTATGTTTCTTCTATTGCCATCTTTTTCGAGGTTTTTATCTTCTTCCTGTCGGGTGGTAACATAGTTAAAAATGTTCAAATAAATTCTTTCTGACATGTTCTCTCCACTGGTCGCGACAATATACGAGTAAGTAGACAATATACTTGTAACATTCTCATTCATGCTGAAGGCACCTAATTATCTCCTGATATAATCATTTCTTATGTGGTCCCGTCGATCACACCCCTTTGTTCTGCTACTTGAGAATCACATTTCTGCTGCCGCCATTCTAGTGGTTTCTGCTCTCTAGTGGTTTTGTAAATTGATTTTTACAAAAGAATCAATCCATCAACCAATCTTTTACCGTCCTGACAAATTGAAAGAATTCAATTTTTCACAAAGCACAAATATTCCCAAAATTTTCAAGTACAAAGTAATTAATCAATAATAAAATTTCATGGAGGTATTTCTATTTATAATAGACAAAAATGCTCTTCAACATCTGTGAAGTGTAGGCTGTCGCTGCAGACTTTCCCATGGAGCTAGCAGATGGCCTAGCAGTCAATCTAATCTTAATGACATTAAAAGAGGAAGGAGCTTAGAAAATCAAGTGCTATTGATACTGTACTTATTCTGGTATGTTTTATAACTCATCTTCATCCACATAGACCAAGCATGTGTATTTAAGCAATCGAACATTAAACTAGGTTCACAAATTAATGGGCTGAAAAGCGAGTGGGTTCGCTACCGTATCATGACAAGACTCATTGAATAAATTGCTCTGAAAATAGCTTTATTTAATGCTCTGTGATAGGATGCATGTGTCTGACAACGCTGCTCCGCATACTCGAAACCAATAGGTATCCCTGGCGGTTATTATTGATTCTATGGAAATTCCTCTCCACATCTCCATTTCAATTCGCTCATTTGATTTTCAAACTCGGTCCAATTCGAGTCGAGTGATGGATATGCCTTTGATTGTTACTACAAATTGAATAGAAACGATCAAATAACAACCGCCCATCATTGAAATATGATACACGCACGATATGAATGACATTTTAACTTGTTTCAAACTCATCACAGTTAGCATTGTGATTAACAATTACAAGTTTCATTTGTGAGTTGAGGGGTTTTTTGAACTAAGACTTCCCAGGTCGCACAAAACTGCGACTATTTTCTAATTCTCCTCTTCCTCCTCCTCCATCCTTCTCATTCTTCACCTCTTTCTTCTTCTCCTTCTTCTTTTATTTTCTTCTTCTTTTTCCTTTTTCTTCAAATTCTTCTGCTTCATCTCTTTGTTCTCCATCTTCTTCTTTTCCATCTTTTCCTTCATTCCCTTCTTCTTCTTCATCTTCATCTTCGCCTTCTTCTTCTCCTCCTCCTTCTTCTTCTCCTCTTCTCTCTTTTTCCCCTCTCTCTCCCACCTTTCAATTGCTTCTAGTTTCAGATTCAGATCTCAGTTGTTGGTTGACAGCATCACACATTGTAAGTTGAATATTTATTTTATCTGTATGTTTTATTTTGAAATTTAATCGATAAAATAAGGTTGAAAATTAAAAAAAAAATGCCCACATTAAAAGATAAAAGACCTAAATGTTTACCAACAGCTTTGAGTAAGGGGTAACTTACATAAATTAAAAACATACAGGTGAAGTCAAATCGGTCTGTTTTTCCGAAATTTCAGTAGCAGAAGAGATACACAACAAGAGTTGGAGTAATTGCGAGCGTATTTCAACGAGGTGTGAGCCAGATTTAATTACTATGAAAAGAGTCTCCAATTTAAAGATCATGATCGAGTTGGTAATGTCCATAGCCCTGGAAGAAGGTAAATCCTGTACGGTATGCTTTTTCAAGTATACTGTTAAATAGACGGTCCTGCACGTTGAACATACCTTGGGGTGCAATTGAGGTCAAGAGATTCATCCATCCATCCCTCCCTCCCCCCACCCGGCAACCAACAGCCACTCGAAATGCTTAACGAGTTGCCAGGTGCCAGTACAGCCACCAACACACAATACAACTATTTATTCGGAAGATGAAATGGCAACACACGTTAGAAACATTTCGGAGCTCACTTTTCATTATAAATAACGTGGAAAGACTTCACTCACTTGTCTTAGAATATGATGAAACGACGAAAGCAATTTCGATGATATTGCCTGAATTTGACATCAATGGAAACTTTTACTAATAATTGTATAACTTCAAGTCCTATTTAATTTTTATGAAAGCACTTAATTGAGCACTTTGATCTTAGCCAGCAGGCCGAGACGCGAAAGTAAAACATGAATATGACTTGCGTAAATTATAGTAAGCTACTGATTATATATAATTTGATTTCTTCTAATTTAAAGTGTGTTATTTTGTTAGTCATAGCCATTAAGTAAGCTTAAGTTTATAGTAATGCATTACAATTGCCAGGGGCACGTTGAAAGGATGGAGAGCACACGGCTGCCAAAATTTGTGTACAAGGAGAGGCTGTTTTCATGAAGAAAAGGTAGGCCAAAGAAAAGATGGCTGAATGACATTCAGGAGGACCTGCTCATCATGGGAAAGAGAGATTGGTGGAGAGGCTTGGTGTTGGAGGCCAAGGTTCATGATGAACTGTTGCGCCGAATAGTAAGTAAGTTAGTATTAAAATTGTCAAAAGTGATATAATGAATTATTCCTTCCTTTAGATCATGTCATCAAAGATTCATTATTGAATTTCAATAGAAAGGGAGCATAATGTAACAGGATGACTATGAATTATGTAAATATAACTATAATTCTTGAATATGGTATGGATTCGAAAGTGCGATTTCTAGGTGAATACAAATGGAATGAATTTTCCTCGGGAAGTGATATTCAGGCAGAAGGAAACGTTTCTAGGTTTAAATATGAATCAGAGGACCTTTGGAACAATGATCTTAGAATAAAATTGAATCCTGCAGAACAGTACGTGAATACAAATGGAATGAATTTTCCTCGGGAAGTGATATTCAGGCAGAAGGAAACGTTTCTAGGTTTAAATATGAATCAGAGGACCTTTGGAACAATGATCTTAGAATAAAATTGAATCCTGCAGAACAGTACATTGTCGATTTGACACTATCTGTTAGAGCAGTTGAACAGACAGGAAATTATCACAAGTTAACGGCGACAGGAAATCTTCCATGGATCAGAAAGATTTAGGTGCAAGAAACGCCTGATTAATATTAATGTCTTAATCCTCGATTTCGACAGTGCGGAGTGTGAGGGGGACAAGACAGACGTTTATGGGGAACGAGCCGGAATGCCGAGCATGGACAAGCAGGATGCGCGCGGTGAATAAAATAGTAGTCGGAGATAAATTCCGCGCAAAGAAAGGGAAAGTGAGACAGAAATAAGGGTGAAGAATTAGATAAGAGGAAGAGATAAAGGAGGATTGTTCGCAGAAGAAAGGGTTTGGCAAGTATGGAAGAAGGAAATAGATAAAAGGATGAGATAGAAGAAGGAAATGTTCGAATAAGAAAGGATTTGGCAAGTTTGAAGGAGAAAGAACGAGAGAGAAATCAATTTCTCATTAGGCTAATCGCCTTTAGTTCGTCTCTGCTCAGACTCGACTCGACTCAAGCCGATGACTGGGGCGAAAACGTGACGATCATATAAATTTTCGTTGATCCCTTCCGCTTTTTGTAAGAGTTCCATGTCAGATTTCTCTGTTCACACCGCCAAACAAACTCAAAACGATAATTGGCTCATCAGTGGCGACGAAATTAATTCCACCAAAACAAAATCAGCGGAATGCCCGAATCAGATTCGCATTAGCGCCTCCAACATCAACAATGTGTAATAGGCCTACAACAGCCTGCTTGATCATTTCCGCAAGCAACGCTCGCTCAAAAAAATTTAGAACCATTTTCAAACTTAGTAACATCAATTGAATTGAAATTAGACATGTAGTTACAATAACTTGCCTAATTGAGAAAATTTATGAAAAAAAAACCTGAATTTTCTTTTAATATCAGTTTAATATAAGCAAAGACGATAGGAAACTATAAGTATTCTAATTGTCTTTGATATAAGCAACTATGGTGACACTCAAATCGCTGAAACTCAGCGACTCAGATTACAAACATGTGTTTTCAAATGATGACGTTCAGACAGTATGGTTGCAGTATTGTCTTAGTGACATAATTTGAAAGCAAATATTTGTTATCCAAGTCGCTGAGTAAACGAAAAATGGATTCTGAAGTTTTCAGTCATTTTCTGAAGATTCAATCAGAAGTGATTCAAGTGTTCCATCGTTAGTTTCGCCCATGGTCATAAATCATAGTATATATTCAAGTGTGAATAATTTTGTATAAATTTTACGATTGCACTTAATATTAAGTAATTATTTCCAAACGAAAGTATTACTCAAGTTTACAGCAATGGAACTATCTATGAATTCCATAGGTCTGTGGACAATTTCAGACTTTCAGATTTCAAACAATAATTGAATTAATGAAATAAATCCAATTCTTTAAATAAGAATGTATGGTTCTTCAAATTTACACTTTTAAAATTGTGAAGAATTATGCACGAGATTATAGTTTCCGTCCAATCATAATATCAGATTAGTTTTAGATATTGAGTTATTCAGATTAGTTATTGTGATTCAATAAAATAGGATGTATTTGAAAAATTACCAGGAATTTGAATACAGAACTTTTATTAGCGCTAATCCAAATGATAAGAGGATCAGGACAAACAGCACGTCCAAAGCCCAAATGTACAAATATTGATAATAGTTAACTAACTCTAAATTGATAAGATTTGGAGAGATTCAAAGCACTCAATTCAGCCTTGACTAGTGTAGAATTTTATCTGCAGTGCAAATGAGAGGAAATTCAAATTCTAATAAAGAGATAAATTCGTGAAAGATAATAATTTTTATCAATATATACAGTAGATTGCAATATACTAGTAGACTACACTATCAGTGTACCAATAGTTTATGACAACTACACTATCAGTGCATTCGTCCATACAATACAAACGAGTCGATTGTCCGCTCCAAGCTGCTACAACACGCTCAGTTATGCAAGGCAGTAGAGCAAGTATAAATCAAAAAGATTCAGGGATATTATGCACAATGAACTGGAAAATGTGAGTCACGTTACTGCCAATGCGTTCACTTGTAAAACGTGACAGGACGCTGTATACAGCTTTGAATATTGCATCACAGAGCCAGTACTGTATCGAACAGATCACAATCCGCTAATAAAGAGTAGGTAAATTTGAATAAAATCTACAAGAGAAAATAGAATTGAGAACAGTTTGGAAACCGCAGTCCATGTAGGGGTTGATCGATATTGAAGCACAAAATAAACAGCTCTGTTATATGTTTATTCGAGTAACTGGTAGTAGAATCCCTATACCATATTGATTTGGATCAGTTATTTGGTCCAAAACTTTCTTAAAAATTTCTAAACTTTCTAAAATTTTCTTTGGCAATTTTTATATTTTTTTCCAATAGAATTTATCACTTTATTATAAAATTATACAAAACATACATCATAACCATTGATTCCTTTATTAAAATAGATTTTATTGTACCTAAAACTGTGCCCAATACCGTTGTTAAATATTATTGCAGTAGGTACATTTGCAACTATGACCGGATGAGTTACTGCTCTGAGTTACTGACCGGACTTATGAATGTAAAAGTTTACAATAAATTTGTAAATGAAATGGTCCGTTTAAAAAATTTGGTCTATATCATAGTACTAGTACAGATAATTTATCTATGGTACTGGTCTCCTTATAGGTTCAGATGTTTAGATTTTGTTTAGTATCCTAAATACAATAATTTATTATTTGTATTGTATTTTACATTTACAATACAATTCTATGTATTGTAAAACATTACATAGAAGTATACCTGTAGTAGAATCAGATCTATAAAAGATTTGGAGTTCAGTCAGAATTAACAAGTATTGAATTAAGAGCCCATTGAACTCTCAAAATGGACAGTGAATGTTTTCAGAGGTATGGACTTTTTAAAACCCAAATGCCTGAAGACTACGTTATCAGTGTTAGCATAGAAAGCTGGTCAGATTTGTGTTATTTACACAGTTTACAAATCTATTATTCAACTTGGGTTCAATTTTTAGAACAAATCAATTGAAATCAGTTATTTATTCAAGATTTTTTTTAAAGGGAGGGCTTAAAATAATAGGATAAGTTTAATAGGAACAGTTTTCCTTTGATATTAACACAGACGTGTACTGAGATAAAATCTGCTTCCTCTCAGTCACATCTGGCTTCCAAAAATGATACATTTAATCTCCTCGTTTTAGGGTTGGTTCAAGGAGAGGATTACACACATTGAGTGCGTGAGAATGTATGCGTCACATTATGCAGGCTATTATACTGGTTTGTTTCGTACAATGTACATTTTTATGGAGCCATTATTCCGGGAAATATCCTAATATATCATCTGGAAAACAAGACTGGAATACAAGAAAGCGAATTTTAACCTCTTGGGAACCTTCCGACTACGATTTAGTTCGATGTGAGCTGTAGATAATAGAACGGAATACCAATTTAATGTAGTAAAAGATTGGAATAACTCTACTTATTCGTTGAATAATATTGATTGTTCTGAATTGAATTCCGGAAATGAATATGGGGTCGTATGATAAATTTAACCAATTTCTAGAGTAATACTGTTTCTAAAATTTACATGCCCGGAAGACCTAACAGAATGGTAATTAGCGCAACAAAAGCAGAGATTCTATGTAAATTTTCATGATTACTTGTGGAAGATATTTACTTCATTTTGTCTCTTACCGTAATCTAGATTTTTCTTTGGACAAATTCGATAGTAGATGATGTCTGGACATCATTAGACACAATTCTCGAGTACATTGCGGAAGTATACCTGTAAATGATAGAAAATTAATTAATTTATGGAATCACAAACTTGTTAAAGATTTGAACACTTGCAAGAATAGATTGAAAATATATAAATTTTCAATAATTATAATATATTGAATTGAACACATAAATTAATAATATTATATTTAATTTCTTCCAATAATTTATCAATACTATTTTGATTGAAAATATAAGTCATTCAATTGAAAACAGAAAATCTGCTTCCAATCGAACATTACAGGACATGACATTGGCACAGACAGGATAGAACGCACGCACAACCATCAACACTATTCCAAAACTATGTTTTATGCAGAAAAGTATGGCGAACAGGTTTTGAGCTATTGCTGTTAAAAATTCTAAGGAGTTCATTATTGAAAGTTAAAAATACAAGAGTTAAAAATTCTAGAAATTCATTTATTTGCGTTTTTAACGAAATATAAATAAAGACTCTATATTGAATTGTTAAGTGATATGCAATTTAAGTTTCTAAGTAGAAAGTACTAAAAAAACTGTCCATAAAAAATAACTAGGAAAAAAAACTAGTATACTGTATGGCAGCTTGGATTCATAACTTTGAATACTGGGCAGTACAGTATTCAACAAGTAACAATTCAACTTGAATTTAGCGATTACTTGCTACCTGTATGTGAGTTAGTACATAAAGGCACATACAAATCAACATTTCATGGATTTAATGAGCTGTCGAACAGTTCTGTTCTGTTGCACATAATATAGTACGGCACCAAATATAGTTCATTTATAAACAGACAGCTCGTACTAGTACGATACCCAATATAGGTAGTTCAAACATCAGACAGCTTTAGATTCAGTTCTGTTGTCTGTAAATTCCCGCTACGAATAATAGTTATCGTGACTCTAATGTTGTGCATACATTATTTGATAGTTCAAAGGATTCAGCTGCAGAAATGTACATGGAGAAGTTCCCCATCAACTCCGGAACTAATATCCTACCCCAGCTATTATGATTATGATAGTGGAGATGGGGTTCATACGATTCACTGAATCTCAAGGGAGATGCTCAGAACACTATTGTAAACAACTGGTCCGCAATTTGTAAACGAGTTCTAGATTAATTTGTAGATTGAACGCAATTTTGACAACGCATTAGGATGTGCTATTCAATTGCTTTGATGTTACAAACCAGTCCTCATTGTGGGTATAGTATAAACCGTTTAGTAGAGCAAAGGACTTCACAAGCCGTGTATTCACTATTCCGAAGTGTATTCAAATAGAGTAATTATGAAGCAGTATGGATAATGAGCATAATGGTGCACAATAAGAATTAAATGTTGTCAATACCAAAGATTTATTAAAATTAAGATTAATGTGTGTTTTAAAATCCTGTTTGTTCTAAATTTATAATGATATAGCAACCAAAACAAAAAGAAACGAAAATAATGTCTTTTGGCTTCAATAAATCTGTAGTCGTGACAAAATTCACCACTTCTTATCCATCACAAATGTCTACCAAAATATCACATCCACCACTAAAGAGAAAATTGAGAAACAACTCAAGTATACATTTTATAACTTGTATAACTGGACATGAATTCCGATCAACAGACTCGACTGGAGAAAAACACATTAATGAAATTATTGGATTATTTTGTTTGAACTCTTTCCAATTCGAGGATTACAATCCATGGGTTTAGAAAATACAATCCACTGACACAAATTCCCTTCGGATCTTGCAGGAGCGATAAATAATCTCCCGTTGTTAATAATTCATAACTCCATAGGGATTTTTCAGAATCCTACAGTACAATAAACATTAATAAAAACTGATGGGATATTTCTTTATAACTTACAACATTGCCCTGATTGTGTATAATTTGTTCAACATGGTAGTATTGATTGATACGTTTTTAGGAGTAAGAGCTGGTTCACACGAATAGTTTTTGGGCGGTTGCGGCTTCCAGCGGTTCCATGTGTGGAAGAGAGACAAAAAACATCTGGCATAATCTTGTCTCTCTCCCACACTTGGAACCGCAGTCTTGTCTCTCTCCCACACTTGGAACCGCTGGTGGCCGCAACCGCCCAAAAACCGTTCGTGTGAACCCACTCTAAGGTTCAGGCAAGCGGTTGGCTTCGTGGACGTACCGGTGCCTAATCGCAAGATTAGATAAGAGACTCGCACCTATTGCTTCCGTTGTATGGATGACCACTTTCAGTTAAGGCCTTTTTCCGCTGAATGTCATTCATTCATGAGAATCGAAATCGCTTCCCGGTGGTTCGGAAACCACCTACAGCTGTAGGTCCACTAATCTATTACCATCATCCTTTCCCTTTACCCACGCACAGCTAAGAGCTTATGTTGGCATCAACACTCCCAAAAAAAAATATTTATATATATATAAAAATATGATGAAGAAGTAGTTACGATGAATGTCAAAATAAGTGGTATTGATATTGCGGCTCAACAAAATTCTAGTGAATTTTTTGACAAAGTAGAATCAATTGATAATTCGGTACATTATGATAAAGAGAGAATGATACTACTAATTACTAATCAACTGTTAAAACGATCGTTTTGTCACACATAGAATAGAGTCCACGCCACATTCAAATCCAAAACTACAGTTCCAAATAGAAATTTGATAAAAATTAGCTTAGAACAAAGCAACTTCGCCATTTTCATCGTCAGCTACCCAACTCACAGAGCTTGAAACATGTCAATTGCAGTCGAAAATTAGCGAACAAGTACTATTACATGAATAATGCATGAAAATTAGAGCCAGCCAACTAACGTGCGAGCGAATAGTATTTCACGTGTAGTTAGGTCGGCAGCCGATTAGCGAGCGCATCGCGAGCAGCAGAAGTATTGCAGAGCTGGATGCAAATGTCGGATGATTATGACGGCGTCGATAATTGGGCCCTGTTTGCAGAGCTGCGGTGGTCCCGCCTCGAGGCCAGGCTGCCCAGGCACACACACAGTGGCGGGTAATTCAGTTAAAACTGTGCTAAATTGTACGTCGGCCCATTGACTGTGCAAATCAGTCTTCAACGGAATGTAAACAGGAAGAGTGTTGCTGCTCTTTGGAAACTGCTATCGTCATCATCATCATGACTATCATCATCATCATAATCATCAACCTCTGTACTTTACTCATTGCCCGTCTGACCACACCATTGCAATGCCGGCCAAACTGTAGACTGTACTGACGATTTTCACTCAAATACTGATGTGATGTCTGATTGTGGCCTAGTGCAATTTGCATTGCTGCCTACCGTCACCTGCAGTACCGTAGCCTGTACTAAAAGCGGCAGCTAAATTGTTCAAATCAACCGCATCCATCATGCATGCTGGCTGTTTGGCACCACTAGAAATTAGCTGTGTAATAGACAATCAGAAATAATTTTGATAACTATCATCATACAGTAATGATGGATGATGGAATGCAGACGGGTATGTGTTTTCCGCTAAAGTGACTGTAAAGATGGGCACTGTATAAATTTCTTGGCACTTACCTCGACCGGTACGACCTATAGCGAGGGGGGTAGTGCGGATCCGTTTCTGAAAATATTGGTCTACTACATGCACCGATCAGCTGAGAGCATAATCACAGTCAGGGGGGATTTAAAGATTTATATCAGCAGGCAATGTTTTTAATGCGGTTAGTAGTAGACAGCTGCCAAGTGCCAAGAAATTTTGGCCCATCTATACCAGGAAAAATTATGTTTTAGGCTAACTTGAATAAAGATTCTACATAATTATCTACTAATACACGGAAAATCAAAAGCAAAACAGATATTTTGAATCTGAAACTATTTCAAATAAATATGTTTTTTATGATAAGAATAATTTACCATTTCGACCCTGTCAACCCGAATTAATGATTTTACGTTTACAATCAACAAACTCTATTTGAACACAGAAGACATGAGTGAATCCAGACAAAAAGCACATAACTTATTAGAAGAGTTTAATATGAGGGCACATAACTTTTGGTACGAGAATTTGAAGAGTTTGATAATATATGAGGGTAGTTGGATAATTTTGTATCAAGAATAAGAATCGATAACAACCATCTATTAGATGTGATCAAGAATTGAATAATATAATAATTTATAATACATAGTCCAAAAACGAATAAATAGTGACAAATAATAGAGAGTATATAGTTTTGCTCTTATATTATGAATGGATAATAAGTTTATATTACAATAAATAGTCCAAATAATAAAGAATGTTGAAGTGCTGCACTTTTATTTTGTATGGATTATGCATAGGGACTTGTATGGATTTTGTATGGATTTACAGCAAATTCAACTACAAATTAATTATTATAATTAATATAAGTTGAAGATTCCAATGTTAACTGATAAGAAAATTAGTGAAATTATTGTATCTTGAAAGAATGCTTCCATATTACATGAAGAATATACATCCTCAAAAGTTATGGTGCCTCAACACGATTACTAATGAGGTCACCTAACCATTTTTTCCAATTTTGTATTGTAATTATATGTTGTATTATTGTATTGTTTTTGGAAATTGTGTGTAAATAAATGAAATGAAAGAAGTGAGTTCTACTCAACCTCTTTGTTGTGAGTTCTGCAGTTCGACTTCATGAATGGAAGTAGATCTATGGTAATGGTTTTTATCTATTCATCTCATGAACTGTCAAATATTTGGAGAAACTTCCAAACTGTCATTACATTCACAAAGAAGAGTCAATTATTAAAAGATTATTACTCCTTAATTATTATAATTTTCTGTCATTAAATAGGTAATATAAATTTATAATCATGTTTATTTTCCAAATGTTTTTTTTGTGGAATAAATTCTACCTTTCATATTGATTAAAATTGTATGAATTTCCATAACATTTTCTTTATTGTGAAATAATTTACATCACTCTTATTTCTATATTGTGAAATACGTAAATCTAAACAACAGTTTGGATGCAAACACTACCAACATGAAACTTTAAAAAGGTTTCAAATTTGGGCCTCACTTATCGAGAAAATGAAAAATAATTAATGCACCAGCCTTCACTATGGGTTGTCGAGAAAAATGGGAAACAGCGCTCAATGTTCAACACTGGCGACAAGATTAGTCCATCAAGTTACGGGAGGGGGGAGCCGACGATGACGGTCTATCCCCATAATAATGGTGGACGAAACAATCAAACCTGAAAAGGCACTCAGTATTATTGTAGAAAAGGCTATTACAAATAACCCTCGACGGCAACTTATACTGTAATACACAAGAATTAACACTTAATCAAATCACTCATAATGTAACATCGTTTATCGAAACTTGATTAGACTTGATGAATTGGGTAACAGTTAACTAACTCAGGGGCTTGTTTCATAAAACTCAAGAGTCCAGAAATACACGTAGAATGGCGAACTCACACTAAACGTTCAAAGTTAGGTTATGTAAAACACATATAATTTACATTCGAGAAAGCTGATAAAAATAATAGATTTTAAATCTCGAAAGATTAATGGACAAACCAAATTAACAACAAACTATTAAAAATATTCACAATAATATTGAAAATAATTGAGAAAATTTCCCATGAGCTACCTCAGGTGATCTATCTGTGGATCGTCATTCAACCTGTATTTCTGGACTTGTAAGTTTTAAGAAACAGGCCCCTCGTTCTCAATACAAGTAAGTATGTACTAAAAGTAAGTAAGGAAGATGAATGAACAACATAACCGCTGGACTATTTATCAAAATTTGGGAAAGAAGCAGTTTTGGACGAATGTCTGTTGATTCTTCCCACATTGTAATGTATCTTGCCAATAAATGAGTAAATGAATAAATGAATACAGAATTTTCCAAATGCAGTACTCGTTTAAAACACAAGTTGGATTAAAAAAATCAATTGATTCAACTATTTTTCGATTAAAATAGACTACTTATATCACATCTTGAAATAGGTGAGAGGACAGTCACGTTTTCTAACACAATGAATAGATAATAACTAGATGCAGGCTCTCTGGTGAGTCACAGAATTCCATAGGACTACGGTACAGGTATCGAGTCATTTCAAGCATTCAACTAGCATACAGTGAGAATGCGATATTCAGCCTGGCTTGACATTCTTTAAAATCTATGTGATAGTTGAGTAACTTAATCTAATTTTAACTACATCTAATTTTGTTGGATCGTTTCTTCAGATATCTCTAGATTTTCATTATCACGATTAGAAATTATTTTCTTTCTTTCTTTAAAAGAAAAATAAATTTCATCAAAAAATGTCATCAATAGATAAATATAAAATTTTAAAAATACAGTACTTTAGTATTTCTCATGTGCGACAGATTCTGCAGGTTAATAGATCCAGTATCAGATATCAAGTTTTCAAGATTCTAAAAATCTGGTTTCCATTTTACTTTTTTCAGAAAAACATCACCGATCAGTTTATTAATGAACAAAAGCTAAAGCTTGTCTACATTTTTAATTAAAACATTGATCACATTCATTCTGCACGTTTTCCCAGATGTAATAACTTATCAATTGAAAGCAATACAAAATTTTGATTTCATCCATATACTGTAGTAGGATTGCTCCCAATCCTTTTTCCCTTGACAATATTAAAAAAATTTAATCAACTGATTCTAAAATAAAAGTAAAAACCTTTTCGAAAACCTACTCTATCCTGCTTGAAGATAAAAAATTCTGAAAACTGAAAGGATCACGTTAAAAAAATAATAAATAATTGAAATCGTAACGAGGGAAGTACCATGTTTTTTCTCACGTTTTGACTTGTTTTTTTCAACTGTATTCAATAACAATTATTCGGTTGTTTGAATAATTGGTTATCGATGCAAAAACTGGTGAAAGAAATATGTTTGCATTGGTATTATTTTTTCAAATGGCCGGTAGATTACGAATCAATATCATGTTTGCATCCGTTACATAACAGGAAAACAAATGATAGATTCCAGGAAGTTCAAAGCGGAAAATATGATTATTCAATCACAGGAGTACCAACTGGGAGTCGACTTTCGCCCAGGATCATTTTCGAATAATATTCTCTTGTTTCAGCAAGTTGACTTTTGGCTGATGAAAGGAGACCGGCGTGAAAATAAAGCATTGGCTTGATCATGACTAGCCGACAACTTATTCAATCATTAAAGCGGAAGCAAGGCTTCACCTTCACTTTAAGGGTTGTGCACTTCGCCCTTCGCCCTGCCTGCTAGGAAGGACAAAAACGTCTGCTCTGAAATAATATAATCTCGTCGATCAATAAACCAGCCGCAAACCGGAATGAAAACACTTTTCTGTTACTACGCCGAGATGCTTGACAAACAAACAACCCCTTGCTACTGTACATGCTTTTCATTCACGTAATACACTTGTCTACTTACTCTATTGTCAAGAGCACGCTTTCTTTTAGTCACTTGATACCTTTTCATTACTGAATATGATTACAATTTTCCTAAAACAAAACAATTATTTGTATAGTACTGCACTGTTTTTTTACTAAATATGATACCCTCATAAGAAAGTTCTGTGCCAGCGAGTAACGAGTGATGTAACAGTTTTAGTAGGATTTCCTAAAATTTTCAACAAAACAATCTTACAATTATTTAAACTGTGTACCGCCCAGTTAAGACAAATAATATACAGTTAAGTTTATATGTCACCTTTATTCAAAACGAAAATACAGTATTCCCCACATTATTGCTGCGATTCTAAACATAGTGACTGGATAATGATGTCAAATGAAAATATTCTGCAGTATTACAGTATTGACGCAAATAATCTGCAGTGAGTTTGACACTAGACTCTTCTAAGAACTTTCCATATCAACCAACGATTTCTAAACTCACTATGTAAAGAAATAGTTGATTTCACACGAAGATTCTCAGAAAATTCTCATTTGAAGAAGGTATTGATTTGCTCCTGAAGCTTGCAGTATTCATTAATCTTCGATCAACCTTGATTGGCGTTATCCACACGGGCAATAGCCTACAACAATATTACAATTGTAATTATCATTTTTAAAAATAAAGGAATCAATTCATTTTTTCATAATAATCATATAAAAAGAATTGAGAAACTTTTAGAGAACAAATCACACTATCCAAGAGATGTAGAACAGAATCAAACAATACAGATTAAATTTCACACAATCTCACAGAAATTTCTCTCATTTCTAAAGCCTTTACTAAAGAAACTCTATTAAACTGGAATTCATTCATTTTTTACTTTACTTACTTAATTAATTTACTTTAAATTTATTTTCTATTCTTTCAGATTCATATCTGACAATCTCATCACTTTGTTTTCATAGTGGCTTCTTAAATCTCTTATCAATTGAGGGTTGAGTGGAAGAGAGGGCCGGCTGCGGCTCAACTCAGCCCTTTAGGAAAATAAAGGCAGTCATTCAATTCAATTTAATCAATCATTATAATCAAATGATCGTATTGAACAATAAAAAATTGAGAAAACAGTAGACACAATACAATATTATCTTTTTTTTAGTACCTAATTGAAATAAAGTAAGTAACTATAATTTCAACAATATGGTGCACTGTCTATTACCTCGTAAATCATCATTAACATAGGTTTGTTGTAACATATGTTAGTACGGTCAAGGTTCATTTTGTATAACAGAGAATAGTTTTTAATACAACACCTAATTTAGCAGATACTTCCAGCGGAACACAGTTATGACACACAAAGGCAAGACATAAATCAACAGGAGTAAAATGTACGAAGACAAATCACAGAGACCCTCTTTTCTAATACAGTACACAGAGAAAAAGCCAACTAAGAACAAGAGCCGCTAAATTGGACACACAACGCGAGGACAAAGATAAACAACCTTCCTCCTTGAGCTGCTGCTGCTGCTGCTGCTGCTGCCCGGCAAGCAGCCATTACTCGACCACTTAATTAGGATGGAGGGTCCGTCGCACCGGCAAAATTGCATCCCTCTCCTTTCTCCAGAATTCCAATTCGAACACCCGCTTGCTAAGAAAGTACAGTACTTCATTCACCACAAATACAACAGAAGAATGCGTGAATTATGTTCAAAGATGTGACTTTAGGTAGGATTGCCGTCGTCAGCTGCGGATAGCATTTAATTGAAACTAGAAATAAAAGTAAACAAGGATAATCATGCAAAAATAGGAACTACCCAGTATTAATATAGTTAATTTGCTGTATTTATTAATATTCAGTAAATATAATATACTAGTAGTATTTGACTGGTACAATTTGTTGTTTGAAAAAGTTCCTATTTTGACGCAGTTCCGCAGGGCACGACGGCAGGTCAGTCGCAACAACGAAATCCTAGCGGTGGTGAGTGAATTACAAGTACACCAGGTTGCTACAAAAAACCCAAAGTTTAATGAGATGTTGACTGTTTATTGGGAGTGTAGATACAGTAGAACAACTCAGAAACGAGTATTTTTGGAATGTAACAAGCATGCATCTTGCTGATGTAAATCATTCATGGAAGGATTGTGTATTCAATCTCATAATGAAGCACAAATCCATGTGTAAAAATTTCAATTCTTTCTAATAAAATTCCATCTAATAGAATAGCCATCATTATTTGTTGAGTGAAATTGTGACATTATGTTGGCATGAGTCAAAACTTGATTAAACGAGACCAATGCTTCGATTAGTCAATGTTTCAACAGGAGAATGTATTTCGCTTTTGCATCCAAACCAGATACGCGAAACTTCATCTGAACCTTGAATTGAAGAGCTTGGTAAGATACCCACAAACTAGACATCCATATCATAGTTTACTGTGTTAAAACAATCTATTGTCTTGTCAAGTGAAATGTTTTCAAATTCAATTTATTTCAAGAGAAAAAATCACTGTAATACTCTTCTAAAGTTAATGATATTATTTCTGTGGATGCATAGTTTTCAGATAGGATAGATACAGAGCTGAGACGTCAACTTCTGATATTACATAGACTTTTTATAGATGTAATCCATAAACGAGCAAAAAGTATTATTTATTAATTCTATGATTAATGATGTTATTTGTATTAAATTTATGCTTTTTCTCAAGTTGAACTAATTGAATTAATTGGAAAAACCTCTAACATAATTTGGCAACAAGATGGCGCGCCTCCTCATTTCAGTCTTCCAGTGCACCACGCACTCAATTAAAGGTTCCCTGACCGATGAATCGGTAGGGCCGGTCTTGTGCTTTGACCTCCGAAACTCAACTCCACTGGATTTCTTCTTTTGGGGTTACGTTAAAAATTAAAAACCTTGTCTATAGTGAGAAAATTCGAAATAGGAATCATTTACGACAACAAATTGCTACTGCTGTTGCTTCGGTCACGCCCGATATGATACAGCGTACCTGGACAGAGGTTGCATATTGATTAGATGTGTACAGAGCAACCAACGGTGCACATATTGAAATGTATTAGGTATGTAAAATGTTTTTTTCATTTTCAGTATACAATAAAATAAAATGACTTTATCTCTAATGGTTTGTATACAGTGAATTTTTAAAAGTGGATGCAATCTTTTTCGATGACCCTGTATAATAGGCCTATATTATATCAACAACTCTATAGCTGAAATAATAAGCCAGAGAAAATTGTATAGAAACAACCGCTCGATAGAGTAAGACGATACAAGCAGTATTAAGGAACAATAAGACTCAGTCATTATAGTGAAATGAGGAATGAGAAGATGGAATGATCCCCGAGGTAAGTCTGAATTCAACCCTTCCTCGGCATGAATTAATATTCAGCTCGTTAATGAACTAGCCAAGGTTCGGCGCTGCTCTGCAGTGCTGTCCAAATTCCGTGTACCGAGGCAATAAAGAGCGATATCTCACGGGCAACCACCCATCAGCTTCCTACAGGAGAAAGAGTCTTCCAGCATTGAATAAGGAAAACCCAGCTAGGAGCTCTTACATGGGCCCCTTCCCGTAGCTACATGCGCATAAACGTCAGGAAAAGCGCTACCGACAAGACGTAAAGCTGCATTTCGTTTTCATTGCAGTTCAGCCCTCCATTCCCGTTATTAGAAGTATATAGGGCTCCGGCAGAACGCGTTCCAATAGCTTTATCCGCGCCCACCGCTCTCATTCCTCTCTCCAACAAAAATGTCCTTTTCGATAGATTCCTATCCCGCAAAAATTGTCCTTACCTAAAAACTTCACGCGATATGAGGTTTTGAATAGATTGCGACCCAACATCTATGTCATACCTAAAAATGATATAGAATAGAAAACTTTATGGTTGTTAACAATAAATTCATGATGTACATCAGTTAGTCATTGTACTGCCAGTGAGTTAGTAAATAAAGTAGTAAGTAGAAAGTTTTCTTGCAATCAAAATAATTAATAAAATACCAAATAGATTGGAGGTTATGTCAAGGGGAGAGCAAACATTCAAAGCCTCGAAACCAGAAATAGACAAATTGATAAATTGGATAAATTTAATCGCAAAAAATTAGGGTGGATGTCATCTATGTAGCATGGATGAAAACGACAGTGTGAAAATTCGCACTAATGATATTTTGTGATAAGAATACAATAGTCTACTGTGTAATGAGATTTATACACTATTCCAGATTCGATTGAATGAAATTTCAATTGAAGTTTTTAATGAATGAGTGCGGAAAAGCCCAGCTATCTACATCTGACCTCTATACTATCCTAGTAGCTCATGATATTTCTTAATCTAGTAGATTATGATAATTCTTGATCCTGAGATAAAGATAAAATTGACATTGACATCGGTGACCGGCTCCTCTAAATACAAAAAAATTGTATAAAATGGTATGAATTCATGATGTGAATGCAAAATGCTAGATAGTGAACTGCGATTAGTTCGAGAGACAGAGAAGTGAAATGGAAATACTTGAATGAATCTATAATTATTTTGAAGAAAATAATAAATATTTTTGCTAGTGAATTAATATTAGAAATTAGAGCCTTGAATTAGAGATTAGTTCTGATTTTCTTCTTGAATATTTACATATTATGTATATTTTATTTTCATTTCTGCACATGTATATGTACGTATGAGTGAATTGTTTGTTTTCCTTTTTTGGCAATAAAATGAATTGAAAAATTAAGGTGAAGGTAAAGTTAATTAATTTTGAGAAAAAAGAAATGAGAAAAAATAGAGAGATAGAATCAATTTAATGATTTGAAGTACCGGTAAGTCATATAATCAATTAAGGTAGGCTACAGTAAATTTATTTACAAGAGTTATTTCATGAATTAATGAAGGAAAAACGGGAGAAATTAGAGAGACAGAAAATTCTCTCAACAGGCAAATAGACCCCCAAAAGAACAGCGACTACTTAATAAATTATAGAGGGGAGACGGCATCACAGTATTTCAATGTCATAGATCTCTTTCAAAAGAATTTAACTTGTTTAGAGATTGGATGGCGAGTGTTCGGATCAATTTATACGGCGAGGCGACAAATGACTGGCCTCGACTGCAACACGACAGAGGCCCTTGCAAGTTCCCCTTATTACTTTTTAGCGCCGATCGATTGAATCAATGTAGAACACGTTTTGAGACGTACAGTCCAGTCAGAGTCACCGCGCTGTCGCTGACTCATTCAGCCGGTCGATCGAACTTGGCTCTCACTGGAATTGCCACCCATTGCGCTAAATTAAGGCAGACCTATAATAACTTTCATCAAGTTTTTTACCCTACCCTTGTGCGAGCACTTGCCACAACAAGAAACTCCGAGAAGAAGATAGTATTAAACTATCGGCCGCGAAATAACCGATGGCAGATGTTGGGCTCAAGAGAAAATACTTTACTTTCCACAAAAAATGTGTTATTATATTACTACTTTTCGAAAATTGGTATCAGACAAAGGCTTTACTCGGCGGTGAGAATGATCCTGCGTCACTCAATTTGCATAAACGAAATTCAAGACTTTTTCCCGACTTTTTTCAAGACTTAAAGTTGGAGTTTCTTTATGCGTTTTTAAATGTTGCAACTCGTTATATGATTTTATGTCTGATTTTTCGTTTGACTTAGAATCAATGCTTAATTTCAATGTAAAATAGATTAATTATGTAAATTCAACACTTACTGAACTGTACTAAAGTTCAATAGCTGTAGGCCTGTAACTGTAGTAAAATACCACCCTAAAGGAAAAGAAAAACATCTTGTTGCATATTCTAACCCTTTACAATGCCAAAAATTAGAATAAGCAGGAAAGACTTACCAATACACAAGATGAGGATAAATTCTGCATAAATTCTATTTACACTTTTTGACATGGATTTCATAATTCTACCTCAGTTTTTTTTGCTTGATTTCTTCATCAAGCATGAAGAGCTTCTCTTTCATCTAACACCCACTCTAGTACGTGGATGTCCATAGTTGAGTGGGTTAATTTCCATAAATTTTCTTTTCTTGATGTTTATATAGTTTTTCTACATTTTTGTAATCAATATTTTATTAATGTATTTTTAGTTTTGAAGGAAATAAATTTATTATTTATTTATTTATCTCTTCAATTATTTTTTTTCGTTTTCTCCTCCAACTCCTTCATTTCAAAGGTGGATTTTCTTTTCTCAGCAGCTATCCTGATAATTATGCTAGCAAAACTCTTCAATGTGGAAAAAATGAGCTACTTTATAATCTATGAATTTTCCCGACTTAACTTCAAATTCCAGGATAATTCCCGACCTTATTTCATTTCCATACTAATTCCCGAATTTCCCGACTGCTAGACACCCTGTCCTGGCTGATTAATATGTTAACTGATCTAAGATAGTTAAGGGTTGCACCGACCGGGATCAACCATTTTGTATAAGCTGATCCCATTTGATTAGCACTGTTCTGATCCTGGATCAAAATAGATCTTGCTTACCTAGAGAACCTAGTGAAATTACAATGAATCAATTACAGTTCAATTACCACTTGGATGAAGAATAGGCTATTCAACAGGTATTTTAGCATCAAAAACCTCAGAGGAGAATAATTATTGACCGGAAGTTCTATCGGTGAAAGTGTATATTAAAACCCGCACACGTTTTTCTCAACAGTTCAATGTGTTCTTGTATGATTGAATATAGTGTATGTTAGAGAAGGAATGGAAAAGGGGAGCAGAAAGAGAATTTTGATCAAAGAAGAAACACCGTAAGGCCACGGTTACACTGGATGCCAGCTGGAACTCGTAAGAGAAGAATTTATTAATGCCTATTTATATGAGTAAAGAAATATCTAAAAACTTATTTGTTGAGGATACATTGGATACGATTGTTCGCAACTAGTACAAACTCGCATCCAATGTTAACTGCTGCTAAAGGCACGCTAAAACTTTGTTAGTTATAATCCAATTATTGGTTTGTTATTCATTTAATCTATCATTCAGGTTTTCACCAATACTAGCAAGGTGAGAGCTTGTCAGAAGTGCTTCGATTAATTTATTCTCTATTCAATTAGGTAAGTATAAATTTTGAATATTATTCTTAATACATGTATTAGGCTACACTTGAGACGAGCTGTGTTGGGGATCAATCCACACATTGCACTCATTAAAATCAAATCAAAAAACAATATTTTTGCAATATTCACGTACTAGACATGCATAGCATAGTTTCCCAGTATACAGCACACGTTTAGAGTGCGGGCAAGTTGACAGCTGTATGATCTGAAGTTTTTCTATTTCATTGAATTAGATGTGAAGTAACATACGAGATAACAATATAATATGAACTGGCTTCAACTAATGTCACTCAATATATTAATCATTAATGAAAGTAGGAATGAACCTAATCAAATCTATTCACAATATTGTAGAATATATACACAGTATCCTCAACTAGGTTAAGAAGTTAGGTTAACCTACATTTCATGAAGGTAGAATTTACAAGATTGAAAGTTATACATAAACTATTACGAGGAACCAATTCATGAATATTTCAGTCAAGAAAATGGGCTATTCAAGAATAATCTAGTTGAATAAAATTCAAATGCACCGATAGTTAAAATACTAAACAAAATTCAGAGTCAATGAAAATATTGCTAAGTTCCACTGTAGAATGACATAAGCCGACATTTCTTGAGTTTGGGATGAAAAAGTCTTGTAGAATAATAAAAGAATGAATTTAATATTCAAGAATGAGAATTATGAGTATCCAACCTTCAGAATTGAATCCTCTAAATCAGATCGATGACAAGAGTGAAGGTCCAACCCCCAGTCAGTCAGGCATGGCCCAGGATTGTTTTTTCATCGATCCATCAAGTTTTGAACGCGTACGACACATTTCTCGAATTAAACAACAGTTGTAAATTCTATAAGCTTGTACTTCACATCAAACCGATGTTAACTAGGCTGATAAACTATCAAATGTACACGAAGAACTCACAGTTTTGATAGTAATACGGTAATAATATTCAAATTGACACTTCAATCACTCCTTACTTCTATCACAACTCATTGAACCAACCAGCTGCTACTGCTACAAAATATCCACTAGAAATGAGGGTAGAACCAAAGGTCTCCGCAGAAGCGCTAGTGTGCTCAGGATTTCTCTGGAAAGGAATTAATAAATATGTGAAGTACAATAATATAAATTTCTCACAAATCTTATCTGTGCATGAAATCAGGATGGTTTCCTAAGAAAAACGAATCTCAACTTTTATCCTATAGATTTATATAGTTTGTCTCAATTCATGGAATAGATCCATTCCATTACAAATTTATCAAATTTTTGTTTTGAATGCAAACTTATAAACATGATATAATTTTTTTTTATATTAGCCTAACAAGAAAAATCAGGAAGTTCATGATAAGTTCACAAATTTAGAAAAAATCCATGAAAAAGCGCTTTTCAAATTTGTTGCTGGTCATTGAAGATCAAGATTACTCTTTTTGTTTTGCAGATGTCTAGTAATCTTCATTGAAGATTTGTCAATAATTCAATCACTGACCATTGTGGCCGTTTGAGTACTGTACTGTGTGTTAAGTACAAGATCAAATTTCCATCAAAATATTCAAAAGAGTGTTGAAGGACTTGGATTTAGTTTTTAGAACACCACTCAAACCTATTATGCCGAATTATTTAATAGAGTTGAAGTTATTAAATTATTACTGTATAAAAAAGCAAAAATAATTTTCTTTTAGGTATAATACCCAATAATAATATAATAATATTATACCTAAAAGAAAATTATGAGTAGGCTATTTTTGAGAACTGGATAAAGTAGATCTATAAAATATGCCATACACTTCAGGGAAAATAAGTAACATTCATTGTGGGACAGTAGTGGGACAAAAAATTAAATATTGAAGAGGTTCAATTCAATTAAACTTGTAGTCAATCCTTGACCAGCTTTATGCTGGATAGATATAGTCAAAAATAAAACTTTAAACACAATCAGGTTGGCCAATAAGGTACTGTATGCCTACCAGTTCAAGTCCAGCAGTCAAGCTTCCTTCCTGTACGGTGTATAATTTTGTAGGAATCCTTCAAACATTCATTATAATTCTAAATCAAACTTGTAATATAATAATCAATTGTCATTTACAAAATTGAATGTAACAATAAAATATTTATTAATAAAGTCAAGATTTTTTTAGTAACACACTTCACATCCATAATATTTGAGCCCGTAGTGAATAAAACGTTCTCGTGGGCACAAAAGTAGTAGACTACTACTCAGGTATATAGCCTATATTCCAGTCATACCATTTATTCAGGTATGGACGTCTATTAAAAGTCCTGTTTTCCAAAATTTTAAAAATCCAGAAAATATTCTGTCAATAATTCTTATAAACAAAATTATTATACCATTACTTTTTTTAAAACATTTCAAGATGAATTTTTACCTGAATAACCAATAAGTTCAACTATCTGGGAAGTAAAATCACAAGAGATGGAAGAAGCAGGAAGGAGATTGTGAGCAGAATCCAGCAAGCCAAGATTAGATTAACGCACAAAGTGGTACACACTCTTGTACCTCCAAAACTAATTTCTGGTGTACGAAAAATTGAATTGTTTTTATACGAGTAAATAATTAATAATCCGACTTTCAATTGTTAATCGTAAATCATAAACGATTTTCTTAATTTCTGACAGAATTTATTTAAATATTTCCGTTGATCCGTCAAGGGAAACTCTTTTTAGCAGCACATATTAACAGCTAGAGAATAAACGTGAGAGGTGCAACTGAACAGCCTGTTTCCAAGTAGTTTGGAAACTATTATAGGCCCACTTACCTTCAGTCCTGACCCGACAGGTACTTTGAGTACCTTATTTCAATCTTTCCTATTATCTGCTTAAAGGATTATCTGGGATATAGTAAAACAGCAACACTAATCAAATAACTAAACATATTTCTTTTAATTTTTGAAATTTTAACAAAACATACACACATTAACATTCATTCATACCAACACACACAATATTGAGTCTTAACGACTGCAGGTAACTATAGTTATCAACAACGACTCTATATCCGTTATTGTTATTGTTTTGGCCACTTTGAATAGTCTTTTGAGCTTAATCAGAAACCGTTAAAACTTGAGAGAGAGTAAAATACAACAGTCAGATAAAATAATATATATTAGTGGGAAATTTACATGAGAATGTTTCAAGTGCCACTAGTCATTTAACTTGCTATAAATAACGATATTTCATGCAAACAAAATACGCAAAAAGATCAGAATTTGTAACTGCCAGATTTCTAAAATTGCAAAAAGTACAAGAAGCTAACGTTTGGAAGGTTTATTTATTGTAATATTTTCTTCATTTCTGGATAAATACAATGAATGTATGTATAGTATTGAAGAACAATTCCATAATAATAGTTTCAAATTAGGAACTTCTGGGAGGAAGATTCCGATGCTAATAATTGTGTGAAATATAGTTAGGAATCAGCATGATTTTGGATATTGAAATAATAAAAAAGTTCTTCAACAATTAAATACTCTTCTAGTTTGTTTTCCATGACGAACTGTATTCTAATGAATCACTTTGAACTGGTTTTTCATACGACTTAGCAGTCTAACTTTATATTTACTTTGAGATATTATACTTGAATGGAGCGCTTTCGGATTTTCAGTGTTGAAGATGCAGATGGATGAAAAGCTCCACTCAAGTAAGTGAGTTACTTTATAAATATTTGTTACTTTTATAAAAGTTAGACTGCTAAGACGTATGAAAAACCAGTTCAAAGTGATTCTTTAACAAGTTAGTGCCAGTAAGAATTTAACAATATAAATCACATACTAATTATTATGCTTATGCAATGCCACTGATTTTTTTCAAAAGCTGAATGTATCATTGACCTCTTGTAATAATTTTTCTTATTCTAATACACGATTCCTTATTCTATTACACGTCAATTCAACGAGTAATCCATTTTCCAGTATCATGGAATTCTATGATAGCTTGATATGAAGTTAGAAGGAAAAAAATGCAGTCGAAAAACTGAAAGTATGTTACCGAGATGAGTGTTGCCATGAATTCACTACGATGCAATCAAAGAATGATAAATCTTAGTAGTACGCGGTATATGAAAAGTATTTTCAGTGCATATGCGACACAATTTCAACTCGTTTGGCAAAATTGATTGATGTAATTAATTATAAATATACAACAAAGGAAATGTGATATGATTTTTTATATCGCGATAAGAAAAATGAAATTCAGTAAATCATTGACATGCCAATTCATTGAATATCTTTGTCAGCGAATTATCCTGATATGTGGTTGAAAACATCTTATTCATTATTAATTTGCGCTCATGTTCATTAATAAATTCATCAACAGAGTACTTTGAATTTGAAGTATTTTATTCATGATTAAGCTCGATATGTTGTTATCAATATATTATAAATACATGTACAAAAATGATAAATAAATGGCGAAAACTATTGTTATGTTGTAGGCTTTATATAACAGTGAAATGGAGTGTTTTCAATTTTTTTCGTTCCTCCCAATTCATTACTATTCATCTTTAGATTGAAATTGGGTAGAAAAACACTGCTTTGTAAAATTTATTCCTAGATCGGATAAGCAATTAAAAAAGCTGCATCTAATAACAATATCAATATTTAATCTATTAATCGGTGAAAAATATCTATTGAATGACAGCATAAGATCTGTATCTATTTTTGTTACTATTCTATTTTTTTAAGTGTCGGGAAATTGAAATACAGTCTGTATAAGGATTGCCAGTGAAATAATACATTGGAAACAGTGAATTGATTCAATATAGGTTTAAGCATCTTTTTCCTTGCATGAGAAAGTTATTACTAATGAAAAAGCATTTGATAGTGCGATACGTGTTAAGCAGGTTTTACATAAATGATTTACAGTGTTCGAGGATATGGCACATTTTTTCGGATGAAACTAAGTGATGTCGTTCAATAAATAAAACTAATTCAACAAGAGAAATAACAAATTGCAAACAGTCTTGATGTTGTGGTGAGGAGGGTTGTGATAAAAAAGGCACAATTAAACATCGATTTGAAAAGAGGTTTCTCGAGTCATTCTAGAAGAAGGAGTGCCTATACTGCTTCTTGAGGATCGGCGCACTCCCAACTTGCCAATGTCGCACTCAGCTTCACTCAGCTCTCGAGAGTGCGAACGAGAATCCGAGAACCTCGAAGGAGGGTGAATTCGCTCACTAAAACTGAACACAACAGAAAACAGAATGTTACCAAAGATTCAAACAATATTTCGCACTTTAAAAATATTCAGACATTTAAAGGTACATACTAAAAGCCCTAACTTCAAGATCGTTAGCTATTCAAAACGAAAGTCGTCCGTTTTAGTTGCCTCTTGGTGTTTTATTGCTAGTGTTCATTTTTAGAGAAGATTACTATCATTGTTTTTGAATGGTTCCATGTTTTCCAATAAGTAAGTTTTAGCCTCTAACTAATGAATTTTCATTGTGGTGGCTGGTTTACAAGGGATTTAATTACATGATCTTGAAAACCCACGATTTCAATAAAACTCTTTATTGAATTCATAATTTATTGTGCCATATTTAATTCAATTTTTTCCAACTACTGTGTGATAATTCAGAAGCTTTTTATAATTTAATTTTTTTCCAACAATAGGCCTATAGGATTTTGTTTGGAAGAAAAATTTGATTCTAAATGCAATTTAAAAATGTTCAACATCTTGATAACTTGTGTAGAAATTTTCATTTCATCGCCTTAGTCATGATAAATTTGACTTTCTGAATGTTTAATATTCAATTCACATTCAGTTTCCAGTGATGAAGTTGAATAGCAGTATTAGTATGTATTTTCATTCTGCATTGAAATCTATCAATCTATTTTGGTTCTACCGCGTCTATGTATGATTTATTACATTAAAATATTATTGTTGTTTACACATTTATTATTTCAATAGGCAATCGGAATAGCCTTCTAAACAAAAAATACTCTATAATAATGACAAGTTATATATGCCACGCGTATCCTTTTTATTTTCACAACGTTTCGTTTAATTACAAGTCTACTTTCAAACTTTTCATTTACTTTAAAAAGACTTATTATATTCACTTGAATCCACTATTCAATATTCATTATTCTGTTTTCTTCAATTCAATAGCATATTACACGGAATATCTTAATCATTGATATTTTCTTATAGCCTTAATTTGTTTATTGACAGCAAACAAAAACCATAAATGTTTTATCAAAGCGTGATAAGAAATTAAATTGAAAAAGCAATTCTGATGTTAGGGAAGCAAAACAATATTACAAAAAAGAACTTGATTGAATATGATTATAAACAAAGTTTTCATCAGTCTATTCATTATAATGAATATCGTGCACGATGGTTATATGTTAAAATTTTCTAGTGATACGGTAATCACAATAGGTTAACAAAAAATATAAGATAGAGAAACCAACATTGATCTCACTGTATGATATATAGAGATTCAAACACATTTTCGAGATTAACAAAGTTTTAAAATGCAGAAGCGTGAAAATGAACTTATATTAGAAAACTTCTAAACGACTGAAAATCTGAGAAGAATAGATAGAGCGAATAATAATTCAAATATGGGAAAATCTATCCTAGTGTTTTGACACAACTCAATAAAATGCTTTAAATTGCATTGATAAAAGCATGAACTTGGAAATACTATCATGAGAAACATGCAAATTGTAAATGAATAAATGCGAATGGATGTTGATTTGAATGACGTGCCAATGGAATATTCCAAGATTTTCGAGTAGCAAGTGATAGAGTGGGATCTGTTTGATGTATCATTCTCAAACGTGATGAATGATCGCTCCTTGACAACACAACTTACATAAAGTTGTGCCAAGTACGTATCCGCGATAACATAGCTGATGTGTCATCGAGTTGTTTGGTGGTTTATGATCAATATGTTCACCTGAATGTCGTTTCTTCGGTATGACTAGAGTAGCCGCTGCTACTCTTTACTGGTCGCTTAGCGATGCTTTGGCCTTTGCTTTTATTCTTTCTCGGAAACTGTTTTCGGGCTCCGCCTGGCGACAATTCTGACGATGAGCTCGACTCCTCGCCGCCTCCGCCACCTTTACCCACATCTGTAATTAATTTAATCAAGTTGGAAATTATTATTATCTTCATCAATTGAAAACTATGTACTAATTTAAATATAGGATATTTATCTATATTATAGGAGTGGTTCGTAGCCGAGGGCAATAAGCGCCGGTCTGATAATCCAAAAGTTCCAGGAGCAATCCCAGTTGACAGAACGGATTTTCACCACAAAACGGCCACTCCCGACTGCCTGAAAAGTAGGCGACATGTCTCTTCACCCCTTTTATAACCCAAGCACAAGTCTAAAGCTCGTGTGCGGCATCACCCTCAGCGAAAAAGTCTAGGCCTATATTTCTAATGTCTATAATGTATATTTCATGTAACTTGTAATGTTTTTTCCAAAATGAAAAATTATTTGAATATTGTCATGTTATAATAATGAAGAAAATTGCAAATGCTGTACTCAAGGAAAACATTTATTAAAGAAGCATAAGAAGGATACAAAGATTGGATAAGGGACAAACATGGGAAATTTTCACTTTGAAATAAAACTTTCTAGAATGTAATAGGTGTAGAAAGCAATTATTTTCGAGTTACAAGATATTGAAGATATAGTGAATTTGAAAATGCTGTATTGCGATATGAATTACAATAGTATCTAAGAAGTACATAAAAGGATATAGGTAACTAAAAGACAAATAATTGCAGTTGCCTATAGCTGTGGTTATGATTTTTAAGAATTACAATAAATACTTCTAATTTATAACGAACCACCCAATTAAAAATAAAGCAATAAGATCAACAAAAATTGAAAAAATATAACACTTTACTACGGTGAATATTTGAAATTTATATTCTAATTAACAACTACTATATAGCAATTACTATATAGCATAACAACTACTATAGCATAACAATAGAACTCCAGCAGTTAACAATGAAAATTTACAAATGAGACCCGGCCTGCTAGTCGCACTCCAGAATGGAAGCCATTGCTTCATGTTTCTAGTTGGAGTAAAACCACATTCATCTGAAAACCTTTTATGTTCACTCTAACTAGCAGCAATGGATTCTATTTATCTTACTGCCCTATAGCAATTAAGGTTTCTAAGTAGTAGGCCTATACTTCTTAGAAATAGTAGCATTATTAGTAGTATTAAAGTATTATTATTATAGTAGTAGTAGTATTATAATTTTATTATATTATTGTAAATTTTATCATAATGTGTAATTATGTTGATAACTCGGCGGCAAAGGTTTTTTGAACCTGTGTGACTTTTAGTTTTTTGTATTATAATTTTTATACTTGTAATTTTGTCAATAAACAATTTCTGATTCCCGAAATGTGCGACTAGAAATCGCAAGTATAGACCTTGTTCACTACTTTGTATTTTAGATTTTTGTATTTTTCATATTCGAATTCATGTTTGTTTTATCTACAAGCCTTCTGGACGTTTTTGCATGTACTTTGTATCACTTTCATCTGTATGTGACGTCGATGTTGGACTGATTTCACTAGGAACTGACCTCTGCCAATGCGATGCCTGAAAGAGACGAGCTCCTGGCTGGTGGCTCCCCCCGGGCCCTGGCCCTCGCCCTCGCTGTCGCTGCCCAGAGTATCGTACTCTGAAATCGGTAGATGGAGAGTTAGAATCTTCTTCACTTCAGAGTCGGTGCTGCCCAAGTTGTCTGACTCTAAAACATACATCACTAATTAAATATTCATCAAAACGAAATACAGAATCAGGCCAATTCAAAATAGACCAAAAACAAAATATTGGGTATGAATAAAGATTGGTTTCCACTAGGCTAGTTGGAAGGCAAGTAGCTTGTTCCTGTCTTTCAACTAGACAAGGCAAGTAGTTTGATCCAAGTCACTTTCCAATTGGACTTGTGTACACCAGGCTTCACTGCTCTTGAGAATGATTATGATAGCTTTTCACAGTATAGGCCTACTGTAAAAGGAGGAGACTACTCAAAATAAACACTATTAAAGTATTTATTAAGCTATTAAAGAATTAAAATATAGAGTATATGTGAATAGTTTCAATACTATTTTGATAAGAGTTTCGTTATAATAAACAGGATTACTCTATTGTACTTGGAAAGAATTTCAGTTTCACATATTTTAAATCATGGACTTCCGTTTTACAATAAGTACTACCCTTTTATACGATACCGTACTACTTTTATCAGATTGAGCCCTGCCTTTAATTCACTTATTGCTTCTAATTTATGCAGGAAACTTTTCTTACTATTTATATTCTTTCAAGAGAAAAAAAAACCTAATAAGATATTTTATCCTTTATCAGCGTACTAGGTGGCCCATGAATCAGTTGTCACTAACTACATATTGTTAGACTTTTTTGACTAGCGTAATGAAGCTACATTTTAATCTTTTCTCTTTCAACTGACTTATGGACCACCATGCATTTTCGCTTCTATCCCAATTTATTTAATATGATTCTTCACTTGATTTTTCCAACTGTAATACGATTAAAACCCCGCTACGCCTAAAGTTCAAGTGAAGAAACATATACCGTATGAAGTTTGGATTCTTGACTGTCTCTTTTGAAATACTTTACTATAATAAAATTATAATTCCTTTCAAAATAGCTACTGTATGAAAAGCTTACTGATATTATTATATAATTGATATCAGAAATATTATTAATAATAAACGAATGTGACTTACGTGACTTTCGAAATTGTTAGAAAAAGGAAATTCTGTTATCAAATGAAATGGTTCCTCACCTTGGCTTTCTGAATGCGGGTCTCGCAGTCTGCCTCCTTTTCTTCTTACTTTGGTGTATTCTGGTTCCTTATGCTGGAATGTTGAGAAAATTATGTAAAAAAAACAAAAGTACATAAAATTCTGCATTTTTTATTCCTCTGTCCCACTAAAAAACATGTGGTTATAATATAAATTCAGTTATAACTAGATTTAACTTATTTATTTTTATTCTGGAACCGTTTTATCATCCATCATCAATAACTTAATTCTGTAGAATTCTAAAATTGTTCACCTATTAGTAAAGTTTTAGGTGGATTAATTGAATAGAATGGTAGAAAATACACGTTTTTTGTGATTGGGAAAATTAATTCGACACTACTATATAAGTAAATATTAAGTGACTAATTACTACTCTATAAGGACTCACACAAATTGTTAGAAATCGCTTTTTCTACTGAAAAAATAACTTCCTAAAAACTTATAAACATAAATTTATACTCAAACATAACTTGTATATAGAGTTTAGTTCTTCTACGAACTGTATGTAATGTTTTTAGGACACCTTTATTAGTTTAATCATCAATGGTTTGAGTTGACTTCTATTTTTAAGAGAAAATTAGTTTTTAAAAGAAAAATTGTGATACTAACATGTCTAGCTTTATAGGTGTCGGCAGTAGAAGGCTTTGGATCGTGATAAACAAAAGAGCCTCTGACAGAATGATAAGGGCCGCTGTAGACGTTGCCACTGTACGAACTCTCACTATAAGGCGTTTTTGAGAGCTGAAATGTAGCATACGGGCAGATGTCTTCTATGTATTCTGAAATAGAAGAAGACAAGATATAGAAGATACTGAAATTCTCAAGGCTTGTAAGTAAATATATTCAACAATATCATCATAAACATACTCTGAAGATTTTATATTAATTTAGAAACGTGAAGGATAAGAAAGGAGTGAAAATCAATTTTAAAAACTGGGGATAAGCAAGAGACTTACAGTTCCAGTTCAGCTTAAAAATACACTTTTACAATTTTTTTTGGTGGAGTATTATTTGTTGATTAATTTTTTTAATGATCCATGCTCATATCTTGTTTGAATATACCAAAGTATTTGAGAAGTTTCAATGGGCAATTTCCTCTCATACCTAGGTGGATTACAATTTTTATTTCCGACATCCAAATTTTCAGTTATCAAATAAGGAAAGTACAAGCCACATAGCTAGAGCGCTATTGCTACTCTATGCTTTTCTAGTACATTTGAGTATTTCTGAACACAAGATAGAAATTCAATCATAAGATAATGAATTCTAAACGTATTCTTAATAAAAAACGTTCAAACAGCTTTCTGATCAATTTCAAGTTGATATTTAAATTTTTGTGGGAGTTCAATTTCGAATGATAACAACTTCAACGATGAATGATTGTTTATTCTTACCTGTGGAGTCTGTTTTATAAGTAATAGAATCTATGCTCAATGCTTGAGACTGGCCACTTCCATGAACAGCATATTGTTGATCCCGATTCCTTTGATTTTGCATTTGAGCCACTGAAGCTGATTCAGCTATTACACCTTGCCTGAGCATTTCTGAAAATTAAAAAAAAAAAGAATAATTAGGTAACAATAGAAGGCTCAACAATTTATCTCATTTTGTATGATTGCTTCGGGATAAAAAACATTAATGCTATAGTTGAGTAATTCATAACATATTTTGAGGAAGCTATTCTCCTATTATATAAAGTGTTGTTCACTAGAAAGTTTTAAACAACCATAAATCTAACAACGTTTCAATTGTTTTACCACACTTCTCTAATTATTTCTTACCTAATTTCTCTTATCTGCTATTTTGATGCCATAAAGATTCCTTGAACTTTTCATGCACAAAAAATTGTATTCTTAAAAGCCTTCCTGAAAAAATTCATTGTAAAATAGGAAATGATCTATCCATTTTTTGAGATTTGATAATTGATGAAAGGAACAATCTAATAGTTATACGTCCAGTTTCAGAAAGGTCGGAAGAAGTTTACTTGCAACTGTTCAATATTTTCATACATCATCTTATTAACTAAATTTGAAAAAAGAAAAAATCAAACGATACATCAAAACGCGCTTCTGGACAAGTGAGAGGACGTTAGTTATACTTACTACGCTTCCTTCTGTAGAACAGGATACTGGTCCCGACAATTGATGAGATACACACAAGCAGTGAGATGAACATGAAAAATTTGAACCTAGATAGAATCGACTGGTCAGAGTTTGATGATGCTGGTGACAGTAGATCCGGTATTATAGTAGCTGAAACAAAGATCAATTATATTACAAAAACCTTCTTGTGTCAAAAATATTGTACGTCTTTTGTACAAAATTGATTGATTTAATAAGTAATGTTAATTCTTATTATAGAACTTTTCATCATTAAAGACTACTGAGCGCAGAGACAGTACCCAAATATAGAGACTATAGTAGGTGTAGTATAGTCACTATAGTACCCAACTACTTTCCTAACAAGCGAACCACAAGCCTGCAGCGTTACAAATACTTGAATGATTGCTATCATATTGACGGACAGATGTGCGTGACAAATTTCTGATTATCTCTTCTATTTGTAAATCATCCAAGTTAACACACCGAGTCGTAATAGCAGTCTGATATTTCGGTTACTGCTTGCTGCTTTTTCATATCCTGGGACGGACAGCTCTCTCTACAGCTACTACCTACTAGCAAGTTTAGTTGTTAGGCAAAGCTGGGAACCGATGCGTAGAGAGATAAAGCATAGAGAGGCTGTGCCTTTTCCGGTTTAGGATATGAAAAAGTGCTCACCTGCTTGATATTTCGGTCTAATAAGCATGCGTACCAGATGTTAAACAGCACACAATATGCCGGGCCTTCTGATTGGAATACACATAAAGCTGGCCAAGGGTCTTTAAGGATAAAAAGCACTATAGCAGGATCCTTTTAACTTGTCAGAAAACATATGTTTTACTCGGTCACCAGTACAATACTTGACCTACAAATGCTGAATCTCGCAGATTATTGAAAAGGTCTTTTAAAAAGTTATTCTTTAAAGGGTCTTTTTAAAAATGTCTTTTAAAGACTTTGAAGGTCTTTAAGACTTTTAAGCCTTTTGATTATTGTGTCGAAATCACTGATTAACTATTACCGAAACAGCTGATTTCTGACAAGTTAAAAGGATCGTGCTATATATAGTAATCGAATATTAACTATTATCCTCTCTTAGCTTTCATTTACTTTAGCTTATAGATTACGCACGCATCATCATCAGCAATCGTAACTTAAACCCATAGAAATCATCAGTAGCAAGAGAGATTGAATGAATATCGACTCACCGCCCTCGGGCGTCAATGTGGTGAAGTTGTAGTTGGCAATAGTGGATCCGGCGTTGTTGTGGGCGGTGACCTTGAGCAGGTAGCGCGTGGCCGACATGAGATCGGCAATGGAGTGCACGCGCTGCGTGGGCTGCACGTGGTTGGAGACCAGAGTCCACTCGCCCCTCGCCTCCTCGCGGTACTCGACGATGAAGTAGAGGATGAGGCAGCCGCCGTCGCCCCACGCGTCCAGCCACACTGTCACCGCTGTCGAGTTCACCGTCAGCAGTTGGCTTGCCTTCGGCTTCACGGGCGCTGCAACCGAGACAAATGTTTAAGGACCTTCGCGTTTATGTTGTTTCCGCAAATTGTATAATTGAATTAATTAGTAAGAAGGAGCGTTTATACATTCGCTTGCGACTATTCAGCAACATTCGCTTGTAAACCACTATTTAAGCAACTGAAGATTTTGACTTTGCCAACTGTTTATGCATTTGAGTGTCTTTTATACATTAAGAAAAACTTATCTAGTGTTCCAGTTAATAGCTCTGTTCATTCTCATTACACTAGGCATGCTTCAGCGCTTAGAGTTAGTCAGTGTAATTATTCTTATACTTTAAATGGTTTTATTGAATATGGCATTAGGCTCTTTAACAAGTTACCAAATGTTTAAAAAAATTGTGATATTGATTGTTTTAAGAAAAATCTGAAAGCTTTACTTGTCAATATATGTCCATATAATAAGAATGAATTGTTAATGAATTTATGATGTTTTGTTTAGCCAATGCTGTTATTTTTTACTTTTCTTATTGACTTTGTTATACATTTTGTAAAATGTTTCAACAATAAACGAATTTTGAATTTGAATTTGACAGTTTATTAGTGGAGTCGCCCTATACGGTTTTTGAGCTACTAACTTCATTGGCGACAGCTGATACTTTTACAAGTGAATCATTGCACGTATAAACGCTCCTTAAGTATAATGTATAATAAACAATGGCGAATTGACCACATACACTATAGTGAATTAATATAATATAAAATAGTGCATGTATATGTAGGAGTGAATTGTTTGTTTTCCTTTTTTGGCAATAAGGTAAATTGAATTAATCTCAAACAAAAATTGATTGTTGTGAAACAACTGATAGCCATGATGTAATGAGACGTTTGTACACTATCAAATTCCACCCAATAAAATAACTTGAATTGAACACCTTTTGAAGTGACTCACACACTAAATCATGGTTTGCTGCGATATTCATGTCTAGTGTATTAGTATCTTGCAATTCAGCTGTCAGTTGTTCAATCATAGGTTGATTTTATAAAATACACCGACATTCATGTCGTTTTAAATAAAACATCCAGATTGCAGACTTTGAAAAAATGTAAGGGTGATAATATAAATACTTATTCACGATAATCTACTGAAGTGAACCTGATATTATATTACTCTATCAACTACATTCTTGTGAAATCATGAGCCAAGGTAGCAGCAAACAATAAGAAGAATTCATATGTGAGCTTCTCTTTTTATTTGCTTTAGTTCTAGATGTACTGTGAAGTAGATGAAGAATAAAATCTAGACATCACTTTCTTTTTCAAATGACAAATAATATAATCCGACTTTTGGCGTTAGATGTAAGGATTAATTACACAAAATAATACTTGTTAAAACAATAATGGACATAATAGTATATAAATACTGTATAGTATAGTGTTATAATAGGAATGCAGGAAAATAGAGAGATACGGTAATTAAAATATTCATTAAAAATTCCCATTAATGGAAATTTTTCAAACTATAGGCTACTGAACGTTAAATACTTGGAGTTGATGATCACAAGTAATGAACAATATTGATTATCACAGTGTTTCTGCTCAAACGAAAGATTCAAAGATGAACGAGAACGGAAAGCGCTGAAAATTTTACCTGTCCCTTTGGTGAACGTATTGACAATATCGCAGGGAAGACCAGTGCCGATTTTATTGAATGCAGTAATGTAGAGCTGATATCGAGTGCCACACCATAAATTGCGCAGAACATACGTATCAACCTTTGCTTCAATCTGCAGCTCTTCCCAATCACCATGATCTCGTTTATAATTTATTACATACCCTGAAAAAGACAGGAATACGATTATTCCAATAGCATGGTGAATGATAAAAAGATTGATAAAAAGTTGAAAATTGAAATAGTCAGTATGATTCCAGTATAATTCTTGCAAAAATATAAGCCAAAAAGGCAGAATTTTGAATTCTCCAGATTCTGAATCAAAACTAGATGTTTTAATGCACAAGGCCTGGCGCCTCTATATCATGAAATTTTCCTCATTCCAAACGCAAGTTAAGTTTCACTTTTTTTTTTTTTTTTTTTTTTTTTTTTTTTTAATTGGGTTGGGCATTTTAACCCCATAGCCACCGCGATTGCTATTCGATCTCTTGTGGCATCCCTCTTTGGCTTATGCCATGTTCTCCATAACCAAGGCCAGAGCAGAATTTACTTGGGGCCTTGAAGTCCAGTTCTCTTGCCTCCTCTGGTAGGAGGGTTGCCTTTCAAGAAGTCTCCTCCTCATTTGCAAGAGTGCTGGACATTCCAACAGCAAATGTGCTGCTGATTTCAGTTATAGACCCACCCTTCAGAAGCTGTTCAACTTCTATCAGGGATGGGTCTGACACCCTCAGATTCCATTGCGGAATCTTCAGTTATAGTGCCTTCCTCTGCATGTACCGTTTCCCGGCAAGTTTGAGTCAGCAATAACTCTGAAACCTGTTCCCACGAGTAGCTGGAGACTTATTCCAGTCACCCTGGGCAGAGCTCACGTTCACCCAGGGAAGGCTTCTGTGAAACTGGAGGTCGCCTGGTATCCAGAGTTAGCATACTCATGTCAGGCACTCCCCTGACCATGCAGCCGTCGGCGTATGCTGTTCCACCATATGTTGGCTTGGCTTGCGCAGTTGATGCTTCAGGTGTTTCTACTTGAACACCCTACTTAAGCTGGGACGCAAAGGTGTTAGTTGCCAACCAGCCTACATCTACCACTTGCATCAGGAACCCGGAGGATTGCCACACCCCGGACAGAATAAATTCTGCCCCCCTGCGGGGTAAGTTTCAATTGGAAAGTTTTCAATTATAAGTACATTTCACAGTATAGGCTGCATTTCACAGAATAAATAAATTTCAATACATTTCACAGTTGGTACGGAATAACAGTTATTTGTAATATTAGTGACCTTCACTAATTCATTAATGTTTGAATAAAATATTCAATTTTTCTTTCTATTCCATTAAATAGCTCAATAATGATCCATGTCTTACCTAAAATTGGAATATCATTTTGTATCTTATCAGTCCATTTGAGATGAAGGCTGTCTGTGTCTGTACTCACAACCGTAAGAACAGGAGGTTCAGGAGGTACTGAAATAAAGAATATTTCAAAATTATAAATTTATAGAGTTACTCCAATAATTTGAATAGATAAATTGAATGAAGTGGAACGGAATATCAGTAATAAATGTTGGAGCTTGTAGAGTACAAGCTGAGCGCTTAAATAATCCCACAAAAACTAGGCTATGACAACTTGACAAAGATGGCGGAAGAAAATACAAAAATAAAATACTCAACATTATTCATTCAAGAAAATGGTACAGTAATATGATTTTTTCAAATAAAAGTGACTTCAAGTTGAATAAAACATCAGCCAAGTTCACAAAAATATAGTGAATTTATTTTATGTAGCCTATAATAAATAATATTATACTTTATATAATTCTTATAAGTTACAGCATAGTGCACTTATGTGAAGCGATAATGGCAAAATATTGTAGTTTCATTCAATATCTTTAATATTAAAGAGAAAAACCAATTCATCCATTGAATTCAGTCACGATCTTGACTTACCTCTCACATTAATATTGTAGATGATACTATCTTTTCCATGTTGGTTTTCCACTTCACAGCTGTAATTTCCTCTATCGCTATGCTGGATTTCACGTATATGTAGTGTGCCATCTTTTGATATCTGGAATATGATAATAAAATATAATATAACACTATTATAAAAATACCACAACTCAAATAATGAGATAATCTGAAGAAAAATGAGCATTAATTCAAAAAACCTTGATTACCAAACCTTCAACCGTTGATTTGCGTTTTAGATCGATAGAATATTTTTCAACTATTTTTAGGTGTATAGACATCAAAGTCCACTACTGAATAAAGTGATACGGTAACCAATATTGATCACTACGCTCAACTATAGAATCTAATCTCATCTTTTATGAATATTGTTTTTGCTGTGACGTCTACATCAGTCTGTGACTTGAGCTTTGCTAATGATAAATGAATTGAGTAAAATAAATTGAGAAATGATACAAGTTATGCCATATCGTACCTCATGTCTGCCGTTTGATTGTATGGTTTTGTTGTGAAGTTTCCAAACTAGATTTGGAGTGGGCGATCCTACTTTTCTACACAGAAGGCTTATGTTCCTCTTCCATGGTGTTACTATTCTCTGGCTAAATGATGTTATTCTGGCAGGAACTGCAAAAATAGAGCAATGATAATTTTCAATAGTTTTTGATCGAAATATGATATTTTTACAATATGATAGAATGGAGCATTCTGCGATACAAAATAAATCAATTTTTGTTTGAATTATGTTATTTTACATTTCAAATTATTATTAAGCACTCGATAGAGCCTTTTTGCGATCGTACTGGTGTCTGTCTGTAAACAAGAAAAAATAGAAGGCCTAAAGGAAATCCAATAAAATTTAATAATAATTAATTGAACGAAATTCCTAATTAATGCCTTATAATATTCTGAAGACTTTTCTATTTGCAATATTGACAACAGATTAATAGCTAGTAAGGAAATTCGATGAACGCTACTGCACAAAAAACTTTCTCCCCGGGCGGGAATCTGTTATCAATTGTTATTAATCTGTTGTAAATATTGCAAATAGCAAAGTCTTCAGAATATTATATGGCATTAATTAGGAATTTCGTTCAATTAATTATTATGATTTACCAGCAACTGTATAGTTGCAATGTCTCATTACCTTCCATCCTTAAAATTTAATAAGTTTGGATAAAGAACATATCTAACGAACGGAATGTCGTACACTTTTGAAATTGGAATGTAATAACTTCATAGAACAAGTAAGAAGCCTATTATTGTAAGGAAAACACAATGATGTAATTAGATGTTTCACAATGAGAAAAGAGATGATTGACCATTACTGTCAACAGTATTTAGACTGCGATTAAAAATTTACTTCAATTAAAAAATCGATCTGTACGATACAGATTATGAAAGTTACCTTTATTTGTCGGTGTGATAGTGACGACTTGCGTACTCTCGCCTTCGCCAACCGCCGTCGAAGCAGTCACCCAGAACTGATAAGTGGCGTCTTCTTGCAACCGAACAGTCTCATACGATTCTGCTGACGAACTCAAAATTTTCTTGTGTGTGCCTTCCTGTTGCAACAAAAAAATTATAATTAAATTTAATTACGTTGAAGAACAACAGATGAAAATACAATATTAAAGAGTCTGTTGAAAGAGCAAAGCGATAAATTGCATTTTACTATCAGAAAATACTGTACTATAAATGAAAGAAAGCTGCTAATGTACACGTATAATAAAAGCACCACAGGTTAATTCTTGAATAAGAAGAGTGTTAAATTTCTTTGTGACGAGAAAGCTCAAAGAAATAAATTATTTGTTGAGTGCAAATCAACCGTTGACCGTTCAAAATACTATTTAAAAAGAATGTCAACGTGATAGCAGTTTAATTCTAAAAATATAATGTTCTAGATTTTTCTATAATATAATAATAATAATATAGCTATTGTTCAAATTGAACAAAAGCCTCTCAACTGATAATTTGTGAACATATTCTAAAATAACATACTAGATTGTTCTATACTGCATCTCAACATTTATTTCAATTCCAGAAATAATTTCAATTACACGTGAGTCCAAAATTGAACAGGCAAATTCAGATTATCTGTTAAAATTGAAAATTATGGGTGCAACAAACACCAATCAATCTTGAGATTGAAAAATAACCGTTATAGTAGGTATAATTGAAGGGTTGTGGTCGAATATCAATAAAAAGAGTAGTTTAATAGCAAAAAATGAAACAAATCGTAAGTAAAAATAGGCTAATAATCATACATGAAAAGCATACATAATAAAGAATAATAGTTTTTATGAAATTGTATTGCCAAGCTTGGAAATGAAAATGAGCAGAGCAAAATCAATGATACCGAACTAGCCTCTTTTCCGTCATCGACAATGCCCATGTAGAAGGTGTAGCCGGTCAGCTCGCCATTCGGATTCTCAGGAGGAAGCCACGACACAACTATCTTCTTCAGCGAACTCATCGCAACCTTGATGTCTGCAGGTGGCGAAGGAACTGCAAACAATAACATTTATTCAACAAAAAAGTAATTTACCACACAATGATAAAGTTCATTTTCTTTAAATCAAGGAATTGTAATAAAATATAATTCGCAACGTCGAATGAACTATTTTAAGCCATTAGAATGTTTTTGCATTAACATATCGATCCTTTTAATGTAGATTTATTACTTTATTCATCTAGATAACAGATATGACGGCTTAAATTTAGATTATAACAAATATACAATATTGATTATTCATCAAATTTACGTAGATATAAAGGATAACTATACTGATGATTTAATAGTTGTGATTTATCTAGATAAGTTTGGACATATGAATGTCCAGGAAAGTTTCAATGCTCACGGCATCATCTTCAGTGGTTGAAATTCAGTTTAGGCCGGCTCAACCACTGAAGATGATGTTAAATTGCCACGTTTATAAACTGTAATTTTTCACTTGTTTGCAAATAACTGAAATCATTACTGCCTGATTACTAATTGATAATACGATTTTCAGAAAATAGGTTTGCTTGCCACCAAATGACGCCTATGACTTGGGTTGAAGTTTCATCAATTTTTCCAGAGTGATTGGAAGAATATTGAAGTAAAATGGATCATGGAAAGTTGGAAGACCAACTCATGTTATTAAAATTTCCCCTAATTCTTTAAAAAGATAGTAATTAATTACATATCTTACCGATATATTGACCGTCCAGAAAGTAGCTAACAATAAGTATTTCTTTTGGGGCTGTTGCAACAATGCATTAAAAACACTGTATATGAAAATTTTGGTCCTCAATCCTCAATGTCTATTAAAAATGAAGGGCATCTATCATCAGTTGTAGTGAAAATTGAAGAAGGACTATAAATAGAAAATAAAGCCTTCTTGTCACAATTCACAATAAAATAGCCTACTCATTTGAACACCTTGATTTGACTTGTATGATTATTGGTCTGAATTAATTTACAGCCCAGCCCAGGACAATCTGATTGTTTCAAGAGTAATTGAAAATATATTTGAATTGATCAGGCTATGGTAAAACAATATTCTAATCAGAAGGCTATTTGATATATCTGCCCAGTCTAGGCTTTGTCCGGGAATCAGGGTATAATGGTAACATTGACACTATAATTCGCTAGCAGCTGAAATTTCTAAAATAAAAATGTACGAAAAATGTTACCTACCATCTTCTTCAGTGCGGCAGTATATAGGCGAGCTTCTTACACCATCTCCACTGACAGTAAAAGCTAAAACCGTAATACTGTAGTTTGTGTATTTTTTGAGCCCAGCAAGAGACGTCTGTAGAGCCGATGTCACTTTGGTCTCCATGTCATCTTTTTCTGGAAACAAAAATAAATGAGACAATTGAAAAGAAGGAATTAATATGTTAGAAGTATTGAAACCGATCAGTTTATTAGAAGAATGCGATTCGGGAACATTAAGTGATCCTCAGAAAAATCTCAATAATGAAGTAGATCTACCATCCGTCTGAAGTGAAATGAAGATCTCAGAAAGCAGGCATAAAATATGAGAAGACGGAGCTCAATATTTATAAGATGAGCCGAAATTTTGAGACAATGAAATAAATAATTGTATAACTAGGTGGATGTAATCCTAATCTGACAATCGCTGTTTAATCCGTAAACAAAATTCAACTTAATCTCATTGTACAAATGAATCTAAAGTGGAATCAAAAATTGAAAACTATTCATTTTTATTCGTGAAGCAGTAAACTACAAATGTCTGGAATAAAATGATAGAGATTGAAATTATTAACACACATTTCTTTGTTTTGAAGTTCAGTACCTGAGAATTTCAAACTGTGGCATAATAAAATAGAGTCCACAACATAACTTGAAAACCTATGAAATATATGTCTTTTTCAGCATTTTTATTGCATAGTTTGATTTGATTTGAAAACTGCATTAGCATTTCAAATCGTGCTATTAAAAAATAGTTCCACAATATAACTAAAAATCTATGAAATATACATGTCTTTTTCAGCATTTCTATTAGACAGTTTGATTTTCAAGAATGTTCGCAATGTAATAATTTGGTAATAACCGAGCCGCTGATAATGAATTATGATTTATTTAAAAAACAATACCTTATAGCTAATAAGACTATTTTGATAGTACGTATTTCTGTACTTACCATACCAGTCTTCAGCGGGAAAATGGGAGACTTTATATCCTTGCAAAGGTCCATTGCGCCCCTCCACCGGAGGAGGTTCCCACCACACCTGTATGCTTTGAGATGTGAGAGCCGAGCAACTCACTTTTGTAGGCGCCATACTTGGAACTAGAAATACACGAAAGAAACCCCACAGTAGTGAATTATATAAAAGGCAATGAAATTTGAATGTATTCTATCGACCCTCATTATTTACTTGCTGGAAATACTTTTCAACTACTAACACATTTTTACATGCAGATGCTATTTTGTAAGAAAAATATAATACTGGAAAATGTAGGAGGAAATGTTATATGGAGTTTATTTTGAAAATTTAATTATTTGAAATCAAGGTGAAACATACGAGAATTTGATCTTTCCCCAACATAAAACTTATCATGACGATCTACAATTACAATTTGTATTAAATGAGGAATGAAGTATAAAGCACTGGAATTTGAAATATAATGTACTGTATATATTGTGTAATGTGTATTGTGTACCGTGTATATTGTACTGTATATATAAGAATATATTGTACTGTTTATTCTATTCTTGTCTTTTTAGTTTATTTTATGTATTTTTGGAAGAATAGAAATTGATTGATATTATGAACAGTTGATAATGCCAAGAATTTACATGATTTGATCCTGCAGCAGACCAAATAATGGTCAAAACTGAAATTGCCCGAAACTTGCTTGAACTACAATCCCTATCTCTGAACTAAAAATCCCTCTGAACCCGATCAAATCCTATCTCTATACTAAATCTCTAGCATGACTAACCTCCTTCCAAGGTTCGAGCCTGCAGTGGCTCGGACATAGGTCCAGATCCCTTGCTATTGAACGCCTGCACGGTGATGACATAGGGCGTGTACATGGCCAGATTCTGCAGCATCACCTCTCCGCTCCACTTCATGCCGCCGCTGGTCGACACCTCCACCGTTTTGATGGTCTGCGGCGTCGTGGTCGATGCGGCTTCCGTGTTTTGCGACAGCTCACTGTAGCTCACATAGTAGCCGAGCAGATCTCCGTTCCATAGTTCCCTGGCCGGCGCCTTCCAAGTCACTGAGATCTCGGTCGAGCTGTGCGCTTCTGCTTGAATCTCTCTTGCGACTCCAGTGGGTGCTGAAAAATAAATAAATGTTTATTTCTTCTATAGTAAATACAATACAGGACAATAATATTCAAAGTAAAAGATTCATCGTTATATTTACAGAGAAATTAGACACTCCCGAGAAAAATCTATATGGGAGTTGCCATCAATAGATTGTACAATTGTAAGTTTACAAAGATCAAATTAAATTGAAAAATATGAAAAAATTAATTTATTTTTCTGCAATGAGCTTGGGATTGTGGCTACCGTAGCATCGACAAACGTTTGTCTCGACAGGTTAGTGGGTTAGCAATGGATATTAATTTAGTATACAGTACGCTAGGACTATCAAACTGTTTGGAACACTCAAATAATGCTGGTGGAAATTTCAACTCAACAATACAATAATCGACAAATCGGCTATCCTGATTGAGCTATTTGATCCTTATGTTACTCATTATTTACTCAGCAGTCATTCAAATCTATCAAAACCGTTTGAAAGACTCCAGTAATTTATGTTAAGGTTTTCATTCAACAATAAAATGATTGATGACTTGATTGGAGGAAATCGATGTTATAATTACAGTTCTTAGAATCTCTAAGATTTCAAGTGAGAGCTCATACACATCGAAAGAGTTATTGAAATGCACACCATTAAAATTTAATCCACTCAGAATAGATCAACTTGTGACTGTTTTGTGATGTTACAAACAAATCCAGCACTTTTCAGTAATCTATTATGTGATTGAAGAGAAATTTGTGTGAGTTATCAAATTAATGCGAAATGCATAGATTAAAAACAACATGATTGTATGAAATTGAACATGCTTCATCCAATCAATAACGGAATTGAATAAGAAATTACTCTAGGGGGGTTTTCTGTGATGTACTTTAGGTAATTGAGGATGTAGAAAGTAATTCACATACATTTTTAAATTATCAACTAGTAAGTTCATGTAATAATAATTAAACTAGACAGAAGCTTAAAAATCAAATACCAATAAAGCAAAAAAATCATACCTTCTTCTTGAGTAGAAACTTGAATGACTTCACTTGGCTCGCTCAAGCCCAATCTGTTTTCAGCGATGATTCTCAAATAATAGGTGGTATCCGGACTCAGATTCTGTACAGTTGCAGTGGTGTGTGTTCCAGGAACGACTACTTTTGCTGGCTCTGTTGGCCAAGGTGACTCTAGAATGTATAAAGCAGATCAGAATTATCAAATTTATTATAAATTAATACATTTTACCAGCATTATATTTTCATAGATCATATTCACAAGAGACAGAGTTAAAGTTAATTACTAATCATTCTAAGTCTTAATTGATGGCAGTTTAAGGAATAAAATCAAAATTGAAAAAGGGATTCATACCTCTAGCATGCTTATATTGAACGATGTAGCTGGTGATGGGGCTGTTTCCAGCATATGGCTGAGTCCATTGTAGTTGGACGGATCTGCTTTGTTGGTCATTCACTCTGATATTTTTCGGCATTTCAGGAACCTCTGAAATAGAAAAATACATTCAAATACAACTGTAAAAAATTCAAAACACGGATGCAATGTTTAATATGATACCAACGTATTAAACCAAATTTGTATTATAACAAACGCATATTTTGTGAGCTTTAAGCATCACATCCATGATTGAATATCAACTGAAGAAAAAATAAAACTTCTTCATATTTATGAAAAATACTATATTTTAGGGAAAAGCTTCAAGAGTCCAGTAATGAATTTGAGTGAAGAATAAGGGCGAGCCGTTTCGGATTGGAAAATTTGCATTTGAAAAATAATATATTGCTATTGGGATATTGAGAGCTTTTTCGAACATTTGGAAATGGAGGAAAATCAATATGAGAATCAATTTGATGAATTGCATTCATTTTTCATGTCTGATAGATAATTATAAGCGTGAATGTGGATCTCAATTATAAGTCATTGAATAAAGAATAATATACTAATATACAAATTCAATCATGATCATTCATCCCAAATTACAAAAATAAGCCTATGCTATATTGTTAATGAAATTCGATAATGAATTTTTTGAGATAACATTGGAAGAGAATGCTTTTTAGCTTTTTATCAAAATGTGGAGTTTTTCGTTAATACATTTTGTTGAGATAATACTGGAAGAGTTATTAAAATGTGAAGTTTCTTCTTTACCTTGTACAATTAGCTGAATAGCCATGTCATCTTGTCCATAGGAGTTGCTTCCATGACACGAGAATACTCCAGTGTCATGCCGGTAAGCGCGAGTTATTCCCAGCTCTGATACCATACCATCATCCAACTTCTGTTCCCTTATTGTGTACCTGTTAACAGAAACGAAGAATAATATTTTATTAATACCGTACAAAATATCTCTGGCATGCTAAAATTACTATAGTGATCTAGGACTTAAGAACAGAGCAACGCGTTCAATTCTACAAGCTTTCAAATGATATAATCTTCTCATGATAAAGCATGCCAAATTCATTATTTAGAATAACATTATTGAAAGTGAGAATTTATACATTGAGATTGAGAACAGGAAACCCTCAACCTTGAATAAAACTGAAACTGTTAAAAGTTTTCAATCAATGAAACTTAACTTGGTGCATTCTTAGATTCTATCCTTACCTTATAATTATTTGAAAAATAGTGAGAATTATTAACTTATTGAGATTGAATAATTTTCAATTACAAGGTAAGTATGATTTTAAAGATTGATCATGTTTCTACTTCGGTTCGAAAATATAACTCAAGTAGGAACATTATCAAACGATTTGATTGCCTTCAACAGTCTGAGACAGAGGGAGCATCACGCCTTCCACCAAGGTGAAAGGGCTATCACTCGCTCATACCATGGGTTAAATCCTCCACTTTTAAGTTATTATTTCTCTGTTAAGAGTGACTATTTACTTGCATAGTACATGTATGTATACAAAGCTAAATACTGTAATAGCTACTAACATATATCAATGAGCAAGAGAATACTATCACATTTAACCTTTCGATGCATTAGTCTTGGAATATCCAGAAAAACATATCGTCAATCTCCAAAAAGACGATTCAAAAATGAAATAAAGTTCATTGGTACTAAAAACCACTGACCTTTGATCCATGTCTTCGGATATCCTTTGTCCACCAACCTTCCACATGATTTCAATTGGATTATCTCCAAGAGCGGTACACTGGAGGTGAGCACTATCACCTTTTTCTACTTGCATCTGTTTGGATTTTTGTGGAAAATGAGCGGGAGCTGCAGAGAAAAATTCAAAATTAATTTATATCTTGTAAATGTGATTATTGTTTAGATCTTATTTTATGTGATATGTTATACAAAATAACATATTATTATGTTATATGTTATTTCATTTGTTTGTAAATCTGGTATTGTTTATAGATCATGCAATATACATTTTGTAAAATATAATTATTGTTATATTGATTATATATTATTAAAAATTTGAAAAAATATAGAAACTTGAATGGAAAAATTATATGAATGATATAAAAATAAATATGTATATAATATTTGTTGTAAATCTTATTGTTTATAGTTATGCAATGTATATTTTTATAAATATTTTATTTTATTTATTTTTATTTTATTTATATAGAAACTTGGTCTGTATGTATGAATTTTAGTTTGAGTATAAATATTTTCAATATAAATTTGAGATTTGTTTATTGTTACATTGCAAGTTGTATATCATTTATGAGAAGAGTGCATGGAAATTATCAATTAGTAATCAGATCAGTGATTGAGTCTGTGTTGAGTAAGTAATTAGGTATGTGTTCTAATTATAAAGTCTGAAGGAAATTTCGAGTTTCAGAAGAGCAAAACTACCGTACCGTACTTTTCAACCTTCAATAAAAAAGTACTTATTATCTATGTTCCAAAGTAGGTATAAGAAAGATAATATGTGAGGAGACTTACCATTGACTTTGAGAAAAATGACCTTGCTGACGCCAGTTCCGATCTCGTTTTTCGCCTCACAGAGATAATGCCCTTCACTATCTTTATTGATATGTACAAATTGCAAAGTGCCATTTCTATAAAAGTTTATATTGGGCTCATATAAAAAATCCTTGTATTCCCCTGGATGATCGCCTGTGAAAATGAAAACATAAATAATTAATTTTCTTCACAACTAAAACAAAAGATGAATTTATAATAGCTGAATTGATTCATACACGTTGAAAAGTTGTATAATTTTTATGTTCTTTTTAAGTTGACCCGCTCCACTATGACAAGACAAGGCATGTTTAAGAGGTGGTTTTTATTTTTCTGAGCTGATGATGATTGAGTAAGTGTTGAGTCTTTAAACGGCAAAATAGGCTACACCGTTTGATATCTTGTAGAATTTATAAATGAGCTTCCAAGCAATATTAATATTAGTCTATATGCAAGGAAAGTTTCAAAATATTCTAGCTACTGTGAAACAATATGTATATGAATGAACATTAAATTTGTAAGGTAGAACATGGACAGGAAGATAATTAACAAATTAGAGGAGGACGGACATGGAGATGGAGAAGGATATTTTTTATTTTAAACTTTTCATTGAATAAATGACGGTGATGACATAGTATTCTTGTATTATTATGACTTGTACATACAGTACTATAGTTTCGTATTAAATATTGTTTTGATTGCTAGTCTACTTTGTATGGTAAAGACCAAAAATGATAATTACCAACTGCTTTTTTCCATATGATTGTCGGAATAGGGTAACCATCAGCTTGGCAGTGTAGTGTTATGTCCTGACCTGATGCAATGTTCGCATCTGAAGGCTCCACTGTCCATCTAGGAGGAACTGTAAGTGAAATGGCACAGCTAGATTAAGATCGATTACCAGAAAAAATATAGGAGAAGGAAGAAACAAACAAATAAAATTATTGACACGGATAGAAAATTGAAAAATAAATCAGGAAAATGAAACCTAATCTTATTTGGAGTAAATTGACTAGGCAAACATTGACTTGAGCGCTGAGTTAATGCAAAAGACAAGAGTAGGTAACCTACAGAATGCAATTCGAAAAAATACAGTACTACACTATACTTAATCGAATTCAATAATGGTGAGTTTGACTATCTTCCCCCTGTATGCACCATCCCCGTACACTGAGTTCAAACTAGACGAAGTTAAATTTACAGGACAATTGAAACTGGAATTGGTAAGCTATATTTACCAGCAGTATCGGTGAATTTAGTGGAAAGGTATACAACACTAACGATTCCCTGAACGCATTTTAAACGGAGATGGTGTATACGGGCCTTGGACTATTATTAAAGACTATCATTACTATAATAAGACTTAATTCATTTTAATGTTGGCGACAATAACAATTTTATTTAATAAGTTAATTGTACGAGAAAATGAATGCCTTCGGCCGCTTTTACACTGGATGCGATTTAGAACTCGTACGAGTAGAATCTTACTCACACCAACGAGATCAAGTGAAACAATATCTATTAAACCTATTAGGCTGAGGTAACATTGGATCCATAAAGTAACCACGAAGATGATGTGGACCTGATAATGTGAAAGATGAAGATCAAAGACTGGTTGCACAAAAAATCTTTGATTACTCTTGAGAATTAACATTGTTAATTGAATACTAAGCTTAACAGAAAAACAGCTACGATAAAGCTTTTTCCTCTAAACATAGAACCAAAAACGATATTGCATTCTAATAAAAAAGAAACATTTGTCTATTCATTAGATTGCACTCAAATTGAATCACTTTTAATGAATTGTTAGAACTGGTTATTTTCTCACTATTTGTGTTTAATTTTTTCTCTGAGTCTATTATTGCTGTGAATTTTCAATAGTAATCTGATATTAATCTTTTTAGAACTAGTGGCTGGAGCTTGAGGCTTCTCTTATTCCAACCACGACACTCTTATAAAAACCACGCAAAACTATTGTTTCAAACAAATTTTGTATTGTATTTTTTGCAATAAAACATTTTTCATTTCATTGAGAATAGTTTCAACAATATTTTCCAGCCAATAAATAAGATGCTGACCATTGACAGTTAGCGGAACGGTGAAGTGTTCCTCTCCGGCCACATTCTGAGCTATGCACGTGTAGTTGCCGCTGTGACCGGACGAGATACGTTCGATGACCAGCGAAGTGGAGTACTCGTCCAGTCGCCTGGTGGTTGTGCCGGGTCCCAGCTGACCCACGCCGTCCCTCTCCCAGCGGAAGTTCACCGGCAGATCGCCTTCCAGAATTTGACACGAGATGGCAGCACGCATGCCTTCACGCAGAAGATTGGTCATCTCTTGGATGGGCAGTATCTTGGGTGGCACTGCAAATAATCAGAAAACGGTTCCAAGTGTTTCAGAATAGAAAATAATCCTAGTTGCTCAGCCGTTGAAAAATAAAGAAAATATGGATTGGGAGTATCTTGGGTGGCACTGCAAATAACCATCAATGGTTCTGAGTGTTTCAAAATAGAAAATAATTCTAGTTCTAGTTCGATTCTTGGAAAATTCTTAAAAAATTGGATTCTTAAAAAATTTTAGTTACCAAATTTTCAAATTTCTTATTTCCTGTCCTCTCAAGAAAAATATTATTGAAATAAGAATTGGTAATTATAAAGTGGACGGTAATGTCTAAAGCTCATATTAACGCTGTGCTATTACATTCAAAATAAATCTTATCACTCTTTACGTATTGGTAGTCTCCGTTTGGTCTATGTGTAATTCAAAAAGCTTAATGAATAAGACTTGTCAGCATGAAGTTTCGGATTATTAAAAATTGATGGGAAGAAATACCAAGGACACTCTTTTATTTATTTATTCAAGATAGTACAATAATACGTAGGCCTATAGGATAAAAACACAGAAAACATGTCCAAAACATCTTCTCCTCCCAATTTTGATAAATATTAAAAATGAAGCTTTTGTTCACATTCACTATCTGTCTAATCACAAATTTTCACTGTTGAAGATAAAAAATTATGAGTTATCAATTTAGTTACTAGATGTCGATCTATTTGTTTTACTAGTGAAAGCACACAGAGCAAAACCGCTTCCTTTGCTCAAATTTGCTACATTATTCAATAATCTATCTGAAGATGCTACTGACATAGTTCCGTCAAAAGGCTGAGAGATCATTTCATAAATATAAGTTCATTTTAAATTTCTTATCCATTAAACGTATTTTTTTTCCAAAAGACAATCTAAACTTGCACTGTTAACCATTCTTTAATGCAAACTGCATCTAAATTGGTCCAATAAAATGGACAAAGTGGCTGTCATTGGGAATGCAAAAGTATATAACTCAGAATTAATAGGTATATAACGATTTATAGATTTTGAACTACCTACTAACACCAATCGAGATACAAATTCATAAAAAAAGCACATATCAATTTCAAAATTGTGATCACATACGACCAGCAGCAATACATAAAAATTGGACATAATTTCTATTCTTAAGACATTTCTATTTCTTAAGAAAAGCTGACTTACTTTGTTTTACTGACTTTTCTTCACTGCTTCTTCAGTTTTTACTCTTTTTATTCTCTTTCTATTTTTGCTCTTGTTCTTCTCTTGTACTCTTGCTCTTTTTCTTCTTTATCTTTATAAGTACCCTTCAATTTTAACTTAAGTAAGATATACCATACTAAGAGATTGTCTATAATAGTACAAAATGTTTCACAAAGGGGTTTTCAGTTTAAAATAGGGTACAAACACGTGATAGACTTGTTTCAAATACCAAACTTGGTTTAATTAAATCTCGATCATGTTACAAGTGAAGAATTCACTCCCATTCATGCATAAATTATTTTTTCAATTTGAAAACATTTTAAGAACACTTACCAAGTACTTGAACTTCGACATCCCTGCGGGCCGAATGTTTCTGTCGATTCCTGGCCTGACAAGTGTAAGTGCCGGCATCCGCTTGCCTCTGAACATGCTCGATTACCAACGTGCCATTCGAATATACCCTTTGCCTACGGTTTACTGGTAGAGCAACCCCGTCTGAAAACAATATTGGAAGATTAAAATATTGAAAAATAAGGTAGATTGAAGGATAGGAATTCGAATTGAGTTGAAATATGAATTCATAATGAATTAAAAAGAGCTGGTGACTTAAATGAACTACAAAAAAGATCAAAGAACTGGAAAGTATGACTGGAATAATCATGGGAAGAATATGAAAGAATAAAAGCATACCTCTTTCCCAAGTAACAGACTCAATGGGATATCCAGCTACTGGACATTTGACGACCAAATCGCTTCCAGCTACAGCGGTGATTTTAGGCATTACGCGAATAAATGGAAGACCTGTCAACAGACAAATAACAGTATTATGAAACTTTGAACTACAGTATTGTATTTCAAATTCATTAATAAATCAATTGAAATCGAGTACAATAAAAACGAATTATTTAAAAATATGTTGATTTAATTCAACACCTGTGTGAAACCACTCCAATAATAGTATGTCATACAGCTTAGGCACTGAAAAACGAATGATAATGATTTAATATATGGGTATTTATTTATTTGGCGTAAGGCGTTTAATAGTGGGGAGACCCGAGTAGCGTTGTTCCACTTCACCAACATAACCAATTATCCCTTGATAGGGAACATGATGTAAGTTTGTTTTCACTTAGAAAACAGACACTAGCATTTGAAAAAAGCATTTTTTGATTTTATAAAGTCCAAAAAATATAACACTAAAACACAGCACAGATCACTTATTGATGATCGAAAAATATGAATTTTGGGTATTGAGTAATTCCAATGCTTCTTGTTTATTTTGATGAACCAATTAATTAATGCCTGATTCAATTTCTTGTTTTTTAATTTTTTAAGTCTCAATGTCGGTGATTATGTTAAAGAATTGACACTCTTAATTGGAGATATAGATCAAACTTTTGTACAAGAACAAGAAGAAAATTTTGCTCACCATAAACATTAATCTTGGCACTATGGGATACTTGAGCAACAGAGTTTTTAGCGATGCACGTGTATTCGCCGCCATCCTCTTCTTTCAACGATGATATGTTCACGTGACTGATGACGTCATCGTGGATGGTGACGTACTGACCGACCAGGAACCTGCACATAACAATACCACACTTCAATTGAATAATCACAGATGAAAAATTGAGACATCGAAGATTTATTGTAGGAAATAATAGTTATTCGTCGTGGTACCAGAATGACTAATGATCATGGAAACTAAAAGAACAAGTATGTATTATGACAATAAATTATGTATTGATACAAGTAGTGAAATTAATTTATGCAAGAGTAATAATTCAACAATATATCTCTTCACTTATAGTGAATGAAAATATTGTCAGGATGTGACATATATTTGAGGATATAGTCAATAATAAAATTATATTTCAAGTGAAAATAATATTTCAATTATTCGGGATAAATTTATTCATTGACAAGAACTTTATACAAATTAATATTGAATGAAAACAACCCAACAGAAATACAATATCTGATACAGACAATTTCAATCGTTTTAATACACATACATCCAGGTTAATGTGTACAATGCGCAACAGCGCAACTATTATTTATCTAGCAATGTACAATATTGATAACAGTATGTTTTAGTCATTACATAGCTGATTATTAATAATTATTATATTTTCTGATAATCTTCTTATACTCATTACTTGAGTTAGGTGAATAAATGACACAAATATGCCTATTAATGTATTAATATGCCTAATTATTGAAGCCTATATTCCACTGTGATTTTATTCGAAAAACAAACTCAAGTTTCGATGCTCATGGCACATGATGCTTCGACACTCAAGTTGACAAATTTACTTCTAGTTTTTTCATTATTAAAAAAAACAAAACATTATGGAATAAACAATATTTGCCTTATTCATTCACCTTTCTATGGAGAAGATCCACAACATCTCTGAATCCAGTGTGAACGTATTATATTTTTACTGAACCAACAAGCATTTAGCGCTGTGAGTTATTAGTTTCTGATAATAATCTTCAAATAACTATAAATCTAGTACGGTGAATTGATGAGGCAAATATTGACTTTTCCACTCTTTGTTTCCACTCCATCACCATGCTTCGCCTACTCAGCAAATAAAAGTGGTCAATTGAGAGCGTTAAAATTTAAAACACAGGTTGAACACGAAAATCGAAGTAGGTTACTAAAAATTTTGAAACATAAGATAGAAAATTTGTGGAATTTTACCTGCTTGGATCAGGTACTGGGAAGCCATCCAGGGTCCAAATGAACTGCGGAGGAGGATTTCCAGTCGCCACGCATTTCAATGAGAGAGGTGGTCCTGGCTGCAGTGTTTGCTCTGAGAACCAGTACACTAACTCTGGACTTGCATCTGTAAAAACGGGAAAATTGGCAATAATTTGGTGTTGAGGGTTTAAATGCATTGCTTGAAAATATTTGAGAAATTGCATTGATGAATAATAAACAAAGAGAATCTGAAATCAGTTCAGTAATAAACCTCTTGATTGCTAAATGTTTTATTTAGTGATATATGTAGATTCAAACCCTTTAACTTGGTAAACCTATTTTTAGTGATATTATGTTGATTCAACTATAATTTTATTCGTGATAAAAATTGAAAGATTATATGATGATTAAAATATATTAAAGATTATAAAGATCTTCGAGAATGATAAGTAATGTTTCATTATTTGAAAAATCATTTAGGTGAAGATAATGAAGTCCCCATTCTTTTTGGCATCTATACGCTTGTAAATAATGCATTGATAAATGCATTATATGATAATAAATGAACAGACATAATGGATTTGGCACTGTAACTTCACATACAAATAACTGTTTTACAACTATTGGTTAGTTCGTAAATAAAATAATGTTAGAAAACTCAAGAAAAAACTTATCACTCACTTGGCAAATAGACCTATAAGTAAGAAACTGAACATGAACCTGAAAACAAAACATAATAAAATAATAAAAACAAAAATGGTATTTCGAGATACAAAATACGAAATAAGATTAGATGGATTACAAGGGGAGTTTTGAGAGAAGGTTCAATTGTTATTATTACTTGAAAATTTATTGGTGATGATAAACTGATGAAATAGTTTGATTTAATAAACTATTAAATATTTAATAATTTTCACAAAATACATGGATCTATTAAAAAAATGTACAAAATTTGTATACAGTATTTGTAACTTTATTTATTTTTTCTAACGAAAGCGGCCAGAATTACCGTATCAAACCTACATGAGTAGGCTAGGCTACAGTTGTATGTGAAACTTGATACCGACATTCATGTTTACTTGGACTTTGTTTAATATTGATAACATTTTTTTTTTTTAATAACTACTCCATCTCAGAATAAAATACTTTGTATAAAATTTCAAGTTTAACTATCTATTATTCGGGAAAATTAATATTTGGTGAACGAAAATAACTACCTATTTCATGTCAGAATAAAATTCTTTGGATAAACATTTGAATCCAACCATCTATTATTTGGGAGAACGAATATTTAGTGAACAAAAATAACAACTCCCTTTCAGGATAAATTACTCGAAATGAACTTTTATGATCAACTGTTAACTTTTCAGTTTAACCGTTTATTATTCGGAAGAATGAATAATTTTATTGAACGAAAATAACCACTCCAACTCAGGATAAAATACTTTGAATTTGAGTTCAAACATCTACTATTTGGGAGAATGAATATTTAGTGAAGAAAAATAATTACTGTATCTCAGAATAAAATACTCTGGATATTTTTTATGGTCAACTGTATTTATTATCCGCGAAAATGAATATTTAGTGAACGAAAATAACTACCCCATCTCAAAATAAAATACTCTGAATAAACTTCTGTGATCAACTGTATTTATTATTTGGCTATGAATATTTAAGGAACGTAAAAAGCTACACCACCTCAGAATAAAATACTTTGAAAAAACTTTTGAGTTCAACTATTCTGGAAAATGAGTACGGTAACGGTATTTAATGAACGAAAATGACAGATGAGCATACATTTATACCTCCTAGCTGGAGCTCTGAAGAAGCCTGCGCCATGTCCCAGTCGTTGGACACGAAGCACTGATACATGCCATGGTCGTCCTTGGACAGAGGCATGATGGTGAGTCGCTCGGGGTTGTTGAGAATGTGAAAGCGGGAGTCGCTGGCGATCGGTCGGCCGTTGCGGTACCACATCACCCTGGCGACGGGTGACCCGCCCGGGATGCACTGGAACGACGCCTTCTTGCCCACGTCTACCACCTGGTTCTGCGGCTGAATGTGCGCACTCAGTGCAGCTGCAACACAATTAATTATTACATCCATCAATAGAAATACTTATAGTACACCTTTTTTCATTTGGCGGATGAATCAACTGTTTACAAATGGGAAAACAGACACCTACACGCTTATATGTCTCCATCGATTTCAAAGACATATTGACTTCATTCTACTAGAAACTAGGTAATTGACTTGAATCTAACCCAACTTGAGTTGTATAATAAGTTTACTCAAATTAAAATCCATTTATTGCCAAAGGCAAGTAAAATACATGCATAGGCCACGTCAAAACATACATCAAATCAATCACAGGTAACAGTCGCATCAATCACATCTCATAAATTCTCCATATTAAAGCCAAAAAGTTCATTATTATTATAAAAACAGTTACTAATTAAAAAATCCTCTAGACCTAGCCTACTATATTGACATCTATTACTAGAAATATATTGCAATGTCAGCTGGGCCGATATGCTTTCGCAGATTGCTCGCAGACTATCCTGACAGAGTTGAGCATTACATAAACTGCTTTTTGGATAACAATCATTCGTCATCCGTAAAATTAAAAAAATCTGCCCATGAATACAACAAAAAATATCATTGAAAAACTATTATCGGAATGAAATAATTTTATCACATTTGGATAAACTTTTTATAATAGACGTAATTTAATGAACAGATTACTTTTAGCATTATAAAAACTGGTGTGAATAATATTCCATTGCTGAATAAATGAATGAATACATACATAAATAGATACATATTTAATGGGTAAGAGCTGGGATCATGGTTCAGGGCTTAATGAGTGAATATCTAGGTACCTAGTTGAAGACACCTATACCAGAGACAAGACAAGAAATGCGTAGTCTTTGCCTACACTGTCAGCAAACCTGACAGTTTCGAGACCAATTATTCACGATTGTGCATCATGATTACAAAAATATGATTACAGTGGATCAAGGGATTTCGTTACATTAGCTACGTCGATTGGAGTAATTTTGCGTCGATTGGATTTAATTGGCTATCATGCAATCGGCTGTTAAGATGAGATAATAAGGTCTGTGAAAAAATAGTTTTAAAAATTAACTCACAATCAAGATTGTGAAGAAAAAGATTGAAACAGAAAAGGGTAATCTAACAAAAGGATTGAAATGAGTGTCATTATTACAAGTATTCGTTACTTTGCATAAAATCTTACCGGTTACTGTAAGGGTCACTTGGACAGTTTCTTCTCCTGCAGAATTGTTCACCCAGCACAAGTACTTTCCTCTGTCATCGAGGTGAACTTTGGATATTCTAAGAAGGCCTTCAGAAACAAGGGATATCCTGTCTCCCACGCTTACAGGAGAAAGCTGATCCTTCTCCTCTCTAAACCACCTAAAGAACATGATAAAATTACAATAATACTGAATTTTGAAAAAAACGTTAAAATATAAAACAATTCAATTTGTCTCGAAAATGGATAATAAAAATGCAAAGCTATAGCTTGGTGGATGATAATAAGAGGAAAGACCTAGAAAAATGATTTTGAGGGATGTATTCTGAAACTGAGTTCTACCAGTGGTGACAAAATGTGACACTGGACAACGCAAAAATTCAAGTAATTCATTACATTGTGAACAACGTAGAAGGGGACGATTCGAAATGAGATCTACAATAAATGACACTTCTAAATTTTATTAGAGGCACTCAACATATAATAAATCATACTCAATCTTCAAACCCTATTAACATGAATATAAATTATTTACCTGTAGGTGGGAACGGGATATCCTTGAGCGACACAAGGTAATGTGATATCATCGCCAACTCTCACTTGTCTACGACTATGCTTTTCTACAGTTATTCGAGGCTGCACATTCCCTTTGGGCTCTGCAAAATAATGGAGAAAATCTTACTCTTTCGGAATTCACACAAGCGATTGTTCAACATCGATTTTGGAAAAGCGGAGTTCGTTGTAGGCAACACATTTTATTCTAACCAACCTGTGTTTATTGAATAGTAATGAGAATCTTATAAGATTCAAAGCGATCAATGAGTTAACATCACTCTTTTGTTAACAATAGGTCATTTAAAAGTGGTTCAATGACAGTCAAACTGCTGTGACAAACGGTAAGAATGAGAGGCATTATGGTCTTGTATAATGTTTTAAATCATTTCAGCGTGAAAAAAGAGTAGAATTTTTGGGTTGTTTTTTTTAGTAACTGCATCAATGACAGGAATATTACATAAATTACAAATCAAACTAATCATGTAGCATTTAAGCTACATGAATAGTATCTACGTACGATTATTTATTTATTGTACATGAACAGTATACTGGTCTATACCAACAAATAATGATTTTTCTTACGAATTTATAATATATTTTATACAGGAAAATAATTTACCTGTGATTATTATGCGTCCTGGGTATGAGCTTGGATGAACATCGCCGCTCAATTTATGTACAGTGCGACATGCATAGCTTTTGTACCCATCACTTGGGCCCGCATTGTAGATATACAGATCACCATTACCAAGCACTGTGTACTTTCCACCTGAGAATACAGGCAGCAATTGAGCATCATTTGCACACTTATATTTTCACAATAATAACAAATAGTCTACATTTTGTAGGAGGATTGATGAGAAAATAGAAAATTATAAAAGAGAAAGTTCTTCGTATGAGTGGAATGCTATCTTCTTTATTTGATGGGGTTGATTGAAATTTCATGAGTGATTAGCTTGTTCTGTACGCAATAATGTAATCGATATGATGCTATTTCGTGAGGATTCTGTTGGACTAGATGAATGAGATGAAGGATTAAGGATTTCTGTTATTATTGCATCTAAGTTACTTTACATTTTCTTGAGGAGTTTGTCCTCAGGAGGTCAAGTGTCTATTAATAAATTCCTGTATCAATTTTTTGAGAATAAATCTCATTATTTTCAGTTTTTTATTATAATCTATTGACGTAAGTCTTGGATTTTTATCAAGTATACAATTGAAGGCGGCTGAGTTTTATGCCGGGTATTACTGTGTACGTGGTTATTGATTTTCTATAAATTTTGACGTTTTTGAAAATTTGCTATAGTTATGTTATTGCAATGTCAAGGAAGTTTATACAATCCCATTAAATTCCCAAAGTGAAATTATTGTTCAAGTGCTTAATTTACAATAAAGAATGATATACAGTAGAACTTCAATTATACGAACTCCGACTATCCGAATCGCCGATTATCCGAATCACTTTCAGAAAAAATTTGTTCAAAAAAATGTCCAAAACAGCTTACATTGACGGAGATGTTTAAAAAACAATGATTTTTATTTCTAAACTTGTACATAAGTATATTTTATTTATATTTAAAACATTTGAAAATATCATGCTTCTTTTATTTAATTCAATAAAAAAATAAGGCAATATCAAAACGTAGCTTTTTTTCTCTCTAATGGCAATTTAAAAAAAAAAACTCCGATTATCCGAATATTTGATTATCTGAAAGGGTCCCGGTCCCCATTAATTCGGATAATTGGAGTTCTACTGTATCACAAACGCCAGTTGAAATAGATTTACCCACAGGCGATCTATTTTGAATAAAGTTGATGTTGATAGAATATGTTGAAATAAAAAATTCATTTGCAACCTAGAAAATGATCAGACAAAGATTATCTAAAATGAGAGCTTAATAGCATGTGTCCAAAGCTACATTTTAAGGCCAGGGTATGTATCTATTTATTGAGTTTGTTTTTATGTTGTGTTGGATTTTGTTTCCCATACCCTGATGTTTACTCTGGGCTTCATTATTCATGCATATTATTTGTTAAATTTATGTGATAGCTTCGTTGTATGTTTTGATAAGAAGTTTCATAATCGTAATTATGATAATTTCTACATAGCACTGTATTAATCTGACTAAATACATGAATTTGAAGCAGCAATTAGATGAAAGTACTGAGATATAAAAATAGAGAAAACTTATTCTTACAGCCAAATAGAATCAGATTCATCAGACAGTAGAAAAATTGAGGTGAAGTTTGATGATTCCAATAATATGAATATTGAGTCAAACTTACCGGTGTCGGTGTTTGGGTAAATGTTTATAATTCCGTCTTGCACCCATGATGTCACCATAATATAGTCTGTAACATAGCTTGGAACCTGACATCTCAACACAGCAGTGTTCCCACTTATCACATACTCGTCATAAACTTGAACTTCGTACTTTTGCTTCACAACTGGAAAAAACAAAGGGAAAATTATGCAACAATTCGAGAATATTAAATTCAGACAATTCGACATGCGCTGATAACAGCTACCAATCAATTTACAAGCTGAATAAGAGGACACAATAAAATATGAATCTCACAATATGATTGTATAATAATTGTATAATACATCATAGTGACGATCGTTTTGTCCTGTAACCTGTTGGAAGGTTTTTAAAGTCATTGTAATGTATCATTAAATATTAACAAAGCTAAAATTCTATAATATTTTAATGTTGAAAAATGATTCACCAATTCTTTAATTCCTCTTTACTTATACCTATTTATTTATTTTTCTAACACATTTATTTATAAAACAGTCATAACTATAAACATTAATTTGAAGATGTATCTTCTAGACACATTAAAATTGCAATTATTTGAAAAGTACTGTCCTAGTCCTGGTAAACATTTAGTGGAATTTTAGCGCTTAAAGAATTTCAACCTGCCACCATTGAAACGAATTCTACAAGACCTTTTTGCAGGTAGGGATGCTTATGGAGCCATAACACCAGCAACATTGGCTATGTCAATGTGCATCCAGTTCTGTTTTGGGGCAAACCCTTACAGGATCCGGCAACGGCAACTGCCGCCCTTCCATTGCTTTCTTTCTTGGAACGGCCATTAAATGAACCAGAATTTCTCCACTGTTATTCAATTCCACGGATTTGTAAGAAGTCATCAAGTTTGTATGTTCTCTGTAGATTGGTAGTCTCCACACTCTATCACCAGTTACAGAGCCTGTCTTGCTCAATATCTTCCACATCGGAGTGGAATTTGTGAAAACTCCAGATGCACCACTTCCAAGTAATGCATGAATGTTGCCAGTCAAAGTGGCGAGATCAATGGTGACTGAAGGATTGAAGGTGTTGGCATAGCAAAGTGATCAGCCAGAATTATCTGACCTTCGGCACCAGTATTATCGACAGTATCGACACAAATTGTTTTGCCATTCTTAGCTGTCACTACATCTCCCGGCTTGGTCGCCTTGCCACTTGGCATATTTTCAGTCAATGGAATCAAGGCAACAATATTGACAGGTATTCTAAGTCTTGCAATGACTGTTAAGGCTCCACCCATATCACCCCGCATGTTTCCCATTCCATTTCCTGGTTTAAAACTAATGCCACCACTGCTGAAAGTTATTCCCTTGCCAACAAGCACTAATAGGTTTTTCTGAAGGGGTGCCATAAGAATATTAAATTTTAAAGAACAATGGTGGAACCTCAGATCCTCTTGCTACACTAAAAAATGAACCCATTCCTTTAACTTCAGCCTATTTCTTGTCATGCACCCTGACAGCCACTCCTAGCTCATCCAGAATTGAATAGGCATTCTCAGCAAAAAATAGTTGGTGTCATCAAGTTAGCAGGAGTATCCATCAGTCTTCTAGCCAAGTTTTGTGAATTGAATGAAATTTCTCCTTTGGTCCATTCCTCACTGGGACCTTTAAAAGGAATAACTTGTGGTATGTATACTTGACTCTCCAGACTTCTGTTCCCCTGGTAGATCCATAAGCCGAGGTTGGCACCTTCGGCGGCACACTGAGGCTCACCCAAGTTCTCCAAGTAGATGTGAGTAATTGCCAACATCTTGCAAACAGCAACAGCCAGTAGCTGCTGCTTCTCTGACTGCCTCTCTCTTCTCATCAACATCTTCCATTTCATTGTAAGTGAGACTCTTCTTGCCCAGTCCAACTACTCCTAATATATCATGATTTTGATGCACTTTGTAGAATACCGTACTCAACATTTTTCTTGTTTCAAACCGGGACCTGCCACATCTATGAATTGAGCAAGCTTCCCTAGACATTCATTGTCAATGCCTTTTGCTGCATTAGTGAATATCACCCCTTCATCCTTTTCATCTGTATATGCAACAGCCCTTTCTTTTCTGGAGATGTTTTAGCACTTGAGAAATTTCGGATGTTGAACGACTTCTCTGCAGTCAACTGAATACTTCTCAATCTTGCACAATATGCACATGCCATCCCATAACCACATAATAGAAAACAGGCAGAAGCAAAACTTACAGCTAATCCAATGCAAATAATGCTAATTCATGCCAAATAATGCATGATGTATTTCTATAATTACTATAATTAGCATTGACAATGTCGGGATGACAGTATCTAACAGTAAGGCAAAAATATTTGTAGCCTACTTTTTCATTGGTACATTTGACATTATATTTCTAGGAGGAGCCAGAAGTTACAATAATTTAACAAAGGACCTAATTACACACCTAATTTACACAGACAACGTGAATTGCATGGAGATTTGCCCACAAACTACTATCAACTATAACTATAAAATAAAACTTCCGTGAATCTATGATTTTTGACATGTTTGTGTCGTCTGTTTTTACATGCTACCGATCAGCTGATACCGGACAACGTATAGCACGATCCATTTAACTTTGACATAAGTCAGCCTGTTTTGAAATAATAAACAGTGACTTTGACACAATAATCAAAAGAAGCTTTAAAAGTCCGAAGACCTTTAAATTTTAAAAGACCTTTTTCCAGAAGAAGACCTTTTAAAGAATAACTTTTTAAAAGACCTTTTCAATAATCTGCGAGATTCAGCATTTGTAGGTTAAGTATTGTGATATTGCTCTTTGAAACAGCTGATTTCTGACAAGTTGAATTGGATTCTGCTATACTGAGTCGGTGACGTTGACATGACATTAGAGCTCCGGGTGGTGGAAATTGGAGTTACTTAAGTATGCATGCAGTTGTCCGGCATTAAAGTCCGGTTTTAAAGTATGAGCTGATCGAAAGCATGTAGAACAGGCCATACAAACATGTCAAAAACAGTAGATTTACGGGAATTTTATTAATTTACGGTATTTTATACTGTAGTTAACTGGCAGGTCGCCCATGCTTCGCTATGGGGTCTCGGAAATCCCGTTGTGATTCCGTCTGATCACTACGTGAACGTTAGAAAGAATCTTGAAGATATATAACTTTACGTATAGTAAACTTATCGTAACTTTACGATCACATAACTTTGACAACGAACCCGGAAAATTTACATGGTTATGCCTATTCAAGAGATCTATTCTTTGTTCTATGCAATTTAAGGTAATTTTCGTTCAAGTTGAATGAGGTTACTGATAAAAACTTGAATTTAGGATACATTTTTGATGGATTGGGGTGTCTCTATGTTTTTTCATCTTGGATAGCCTACTATTTTTTCATACTTTCAACAAATCGTATTAATATCAAAGCCTCTAATAAGTTTAGATTTAGACCATCTCATCTGTATCTAGGCTAATTGTGTCCTATTCCTGACAGCTGTTTGACTAATCCAATGGAATTTCTTTTTTTAACATGACTGTTCAAATGTAAACATTTCATTGATTTCTTTCTTGCAAAAGGATAACATGCGGGGGAACTTTGAAAGGGTCTTTTGCGGAGTCCGAGGGTCAGATCAGGAAAAAACCACTTAGTTGTCCTATTTTAAGCCTAAAGGATGAGTGCATAGCAAGTATAGGAGAATTAGTGATGAGTGAGTCAGGGCTTTGACAGGGCTTAGTCAGGGTAATAGAGAAAAGAAGTTTATAGATAAAAGCCTTTTATAGATACAGATATAAGTTAATATATATTTATATGGTAATATTGAAATCACTTAAGAAATGTCTTGTATTTTTGTGATTATAAGCAATAAGGAATAAATATGCTTTGCTTTCAGATCTTGTTTGTAAAGAATAGTGATACTCACCGGTGTTCAACTGTTCATGTTATAATCATTCTATGCCTTGCGAGCGAATGATATATTTTTAGCAAAAATCTGTTAGATTCGGTTCCTAATATAAACTAAAACAGCCAAATTTATAATGTCTATAAGGGAATAGAAGCGGTATGAAGACTACTATAATATAAAAATTACCCAACTTATATTAACTACATGACACTAGAGTTGAAAAACGCAGAGGCAAAGAAGAGCTATAACATTATCTAAAGATTTATTGCTTATTATATGGATAAAATACATTATTTCTAAAGCTTTATATATTCTGGAGATAATAATATCATCTTTTCGGTCATGTAGTCCTTATAGCAGCTACTGTACGTTTTGTAAAGGGCTTATTACATCCCTAATTATTTTATCCAGCGGTTGGATGAGATAGGTAACAACAAGGTGAAGCTATCATAGTGGGTAGTAGGCCTGAAGCCAGCCTCGAAGGCAACATAACATCTACTCTAATGGGGGCCCGTTGTTGTGGGTTACGGTACATACCAGCATTGACGTGCACGTCGCGGCTGAGTATCTGTCCGACGGGGTTGCGTGCACGGCACCTGTAGACGGCCGTGTGCACGTCGTGCCTGTAGTGCTCCGACATGAACGGCGGAAACACAAGAGACCCGTTCTGGAAGATGAGACGCAGCTCGGGAATCGGAAGCGCTGGCGTACCGTCACCTGACACAAACACATCAATCAAAACTTGATCCATTCTACATTCCATTATCACCCTCAAATGTATACTGTGTAGGAACTTCTCTTGTTATCAAATGAAGCTTTGGTTGGATATCGGTTGTCAGATATCCTCTTATACAGCTTGAATAGAATCAGATTCCCTCTTCAATAGAACAGAATTCAATATCAATAGAACGTTCATGAGTAAAGAGTAGCCTACAACTTGTTAAGACTTTTAATAGAAAGAAGTTTATGCTTTGAATCTAACACAATTTCAATAAAGGCACAGTTTAAATTCATCAAAATATTCATGTATAAAAAGAGAAAACGGGCTTCATGTAGCTTAAGTCTATAATTTCCTTCATAAACAATCAGAAGACTTGAGACAAGCACAAACCATAATTTGATGAAGTATAGTCTACATGTTTCCACCCAAATGTATTTATTTTTTTATCGTGTGGCTTTTATTGGTGGGGAGACCCTTACGGGTAGGTTCCACTTCGCCTCATTGCACAATTTTTTTTTTGTGTCGGTCACCCATGTATTTATTGATTTGACATAATGCATTGATCCGATCAGTTTCTGTATTTCGGTTCATGCATTCTATACTATTAATTTCAATTAATGGCTGCAACGAGAATAGTAATAGGTACTGTTATTATTTCAGAATGACACCATAAATTGAGTAAAGTAACAAGTACCTGCGTAGAATTTGAACCCCGAGGGAGAATTGAAGAATAATATAGAAATAAAACTACTGTACTGTACTGTATATTGAACAAGAGTGACTAGATTTTGCAAACCAAATTCTGAAATCGAATACCCAGTTCTCATTATGTCCAGATTATCTTGTATGAACAATTTCAAGGCAACTTGAATAAAACCCCAACAAGTTTGAGAACTAAGAAAAAACACTGTCTCACCGCTGAAATGAGATCAGAGAAGGTTGTTTTTCTTACGCACCGGAGACACTTGGGGAAAGTCAATGAAGATTCTCAGACTTTTCCAGGGTTTTCCACTTCGAATGCCGCATTGACGTAGTTCGAAAGCTGTTAATTCTTCTCTGACAAACGTCTTAACCAGGAACCAGAAAGATTCATGTCTATTATTCTAAATTCAATCTACTACTGTACGCGTGCAATATCAAATCAAATATTCTTTATTTTGGAAAAACATGACAAGTACCATTAAATATCCATTTTAGGCATATTATAGAAATGAATATGTAGCGTTTCGTCCGACACCCAAATTCTTGGAAATTAGTAGCGTTTCGTCCGACTGGTTTTCACGCTTCTGTGCGTATTTCCAACGAGTAGCGTTTCGTCCGATTTTTGAGTCTTCTACCTGACTTCAGAAACCCTTCTATCACTGGCTAATTACTGTTGTAAATAATCAGTATCAAATAAAATTTAAAATCTGCTTCTTCAGATTCTATAGCTGCAATAGTTGGCTATTTGTATTGCTTCATGTGAATTATTTCTATCAAAGCCACTGATTCGAAGTCAAAGCCTATTTATTTGGATGTAATTACAAGTTTTCCTCCCTATAAAACTGTACCATATCCAGAAGAAGCTCATATAGAAATTTATGCCAATTCATAAACATTGGCAGAAGTTGAATCAATCCAATAATGGCAATGAATTGTGGATGAGTACATTTTAAAAATGGTAGCTTGGATGAAGTAATTTAATCTACTTTCGGCTTCACTTTGGGGATTCACTTTGGGTAGAACACCTCTGACATCTAGACGGCTGAATAATGAAGTTGTAACTTGAATGACCCAGTAACTGCTGCCATCTTACGACAGAATTCAGAACTAGCTGCGTTGTGCATTGCCGACCAATCAGGGGAGAGAGGCGGAGCTTGGAGGCGTGTCTGTGAAAATTGAAGCTGTAAATCACCCAGTAACTGCAGCCATCTACCGGTCGAATTCAGAACTAGCTGAGTCATTCATTTCTGGCTTATCAAGAGATAGTAGGCGGAGTTTGGAGGCTACATGATTTACAAATTACGATTTGTGGAAGAATTTTAGACACAGTCAAGCATTGTTCAAGTATTTTCATTGCTGAATAAATAAAAAAAAAAAAAAAAAATGTCTTGGAAAACACAATAAATGATTGAATCACCGTTTCTGAAATATGTTTGAATTGTTATCTTTTATCATAATGAAATGGTTACACCCCATTAACCTATCTTCTATCAGATGTTGTTGAAGTTGAAGTTGTTGAAGTTGATGAAGTTGAATTCCAATTCTCTGATCATAACTCCAAACTCCTCCACTTCCTTTCCAACGATTCATGTGATTCAAAAACAAAATGGCCTATCAAAAAAATAAGACATTTTCCATGAAAGTATTTTTGGATTCACCTCAAAGTTTTTTCACATGCACGAATCCAATTCACAATCACTTAGTTCATATTATAGTGATGCAAAAATAGGCTTCCTGTTTCTTCCCTTTATCTTCCCTTTGACTCAAAACTGCTGATAATACGTTTCTTGTAATTGTATATAATTTTGTGGGGAAATCTTAAACCCCATAATCACATTTTAGTCCATAATCACACCTTCAAAGTCCTCAACTATTTTTGTATACTTGAGCTGCACTATATAGTTTATTATATAGTGTGCTGAGACTATTAATTTTCAAGTTGAGTTATAGTTTCACCTTTGAAGTTCTATTATTGATTTATCAATCGTATTTTCAATCTCCATTCACTAAATCGTTTCTATTATGCATTATGCCAATGCAGACATTCTTGTTTTTGTTATTATTTGTCAAAAGTTTTGTCGGACGAAACACTACTCCTTCAGGTATCCTGCCTAATCCCAAAACTACCTGAGACATTGCTGTCGGACGAATCGCTACTCGGACGAAACGCTACAGGACCATAGAAATATCATATAATATAAGAGTAAAAATAAATAAAATATACTAAGTAATGGAACGGAATAATGCACTTTCTTTAATAAGATGAATAATATAATCCAAAATAAGATACAGCTTGCTAAATTGCGAGAATTTGTTTGCAAGCAGGAAAATAATGATATAATGGGAATATAAGTAATTAGATTTAATCCCTATAAATTTAATAATCTTAAAAAATAAATGGGTTTTGAGTGACAAATTATTTTTGTTTTATTCAGATGAAGTTTCAGAGCTCTTAGTGTAAAAGCGATAAACGGCACGGGTAATGTGAGACCAGAAGTTGTAGTTGGTGATACACTCCGGTAACAAATAAAGTTATGACAAGAGGAAATTAAGTTAATTTGGGATGCGATACGGTAGGAAAGGACACGATATTGTCGGAATCCATTGCAGGACAAGAATTAAGCGAGTTGGCGAAGTTTGGTAGTTTGCAAACTAAGTTGCGCTTTATTCATATACGCTCAGCCATGTGCATTCACAAGAATCCTCTCAGACAAATACGAGCACACAGTCCCACACACTTCTTACAATAAATTCCTACAAGAAACCAACAGAGGATGGAATTGGACCAGTGGAATTGCGAGTTGAAAAACCGACTTCAATTTTGTTACAGAGAACTTATCTGAATACGAGAGTTATTTAATGCATTGATTAAAAATTATTTTATATCTAGTTTGAATACAAGAGATCAGTACCTATAGTAGAAAAAAGTACTGAGCATTTATTAATGAAAAAAGTTTCAGAATTTTTGAATATTATCAACAAAGGTAGTGCTGTATTTATGAAAATATAATAATTATCATAAAAATTATATCCAGAGAATTTCAACACTCACTTGAAAAAAATTTAGCACTACAAAATATGTGTCATACAGACGTATTTCAAAAAATGAGTTTTTTTACCGTCCAGCAATTCCACCATCTTAAGAAAGAAGTGTATTTGCTTTCCTCATAGAAAGGATCATGAAAATAAATTATCTTATTTCAAAATTAAAACAAAGTTACAGTTTATATGGTTACACACTATCGTATGTCAAATGATTAGAGCATCCGTTGTCATTATTAAACAATACTTTACCGGTACTTATAGTCAAAGCTCCAATCAATAGAAATTAAATAAAACAGTTTGTCAGAGAAACGAACAGTACAGTAGATGAAATATCAAATTCCAAGTACTGCACCAGTACTACAAGAGTTTCAAATTGAATGTTTTACATAAAATTTGAAATCAATCATTCACACTACACAATGCAAGAGTTTTGACTGCTACTATTCATGAAATAGATAAAAAAAACTCTATTATACAATGAATAGATGTGTCATAAAATGAACTATTTATAGGTTACTGAATGAAGATATCAGAGTGAACAAAGCCCTCACTGAATTCAATGCTCTCCATGAAAGACTCAATGCAATACGCTGCAAAAGCATGTTTTAGGTTTGAACATAAAAAAATTATTACATATTACTTATTTCCAAACCAACAAAAACACTAAATATTAAATAGATTAACTACTAACGAAATTAAAAAAATCCAATAAGCTACATGAGTTAGGGTACGGTACTTAAAAACCTATTATGTTTTAAGCATACCTAATGTTTAAAACATACCAAAACCTAATGTTTTACACATACAGTACCGTAGTATTCTATCCCTTCAAAAGCACAGGCCAAAAGGAGACCATTACACGATAGGTGGTTCGAATGGCACTTTAGCCGGATAAACTATGTTGTATGGCCCTTTCAACGTTTCAATCTGGATCAGATGTATTCAGTTGAGGCTTATCTTACCTAGCGTCCATTCGATGTGTGGCAAAGGACTACCGTGCGCGGTGCAGTCGATACGGCCACCGGTGCTATTGGAAAACTCCACCTTGTGCGGAGGCTCCACCAGGAACACAGGACCCTGCAGGTCAAGCGCCACACTCCAGACTGCAACACAACACGATTCGCAAATTAGGAGAGAGGAATTCTGTATACAATCTGCGAACATACGGTTAGCGTAGCGATCATGCGACAGAGAATTTCATTGTCAGCTGAATAATTGCAACTTCCCTATCAATAATTTATTATCACTTTCACCAATCCAGAAAGATTCAATTTATCATGTATATTGAAATTGATAACATGGATAAGGCTTGTTTGATAGAGAAAACACAGGAATTAATGCTGAAGGAGAGATGATGAATAATAAACTGAATTAACGAGAGATAGATTTTTAGAAAAGAGATATAGAGATATAAAGAGAAAAGATAAGAGAGAGATAAAGAGATATAATAGACTTTGATCGATTAGTTAGATGATAATACAATGAACAATACTGTAAACATAATTCTTCATTATGTTCATTATTTTTCAAATGTATTAGAGTTTTTGGGTTATATATACTTCCAGGAATTATTAGTCAAGTTCTAGTTTGCATCCAGTACGAGTTCCGAAAATTATACATTTTTTTTTGAGGTTGATATCCACATGAGCTCTGGTGCTTGTGCGTGGGTAATGGAGGGAGATGATGACTCCTTTCAGGCACCCGGGATCGACGTTTCCTTCAAAAGAAGGGAGTGGCCGCCTGTGGTCGAAATCTGTTGTAGCCAACAGCAATCGAACCGGCAACCTTAGTTATCAGACCGGTGATAAGCCACCTTGGCTAACTCTACGATTGATTGCTAAACAGAAATTTAAAAATTGAAGAAAAATTGTTTTTGGAGATAAATTGTTCAGCTATTCGACAGTTCAAAATGTAGCCTCCCAAATAACAGGAATCCGTTTTCAAGTTAATGAAACCACAGAAATTTCAAATTTTCTTTATTTCTTTTGCCACTCCTTTCAATCCTTATTTCATAGGTTAAAATGTATTTTGGAATTTTAGGTGACAAAAATAAAATCCTTGTGAATAACTAATCAAAACAAATACTTTTCATAACAACGTTCACTTCTTTTGAATCGTGTAGCTCCATAATTTATCATGTGAATGAATTGGTACGGTACCTATTATATATAAATACCGATGATTTATAGGTCCCTATAATATACAGGGAACTTTCAATATAGAAATGGAAGGAACAGAAATTTCGAGTTCCAAGAGTTTCAAATATTCTGGTTTCATTAGAGCTTGTAATTTCAACCATCACTCATCAAAATGTGTGAAAAATATTCTTTTCCAAAACAAGCATGAAAACTGAGCTTTTGTTGGAGCAAGTCTGCTAGCCAAGGCTGGTTAGATGTGCTGCAATATCATACTGTTGTAAAAAACCTTCCGGAACTTTGACACTGTATCGTTATAAAGTGTACAAACTGACGCTGCGATAATTTTGGTAGCGAATCATGTTTTTTCACAAGCAGAGTTGACGCGCTAAGCTTTTTCATCTGTCATGCATTTTTAGATTGGGAACGATCACAAACTGCTCTCATAAATAAAAAATCACTAGCCATAGCAGTCTCTGAGTCGGTTCCATCTCTCTTTTTTGCACAAAATATGCAATCAGGTTGTTTGATCAATCTCTGCTTCCAACATTTTATTAATAACCAATTTCTTTTTGCTGATCAAAGTAGAATGAATATTACTAGAAACGACCTGAGGCACAACATGCTATCGGATAATGGAGGTATTTAACGATTTTTCTGGTTCAATCTCGAATTTTCATCACAATAGCTCCTCTAATGGACACTTGATTGATGAATTTACTGAAAAATAGCCTGAAGCCTACATGATTTAGTTGATTATTCTGGAGCATTATTCAATCATCATAACTGATAACGAAATCTGATAAAAGAATTTAGTAATTTAGATACGGGCTTTTCTTTTGAATACAAATCTAATCTCTAATGGACACTTGATTGATGAATTTACTGAAAAATAGCCTGAAGCCTACATGATTTAGTTGATTATTCTGGAGCATTATTCAATCATCATAACTGATAACGGAATATGATAAAAGAATTTAGTACGATACGGGCTTTTCTTTTGAATACAAATCTAAGGCAATCAAAGGAAAAATAAAGGCAGCAATTCAATTCAATTTTAATATTTCTCAATATTATTACAGGACCAATAGAAAAGGGCTTCTAGTTATTTTTTAGGGTAATGCCTCCATAATCTCTAGGCTTGTGCGTGGGTAATGGGAAGGTTGATGATGGGAGATGACGGCTGCTTTTTAGGCAGAGGCGACCGACGGCTTAACGTCGGCGACGGGAGTGGGCCGCGACAAATTTGTCAACATCTTCAGTCAACTGGAATCGAACCAACAAACTTTGGTTTATCATACAAGTGATCGACTACCAGCCACTCTAATATAATTATTAGTAAATCGTAGTAGCCTGATTGTTGATGGTAGCATATTGATCAATCATCGCTAGTACAGTATCAACTATGATACTATATGACAAAATATAATTATCTACTTCAATTAAATTTTCCTATCTCAATGAAAGAATCTTAGCTGGAGAATTTCTTGTTGGCAGTATCCATCATATTGGTCAACAATAGTTGACCGCAACAGCAAAATAAATTGGAGAAAAAATAATTTATCACTAAATAAATATCATGATGTAATTAATCACTACAATGAAAACACTATTCTCTGTTAGAAATAAGAAAGTTGATTCCAAGCAAACGGGATTTATCTAAACTTGCTTGATTGAATATTCCTATTCTACTTTGACTTACCTAATCTAACGGACATTACACTATCTCCACCACAGCAATGGTCGTTTCAACAGAACGTTGGGAGGTTGGGGAGATTGCGAGATGCGATGTAAAAGTTTTTAGTATGATTGTATGAGGGAATGTGAGGACAACCGATGGTTGAGAGCATACGGGTAGTAAAAGAACAGCTACCGTAACAGAATCCAACGGTAATGGAGATCAGCAAATCCAATCTTCAGAATAGGCATTTTTGATGAGCGCTCTTGCTGATTTCATGTACCCATCAAGAATATAATACATTATTCAAACTGAGTTTCTATTCCGTAAGTACTTTCTTCATGATGTACACACAAATTAGGTGATTTGTCCTTAAATTTAACCTGCAAAGGGATAATGAATAGAATAGAATGCTGCCTTTATTTGTCCCTGGGAGGGCGAAGTTGGGGCGCAGTCGGACTCTCTTCCACTTGAACCTCCAAATGAAGGACAGAATGATGGTGTGTTGAAAACTATTATTCATTCATGTGATCGCTGAGAATCTATATTGCGGGAAAAATTGAAAGAATATGAGAAGAGAGAAAGAGGTTGGAATCTGAACTTTATGATCTCTGCCATGTTTGCCTTTATCATCAATTTGACTGATTAATCCCTCTCTCATTATTCCTGAAATTTATCCTCCCATTCTCTAGCATACGCAGTCACACACAAACGCGTATCAGAGCTGAAATTAGCAGGAAGGACGCCAATATTTCAAATGGAAATATCCAATTTATATTCTATAAATATTAAAATTGAGGAATGAGTTGTGTCGGCTTTCATGTGAATCCGTCCAGCCGGAATTTGCAAAATGGAAAAGTTACACGGATAGCATTCCAACTTCGAAGGACATCCGGAGAGACGAAATAAACTTTCAGTTATCATAAAAAAGTAGAGCCGGAAAGTTTGCAGAGCTGCATAAATTTTGGAACGTTTCATAATTCTGACCGTAAACACTTAGCGGCCAACGGATTAAGGTCTGTTTGGAAATTTGCGTTGTAAATTGATTTTTCGAAGTTTTCCACTACTAGCCGAAATGAATAACAGCTCAAATAAATGACAGCTCCGAGTTCCATACTGACTGACTGTACATACTGTTTGCCGGATAAAATGCTCATTTGTACATTAGCTAGTACAGAATATTTTCTGTAACCCAGGAATCAGGGGGGGGGGCAAATGCCCCCCCCTGCCCTCCCCAAATGACGCCCCTGAACAACAGCTTCGAGTTCCATAAGAGTTTGGAAAAATTCATCACTCTCGAATCTGATAATCGAAATGAGTGAACGTTACATTCGAACACATTCTGGAGGACAAGAATGGGGTTGAAGCTATTATTATAGGAAATTTCATTTCTATTACGGTTGAAGTTGAATATATATTCTGGGGCGCAAACATTACAACAGAGTTATGTTACAGTAATGTGCGGAGGGCTGGAAGTGTAACAGCAGATAAGGGAGATAAATTTTATTGCAGGTAGACATCGAAATCAGCGGTAAATGCTTGCAACAATAGCTCCGAGTTCCAGAAGAGTTCAAAAAATTCATCACTCTCGAATCAGATAATCGAAATGAGTGAAAGTTTGGAGTTTCAATGAACGTAGTAATATTTTTCCGTGCTAGGCTGCTAGTCAAAGCGCCTTTGGAACGCTTTCGAAGTGCTCGAACTCCTGTGAGGATATTTCCTCGGTGCGCGACGAGAAGGATCGTTAAATATAATGACTGGGCGGTAGTTAGAAATAAATTCCCTTTGGGATATATAGGGAGAGTGAGAGAGAGGGGGAGTGCCGAACTGTTGGTGATCGCATCAGTTGAAGGGCGAAGGGCGGTGGATTTGTGATCTTTGAAAGTAGAACGCTTCAGCCCTTTTCTTTTCATCAATCCGACTGCTTCCAGTCGAACTCATTTGGAAAGAAATGCTGAAAACGTGCAAGTAATTTTCCGAATTCAATTCCGACTAGTTTCCACGAAGTTCGATGTCAAATTTCAAAGAAACATCGTGTTGCAAACGATTTGAAGTCGACTTGCTGCTTGCTACACGTACGGTGCCCTGCAATTCAATTACCCGACTGGAAAATCGCTGCCAAGGTGGAACGAAATACAAGTAACTCTTTCAAGTCGACTGTTATGTTGCAAACACAATTACCTCTAAGGGCTTCAAAAACACATCATTCCAGGAGACTGAGTACTAACAACGCTCCTTGTAATATAGTATTGTTTTTCAAAGAGCATCTTTAAATTGGCTGTTCATAATGATATTGTGATGTTCTAGATAGATCTTCATCATAACATCTTCATGCGATGTTCTAGAAGTAGACTAGAATGATTCATGTGAATAGATTGGATCTCATTATTACAGTAAATACCATCTATAATGACTAAGGCTCCGGGTTCTATATGTGAATAGAATACTGAATAATACTTAATTAATACCTGATTTTTTTCTCTTCTATCTCGTATTTTTTGTATGAACTGTAATATGAAGTGAATAGAGTATTTGATTTGAATAATATTATGATTGATTGAATAATATTATAGTTTGAGATAGATGCATTCATGTGAATGCATCTATTCAGTGGAGAAAGCCAACTTGTGAGTAGTAGATGCAAAGTATATTCTGGAATAATTGTTCCAGGGGAATGAATAAATGGTGAGAATGAGAGTCGCTATAAGATGAGGAGCTGCAAACTGAATGAAAGGGAAACTTCATGGAAAAAGTGCAGTTGAGTGTAAAGAGTATGGTTCGATCTTTTTATCTGCTGATGTGAAGTGCAACGGCTAGAAGAAAGAGAAATATTCAACACCAATATTATATTTATATTATCAATTTTTATATTAATATTCATCTCCACAACTTATGTATTAGAGACTGGAGCCAAGGCACTTCTCCGAAATACTTTCAATTTCTAACTAAAAGAGGGAAAGTCATGTTAGGTTCATAACATGCAATACTCTGCAATTCCACAGTAGTTCAATGCTTATCCCAATCAGTTCAATGATACAAGAAATAAAACCTCAAAAATGATAGTTTGGAAGCAGAAAAGATTGAAAATAAAATAAAATATGATATTGACCTCAGACCTCAGTACAACAGAGCTGAGACTATGTTGCTCATTCAAACGTTAAGCGCAGTGGGTAAATCAATGAAACTTACGTATTCATTCAACAAGTGGTTTGCCAACTTTCCAACCCCACATTGGAAACAAAGAATGGCTAAGAGTGGAGAAGAGAGGAGTTTACTTTCTGAACGCAAACTAACAGTTTTGCAAAACGTTCGAATAGTAATGTCAAAGTTCATGTAACATGGAAGTTCACTTTCCGAGTGTCATTCAATTCAAGGTAGGGTGACGTACAATTCTCAGGTGGCGGGAATGAATTCAAAATATACTCCACTACTTTCTATTTTGTAATGCTATTTAAGGTGCAAATACACATTGCATATTGAGCATGCATACTGTACATTTTGTGGGCCGACATTTCCTATTGTATTGAATGGGAAATGTCAGTCCACATGATGTACAGTATGCATGCATACTGTGCAACATGTATCCGCGCCTTCACATAAAACCATTTTTACTATGATCACATAAAGCACTATTGTATTCATATCCCCATATTTCAACTTTAAAAAGGACATTGGACTTAAATTCCAGAGAATTCATTCGTGTTAAATTTTAATTAAACCGATATTCCTAACTGATATTTCTAATCGATGTTTCGAAATAACTGATATTTCTCCGCTTGTTCAGAGTTCAGTGTCATTGAACTTGGACTCTGCAATACGATCCTGATAACGAAGCGAGCAGGAGCCGTATTAAAGTTCATTTCGCAGTGCATTAAGTGAAAAAGTTCTGCTCATTCTTCAGGTTTCAGGTTTACAATGTGTCAAGTCTGTACTGAATAACTTTATTAATAATGCTACAGGTGAAAGGCCCCACCTTCTGTTAAACAAAGTTGTGAGAGCTGTGTATGAGTGGAGTGAAATATTTTAACGTGTAACATGAGAGTGTCGGTAAAAGAGGGATATTCTTTCTTCTGTAAGGGGTAGTAGTAGGTCGATGCTGCTTTTTCCTCATTTTTTCGTAACACTTTTTCTGGTAGCACTTGTAGTGGCGGATGAAATTAATGGCGTTCACTCCGGTGCTGCCTGCAACAGGATCTTTCACGTTTCTCTCTCACTCTCTCAATCTTCTTCCTTCTTCCTCTGCTCGTCAGTCAGTCAGTCAGTCAGTCACTCCAAGTGCCAACTCCTGGTAATAATTAATCAGCGCCCATGTAACGACGGAGACGATTGGTTGGCAAAGTTACCCACCTAACTCAACTAACCTCAAAGGTGGCCAACCAGCGAAAGCACTTGTTTCCAAGCCTCAGAATTCATCTTCTCAAGACTGCAACAATTTGGCAACTGCGCTTTCTAATTCTCTCTCCAAGCTTGTTCACTCTGACAGAGTGATCTGTGTTTCCTGGTCTTGCAATCAAGGGAATCATTAGTGGAGTCATCAGGTCCTCGATGGAAGAACCTACTTTAATTGGTAGTAGTCTCAGGAAATCTAATTTATTTAATATGTGCTTCCCCAGTATATCAACTGAAGATTGAATAGACACTCATGTTCTTGGAATTCCTGATTCATTTGACTCACCTCAGTGCGTTTCTATTGAGAAAATGTTCGTCTCACGATACTCATTCATGACGACATCTCCGTACAGCAGTTCTTCAAAATTCATATTAGACTTTCTTATACATTGCTGTAGCTGGTAGCTGTACGCATTTACAGAGAATATGTATTATATAACATTGTATGTACTATATATTATTACAGAAGCCTGTAAAGTGCACTTCCAGTGAAGTGAAATCAACAAGACCTAAAAAAAGTACTCACACAACTCCTTACATAATTGGATAGTGTCTGGGATGTGTTGCCAGTTTGGAATTTGGTGTCAGAATCCTTGCATTAATTTCCTAATTTGAAATTTTTACATACTTATGTGGGCATCAACCGCAAAAAAAGTTGTTCTACTTTTTTGAAGACAATAAAATTTATTATTCATTTATAACGCAATCGATTTGAAACTTTCTAATAAGCATGAAACTGTTTAGCTGTAGATGAAATGGACTTTTCTTGTATGCTATTCGATTTGTGAGGAAGAGACACGTTCAATTCGTTCTTGTTGTGGCTGGTCTGGTGAAAAGTGTGCTCTGTACTGAGACGGCTGCAGACGTCTGGCGATAAAACCCCGTACGTGTTTACTGTGGCACCGATGGTGTTGGTTTAACAGCGCCAGGCCTCGCTCACTTGCCAATATCCCATTGGTGCAAGGTAAATTGAAACAGATCAAAACCGAGCTGCTTCTGACAGGACGGCTTAGCCATTGGATATGCGATAGAAAGCACGCTCTCTTCTCAGAACCGAGAAAACCTCACAGAAAACTGTAAAGTGCACTTCCAGAAAGCAACAAGACAGAACAAAGTACTCAATTCCTAATATAACTAGATAGTGTCTGCGATGTATTGCCAATTCGGAATATGGTTTTCAGAATCCTCGCATTTACATCCCCTTGCTGTGTAGATAGTAAATAGACACATGAGGTCACCTAACCACTTTTTTTTACAATTTTATATTGTATTTATATGTTATATTATTGTATTGTTTTTGGAAATTGTGTGTAAATGAAATTAAATGAAAAATGAATGAAATGAGACACAGTGCCAGAGAAAAACTCCAGAAATACGAAAAATATAGATTTGTTCTTAAATTTAGTAGTTGGATGGATGAGTTTTGTTTTAATAATTGTACAGTATTGATTGGATCCATTATCATAATATCACGCAGAAATTGTTATTCATGAATTGAAAATGTTACTAGTTATAAAAAATCAGCTAGAGTTGAAAGCGTTACATGGAAATGTGAGTTCTTATCGAAAAGAGTACTTCAAAAGCAAATTGAATGTTTAGTTGAAAAATTCACTTTATTCAAGAACGTTTGCAGACAACCCGCAAACATCAATTTTGTATTCAAAATAGAAAGTAGTCTCGGATCCTACATCATCATACTTTACGAGGAATTTGTTAAGGAATTAATGTTATGTTTTATGAAGAATACAAAAAATAGTCCGATCTCACTAGACGTCAAACCTGCGAATTAAGTAAAAACCAATATGAAAACAAACAATCCATAGATGTCAAATGGGAAAATGATGCATTGTTCATTCCATAAAATGAATGTTGGAAATTGAATAATAAATTTATTAGATCTTTGTGCTTGATGGTGAAAAAACTACTTATTGTGAATTGAAATAGGGTATACATTGTACAATGAAATAATTTTTCCAAAAACGGTTATGTTACTTATTCGAAAAGTTACGATCTCCTAGCATGAATGTAAGCGGAAATAAAGTTTTCTAGCTGGATTCATTTGGCAAGAATCTTTTCATGTAACAACTGTTTTCCGCAGCCACCCACTCGTTACTACATTCTACAAGCTCGTTCAAGCAAAAGTTTCAATCACTTTAGTTTCATGGATTTCGCTGGCCATGAACCGTTCTTCCACCTTCGTTTCGCCGCCGTTCGTTTTTGCGCAGCTGAGCCTTTTCTCCATTGTGCAAAAATTACTGCCGCGTGTAGACGAGCTATCCAACAGGAAACTCGCATCCACTAAGAAAAGCTCGTAAATAAAGTCAACTGTAAATGAAGACCCTTTCAACGGAAGCATCCAGTCTGCTTGCCTACTTTTTCACAAGAACGGAACGCTCATGGGACAAATAACTGGTCCAATTTATTATCTCTGTTCTCTATACATTTGAAACAGGCCTATCTCAACCAGTCATAAAGCTGCAAGTATTTACAACACGTTGAGGTAGGAGATAAAAAGTTTCTCAAAATTTTCATTTTCTGAAGAAAGATATCTTTACCATTTAACGAAGTGGAATGAATACGCTTCTTCTCTTCCAGCTGAAGTTCTTTCACAGGTGTATGGATTAAGTATTTCTCGATTGATTGTTATCGAGCAAGATGTCTTGGTCAGATGAGGGAAGATGATTATGAAGATAAGTGAGTTAGTTAATTACTCACAAGCATGTTCAGAGACGTTGACATAAGTATACTTTAGCCAGCTTTAGAGATCAGAATAATCGTCCATTGGATTATTTAATACAATCGCAGATTTCTCCCAACTCAATAATAGAGCTAATCACAAAAAGTTAATCAGAATTATTCGTTTCTAATGGGGGTATATAAAGTTTTTTCAAATATTATTTTAATACTCTCCAAGTCCTGTAACAGTATGGACCTTGCTGTGTCTAGTTTGTATATTTGTATTTGAAAAGGTATATTATGGTGGAAAATAAATTATGGTCTTTTGGATAAGTAACTGAAAATAAACAAAGGATTGTATTTGTCAAAAATTATGTTATCCAACCTTGAAGGATTGTAAAGAAGTAACTGAAAATAAAGAAAGGATTGAATTTGTCAAAAACTATGTTATCCAAATTTGAAGGATTGGTTGTAAATTAAGAGAAAACTGAGTTATCAAATATGTTATTTTGTAATGCTAATATGAATTCTAATTGATTGTAATGCTAATAAAAAATCGGATTCATAAAAGTCATTATTCATGATAGATTCATATCACATTCATTATATAACACTGATATTACTCTTGAGAGTAACACAAAACTTTTTAACGCTGAAAGTAATAACAGCTGACGCTCAATTTTTTTTCTATACTTTTTCTATTCTCCGAATGAGGCTTAAGCCAGATGTATTGCTTAAGCAGCGTTGGGGAAAGCGGCCCTGAGAGTAACACAAAACGGAGAGAATTGTCTAAATAGTATGAGTAGAAAATGCAGCAACATCAATTTAGGTTGATACATTTTTATTATTCTCATTTTCCAACATACAACATCATTCAACATCACCCACATTATATGGAACCAAATAGCTACGAACTTGAACCATCGGTTGGCAGATCTGTATATCAAAACATTTCTCTGCTAAGGGAACATAGAGAGTTCCTTTCCAAGAATAACGACTACTTTTGCCACTGGAAAACATGTCCGGAGTTGAATTTGTCAGTGAGGAGACAAATGGAAAAATACAAACAGACGCCGCAGATAAAGTCAACTGTAAGTTCAGAACGGTGATTCAATCATTGTTTGTAACCTGTATCCAAAAGTTGCAAAGTCAAAACAAGTTTGGCGATTGAAGAAGTTTGCACATCTAAGTGGATGCGAGAGTGGCCGCCAACAGCATGCCAGACAGTATCAAGCTTAATAATAAGAGAGAAGACAAACTTTTCTTGCAAGTTATATGAGAGAAAAAGTCAAGAACAAGTTGGAATCTCTCGCAAAACTGCCATCAACTTTCGTCCTCCTCTTATCTGGAGTGGAATTTGATTCTTTTGACATTTCCATTGTTCCCGAAAATATCAGAGCCAAACATCTTTTCAGGCCAAAAGATAACTTAAACTCAAGATGTAGGGAACCAACATTCACTGGAGATTGCTCATGGTTTTCTAATGTTACGCCCATGAATTATATCTTGAGATAAAATAATCTTTTGTTGTAATCTATTTTAGTTAAAATAAAAATTCCAGAACTCGGCTTAATTTCACATATTATTATGCAAGAAGGAGGTAAAAGAGAAACATTTGGTTCAATCGGTATAATTTACGCAATAAACGCTATTGGAATTTTAGGTTTTATTGTATGAGGTCATCACATATTAGGTTTTTATTAGAGGCTAATCAATGTGTATACATATTCAATATTATGTAATCATATATATGGTTCACAGACTGATTAAGTGTATCCTAATGATGTGTTTACTGTTTGAATGTGGGAGTGAAAAATGAAACATGAAGTGAACATTTTGTATTGTTGAATTATATTGGTAGTAATGTCAAACTGGGATCAAATTGAAAGATTATATTGCCTACAATATTGGAGTAAAGTGATTGAAATGGGGTATTTCCATAATCTGTAATTGATATGGTGTGGTAGTGTATTAATATCACAAATTGGTATCAGTTCACTAATTAATAATAGTATCAGGCGTATTGGAGATACATGAGGCATGTGACATTCCATACATTAGAGGAATTATTCCATTTTTAGATTGGAGAAACTTCACTTGCAGGAGTACTTGATAATGGTCATGTTGATGTAAGACTTGATATAATATTTCATTATAAGATTTGATAAATATTTTATTATTGTAATAAGGGAAAAATTAATCTTATTCTTATATAATGGAGAATTTGAAAGGAAACAGCATCCTATGCTAGTTATACCATGGTAATGGAGAGACATGATGCAAGAGACATACCACACAGGAGAGAAATTACTCCTATCAGGAACTTACTTCACTCAAAAAATATTCGATAAGGGTTTTCTTGCTGTGGGACTTGATAAAGAATATAATTTATAAAGTCTTGTCTCTACACCAGGTTATATAAATACTAGCACTCTTTATGTTAGCAGTGTTATTTGCTTTCTTAGAATATAAGTAAAATCTGTTTTCTTATCTTAAGAAAAAATACAATTCAGTTGTCCAACTGACAATAATTGACAATTATTGGGTTCAGATAAATCTATTGCACTCTGCTCAACCAGAACTAACATTTGAAAGTTTCTATAAATTCAAAAGTTTTGGGTTAGTTTTAGTTGAGTATGAAGTTATAGGTGGAAGTTTTTCATGTTGAATAATTCTTCAGAGGGGAAAATTTAGTGATATCGAAACTACAAAAAACTAGCATTTGTTTCGGAAGTTCAACTCGGCAAATAGAACTGGTTATAAAGTATTTCATCCATGACTAGTTGCTGACAAAGTGGAGCGTGAACGAAATGTTTGAAAACTCGAATGATTTAGTTCATTTCTCCCAGAGCTATGTGGATGAGAAATATATTATCCAGAAGCCCTGTCTGCCAAAGAGGTGAACGAAATGTTTGGAAAGCAACACTTGGTGTTCGGAGTTTTGGTACTTGAATGGTGATAAATAATAATGGTGTTGCGCACATACATGACTCTAGTTGCAACCCACTTCTGACAACTAGGTCATTGCATCAATTAGTCAGCAATGCTTGTTTACGGCTAGACTGTTGACTCACCCAATCAATTTCCCACAGCTCTGATAGGTAGACTACATTACACTAGGATATGTGCTGTACAGTACAATGATGCTTGCGCGAGTACCATAAATTAAACATCCAATTTCCAATAAACTTTTCACATAAGAACACAACAGGAATAAGGGAGGAGTTATCATCAAACAACAGTAGATGGTCAACTGAATTACCCACTTTTCCAATTGAGAATGGTTGACTAAATCTCATGATTTTTTTGTGGTTTTGGAGAGAGACTGTTGTAGTATTGCATTGAATTGATATTATCATAAAGAAAGCATACGTAATTAGATGATTAATCGCTATGTTAAATCATAATTTTTTTATCGTATGGCTTTTATCGGTGGGGAGACCCTTACGGGTAGGTTCCACCTCGCCTCATTGCACAATGTTTTTGTGTCTTTTTTGTGTCGGTCACCCATCCGAGAGTGGCCTCGAATGTTTGTTACTTAACCACATGATTACTTAGCCACCGCTCTCACCGAGTGACCACTGATATTATTTAAATAAATAAATCATAATAATTAATTGTCATAAAAGCAATTGAATAGTTGCAATATCTCATTTCCTTCCATCTGCCTATGTTAAATGTTGGAGATATCTCTGGAAAATCGAGAGTATACTTCAAACTCTTGCTGTGTTAATCAAGTGGGCGATCGGCGAGACCTCTAAACTCGCCTGACACGAACTATTTTCGCGGTACAGTAAAAATGTGAACAGCCGTCCCTATCTGATAAGCAATCTACCTGGCGTATGCTTTCTCTATGATATTATTATTTTTGTAGGCATAGACTAACTAGACTAACTGTTGTCTGTGCTGTAGGGGAGTCCGATCTCACTAGACGTCAAACCTGCGAATTTAAAAGGAACCAATATGAAAAGATATGAATATGAAACTGCTGTAGTAGGAGAATTTGGACACCCTCTTATCATGATTGTAATGATTTGTGTCTGTATCAATAGATGATAAATAAATACCTTCTATGGTAAAGAGTAGTATAATACTAACACTCCTATGAATGAAACTCGTGAAAAGTGAATATGTGTAGTGGATGTTGGTTGCACAAGGAAAATTAATGGGTAATTTGAGCATGTTGGAAATGTGAGGCTGGCATACATATTGTGAAAAGGCGACGCGTCTGGGGCGAATTAGTCTGGCGATTTTGTAGGGGCGGGCGGCAAATGAACACAGCGAAGGCGTGACACAAAAAGTCAACGAAGACGAAACTTCTGGACGGTCGCCAGCCGCTGAACTTGGAGGCGTGAGAAGCTTTGCTTTGCCTGCCGCCAGCGACAAGTATATGCCTATGCAATGCATGCTGGCTGGCTTGCTGCTAAGGTACAATCTGTTTGCCCAACTATTTTGGCAAGTGTTCTCACACGGAAACCTATTCTCTGTTTAACGTACACAGACGCTTGGTAAACTGAGGCGGCCGTCGCCCTAATTGCACCCCCGGCAACATCAACACCACGCATCGAAGATTTTGTTGGCCCAGTTATTTCATGCATATCTTTTGGAAATTAATGATGTAATTTTAATTTGTATGGTGGTCAATGCATCAGTGTAATATTTGAAGAAAGGGTTATTGAGAGTCTATGAAACGCAAATATGCCATCTCAATACCTATGGTTCCCAATGGAACCCCATTAGGGGAAGCGGTTGTCCCAGTGGTAGCAGGCGAGTCTACTCGGTGAGATTAGATAAGAGACGGCGCCTACCACTCCTGTTGTAACGGTGACCGGCTCCTCCAAATACAATTTATGAGCTTCAAAATCGCTTCCCGGTGGTTCGGAACCCACTGCTGTAGGTCCATTCATCTCTCATCATCATCCTTCCCATTACCCACGCACAAGCCTAGAGCTTATGTGGGCATCATCGCCAGGAAAAACTGGAAAGTGAGTGAGTAAACTGGACTCTATTGTAATTGGAAGAAAGGGTTTTTGAATGAGAAAACATGTCATCTTAATTAGTATGGTGGTCAATGCATTCATCGGTGTAACATTGGAATAAAGTATTGAGAGTCGATGTTAACGAAACACAATAAGTGCTTTGTTCACCATATTTACAACTGAGTGAATACTACTTTTAGTTGATATGCACTTTGATTGGAATTGACAGTTTCATTCTATGAAGTGTCAAGATCTCTTTTCATCCTATTTTATTGATAATTATTTATTGATAGAAGGTTCTATTATCACTGGAATACTGACAACATACCACATGTTCCAGTTTTGTTTTGAAGTACGAAGTTATTGTAAAATTACTTGGTTACAGTACTGAACCCTTTTTGGTTTACAGTTACAATTCAGTTCAATTAAAATCGAGTTTGACGTCCAAATGAAATCAGAATAGTGATATGCTGCATGGAATGAAATTGAAAACCCTTTTTTCAATCTTTATTGTATATAATCTATCATCATAAATCAATATAAATAACTAATGGATATAATTGTTAAACGAAAACAATAAAGGTGTAACTTAACATTTTTTCTATAATCTCCACAATTGTTTACTCGTATCTACCAAGTTGATAATGCAATGTTTTTGTGTGAAGAGCCTAGTAAGACGTAACAGCTTCACTAGAATACAATTTTGTTTGAAAAAAGCATGTATTACAAAACATGATTTGTATCCAGAATAATCTATATTCTCAACTTATTTGTATCCTTAATAATTCTCGTACAAGTTCAGAGGTTGGATCCTCTGAAGATGGAACATAAGCTCAAATTCAACGTCCAACATGTTTATAATGGAAATTGGATGACGGGTTTCCCTAAATAAATAGTCCAAGAATTAGTTTCGTTTCCAGCGGCTTGGAAAGCAGAGCTTATCAACATGTGTGTGCGCGGGAGAATATTATTTTGAGCGGATCCTCCAAATCCAGTCATTTCATTTTTGATCCGTTGTTTGCGAGAGCAAAAATCGAATTTCGCTGAACAGTTTTGCTGAAGATCCGACTACTTTGGACGCGAGTGAGGGGGCTTGTGCCTCTTCTGATCCTCGTCTCTTCTTATCCTCCTCTCCTCCACCCCTCATCCTCCTTCTGCACTTATTCTGTTGTGCCTGCCGCCTTTCGCAAGTCTCATAATGCTGACAAATAGCAGTCGCTGCGTTCATACTGAATTACTGTCACGTACAGGCCTCAGTTGCTGCTGCCACTGCTACCTCCGAGCCTTTTGTTTTCATATTTTAACTCTCCCTCTTACATTTTCTTGGCCCAATTCGGGAGAGAAAAATCGTGCTACAAATTCCTTAATTTATTCAGGATTTTTCTATGGCCACACTTCCATAAACCTAAACGAGCTTATGATGATACACAGATTTTCCTTGGATTATTTTTGTATTCTTCAAGGCCTCCAAGGCATTTCATACGTGAGCGAACCTATCCAAAGATGAGACTCATATTCTTTATAGATTATTCAGATATTGGATGAACATTTTCAAGGGCTTCATCTTCTACAATGACACAGACACCATTTTTTTCAGACTCAAGTAGTCGATTGCACGAAAACGTATTGAGCTCATCTTCCGTAAGGACATCAATTTTGATTTATCTCAATAGAGATTCGATTAAATTGGCTTGGTTGAATGTCGTAATTTAACGGTAGTTGAATTTAATCGGCTGATCAGACGGTAGTCATTGGTATTACTTGTGTCTCCCCAATAGGCTTACTTTACTATTTTATAGTGATTTACATAATTATTAGTCTTTCTAGTTTTTAAAATTAATTATTCTGATTGGCCGATTAAATTCAAGCACTGTAAAATTAGAAAATCAGACGGTAGTCATTGACTGAATTTGCATGGTATTATTAGTATTATTGGTGTCTCCCCAATAGGCTTACTTTACTACTTTATAGTGATTCACATAATTATTAGTGTTTCTATTTTTTGTCGCTCTCTTTCGATATTGGTAATAAGTTTGCTATTAAAAGCTTGTGAAATTAACTGAAGAAATATAAAATAGAATGAGTAATCTTGTTTATGTAGACTGATTTCTCATCGACTTCATCTGGCGTTTTACAGCATTAATTAGGCTATTCAGTTTATCTGCCACAATTCAAAATAAGACTTAGATAGGCTTGCCATGATGGAATAATGCATCTTCTACCACTACCTCAAACTGCAGGGGAAAACCCGTATACTTGACTTATAACTTAAAATTACTCCTAAAAACTTGTATAAATTATGAACTCAATTCATACTTTTGATTATCTCCTTGATCACCGTTTTCAAATAAACATGTCAAGTAGCACAGCATTTGTCAACTTATCATGTAATGAAAAGTGATGGCAGAACGAATATTATCCAGTGGAAACGTCTGTGGCTTGTGGCGTTCATGGAAGTTTCTCCATGAGAAAATTTTTGAAGAGCTTCTAACTCACTTTCATCTTTGCCATAAAGTTAGTAGGTGTTAAAAAGTGGAGCAAGAGAGTGGCAGTGGCGCTGCCATTTTTCAAGCCAAGAATATTTCAGGCTTCCTTCTTATTGCTCGTTGTGGTTTCGCTTTTGCTTACAAGCAACTTTTTCAATTTCCCTTCTTTTTCTCGGTGTGCCGTCTGTTTCTCGCATCCAGCCGCAATCAGCCTTCCTGTTTGAAAGCGACGACTTGCTTGCTTTCCAGGTTTGCCGTTCTGTTTTTCATTCCACTCTCCAGTTTATACATTTTATTCCTCATAAAATGTTACTTCCATATGAGTTTCTCTAAAGCTCATGTGTTGAAAGCCAGATAAATAAAATATTTTCCAAAGTACAGACTCTAGTTCTCTCATCTAGGCCCTTTTTCTCCTTTCAGAATATTTTAATCATGTATCTGAGAATGTGTTAGCTAGGAACCCTTCATAGAGACTTATCTCTAAAGCTCCAGGGAAACATAATTATTGAAATGAGCATTTGGCAATTACATAATATTGAATATATTAAAAATGGACCCAGGTACCTCCTTTGTAAATTATTATCTTTGAAGCTTCAGGAAAAACACCCAAAAAAGTATATTTCAATCCCATGATGTTAAATAACGTTTCAAATGAGTCATGTTCTACTGGAATATTTCAAAGCTGATGAATATTATTTGTGTTCAAACTCACAAAATTTGTAGTCTATTTAATAGGCTATACTATACAGTTTCAACTACAGTACGTAAAACTAAAAATCTAGTAGAAATGGAACATGAATAGGATGAAATGAACTTTTTGCGTTTCTTACTGTACTAAGAGTCCCAGTTTCTCACATTGAAGCCCTTCTTGCATATCTAATGTAAGTTATGAGGAATATTTTCAAGTTCTCTCCGATTTTTAAAATGCATAATCCAAGCAAAAATATGTAGGTATATTGTTTTTATAGATACAAATAAATTGAGAATACATTTTATTTTCTCACCATGCTCTTCGAACTCATATCATCACAAGTTGTATTTAAATCAGAATTCAATTTGACATACAATCCTCTATTACATTACTGTATTCATTAATTGAAACACTAATAACATTGTATTGTAGACTATATTGTGGAAGTAGTTGTTGAATCAATAGTCCTACAGATGTTGTTATGAGTAATGAATTTACGATATCTGAATAAATAGATTAATTCAAACCTATGCCATCACTAATCGTGAGTAGAATTCATTATTTAAGCTTTGATCTAAATTGGGTTGGGCCCATTCCCCTGATGATATCACATACACCAACATACGGTACACATAATATTGATATATTCAGGAGAGAGATTACAATCTTGCCTTGTGAGTAATGTAATTATTATAATGCTCGAATAGTGTATCCTCGTCAAGTGTATTCCCTGAAATAATAATGGAGAATTACTCGAGACACAAACCCAATACATCTCCACAAACAACCAATATTCGAAAAACAATCAACGGTAAACCAATAAACTCGATTGTTAATTCACATACAATTCCAGTACTAGATTCCCTATATCGTCAGGTGCATGTTTTCATAGGACCATGATTGATAATGACAAACTGGATCCAATATTTCATTTTATTTCACCTATTCCGTGCAATGAAATTAATTTTAGTACATAATACCATGGACTAACCAAAAATAATGTTTTATCTGTGATATTACCATGAAATAATATGAAGATTTCAACGAGACTTACAGTGCGATTCATTTAATTTGACGCTTGGCGATTAGTAAACAGCTGATGTTACGCAGCTTTGCCACAATAATCCAAAGACTTTTTAAAGTCTTAAAGACCTTTAAAGTCTTTAAAAGACCTTTTTCAATAAGACCTTTTAAAGAAGACCTTTTTAAAATACCCTTTTAAAGACTTTGCTATAATCTGTGAGATTCAGCATTTGTAGGTTGAGTATTGTGTCAAAGCTGCGTAACATCAGCTCTTTACTGATGGGCAATCGTCAAATTAAATGAATCGCACTGTATATTCCACGGCTAACTCAACATTCATTGACACTCATCTCTTGTTCCAGAACGAAGTATGAGTTATTCGAACTAGTTCTTAACTGAGATAAACTACTGATGCAAATTTTTGAAACTACTCTTAGTATAATTTCATGAATGATGTATACAGAAAAGAGAAATGAAACAGCTATACTTTCCTAGTGAAAGGTGAAGATGAAAGAGGGAAGCAACCAGTATAGTATTGTACTAGATGATATGGATGCTAAAGAGATGCAAATAGTCTAGTTTCATAGTAGCAGGCAGGTACACATAGAAGAGACGTGACTCTAGCTCATCTGAAAAGAGAAGCAGCAAGTAATGAGACTGGCCAGGGTAAAAAATATGTAATGGAGTGTTGTCAGGTGGATGGGGATTCTCAACTCATTGAAGTCGAACAAAGTAGACTGCTTTTAGAACCTCGACAAAGAAGTTCTAAATAATTAAATTCTCTTCTTGAAATGGAACTCATCAAGAAAATTATACAGCTTTCATCAGCGTGCCTTGATGACAGGCTTCGTCCGCATTATCCATTTGCAATGATTAAGACTTGCAACCATTGATGGTCGGGCTCACTGATAATCTTCCTCGTTATCTCAAAAGAGGTAGAAAAAGAGGTAGATCGACTCAAAAAGGAATAGCGAGAGAAAGACGATCACGACGTGCTGTTTTTGATGAAAAATTGAGAATGTGATCGATAAACATTAAAGCATTCGCATATTACTCAGCACTTTTGAAATTTCTCAATCCCTTGCTCTTCCAAGTAATTTTTAAATCACTTGAATTATTTATGATAACTTGTTTCACAGACATGAATAATTATTATTTGTGATTGGATAATCAAATATTGCTCTCACTGATGCTATCTACGGCTGTAAGCAAAATATGAGTTTTTCAAATACAATTTAAACTTAAATATTATTGAATAGATAACTTAATCCTAGTCAATACAATTCATGCATAATCGCGCTCACCAAGAACGCCTTTTATTATTGTTTAAATACAAAATTGATCCATTTTCATTGAAGTTTTGAGAAATATTATGTAATCAAATAATATTCCAACCACAATAGGAAAAAATTGGGTGCTCTTGTCCTGAGCCAATCTAAATTGTTATTGAATAGGATTAGATTTGTTTGCAGCATGTACATTAAACATAATAGTTTTCAATTTGATCCAAAATAACAAGTTTCCCATTTGTAATTGAAAAAAGTATTCTAATTGTCTTTGATAATAGTTTTCAATTTTATCCAAAATAACAAGTTTCCCATTTGTTAACGGAAAAAACAAAATGATATTGCTAACCATGAAATTGGATCAATATTGCTATTGTGATATTACAACATGTTGGCTGTATAATAACAACATGTTGAGTTTTAATGAAAACTGTTTAAATAAGTTACAGGATGATAGAACCTAAAACAATGTTCAGCGTTGATGAATTTGACCACATTGTGTTTTGACTATAACATTGTTAACGTGCAATTTCAACAATGCGAGCATACATGCGGCTAATGTAATGCTTCAACTTGGGTGATTAAAATATGATGATGGATACGATGAATTTCATTAAATCTACTATGTTACATGGAAAGCCAAGAATTCATGAAACATAAAATTGTCCAGTTATGATTCTATCACAAATCAATAGTTGTAAAATTGCCTCTTCTGTTCATCCTAGGACTCTGCATCTCCTGGAATTATGGAAAAAATGATTCTACATTCTTTGATAGGGTAACTTGTAAAATTGATCTATTCAATTAATATTAGTCCTATAATATTTCCCTTGAATTTTGTCAAAGGTTGAGTTCAATATAATCTTACTTAGCTCAGGAAATATAATATCAAGTAGAGAGTTCGAGAGAGAGAGATTTAGATTTAGATTTATTACTTTATTTATGTATATAACGAATATGACGGCTTAAGTTCTAGATTGTAATAGTAAATATACAAATAATTATTCGTCAAATGTACATAAGCTTATAAATTATGCAATGAGAAGATGTAAAGCAAAAATATATTGATGATATAATAATTGTGAGTTATGATAATTATAGTTGTGTGTGAGAGAGAGAGAGAGAAAGAGAGTATGACAAAAGAAGTTTATTCAAAGTTACAATTCAGCTTAAGAAAGGTATAAGCATAACCTCATCACTTTGATCTCGACCTTTTTTGAGCCACGTACCTACCAATAGCAATCATTGGATAATATTTAATTTTTCTTAATTCATCTTATGGAGAAGCGATTGGATTGGAACACTTGGAATATATTGCTTGGAAGCATGGTGTAGTGCGCTAGCAGCAGTCGTCGAATTGAGGCAACAAACAAGTGAAACTAGTCTACACTCCTTTCTCGGCTAGCTTTGCAGAGGCCCTGGACCGAAAGCCTTGCCAACAGACAATGGAGATCAGAGTTTATTATCAGCATCTGAACAGGGAAAATATCAGACCGAACAAAGAACTGAAATCCCCTCATTTTCCACCGCCAGAGGATCTTTGCCGCACTCAATGGCTGGCCATGAACAATCCAAATCCACAGCGCAGCGCAGCGCAGACGTCTTATTGGCAGACACACTCATTTCGTCCTTCATCCGCATAATTCTGGTTTTCATCACTTGTTTAATACTTGAGTAAGTTCCAGAGATAGAGCTCTTGAAGATTTTTGATTGAATGCTTTATGATAGCATAAAGCATCTGCATTGCCAGATGAATACTGAGTATTTTATGTGATAAACAATCAATAAAAACAATTGGGCATTGGTATGCTTGGTTCAATGATATTTTCCAATAAAAAGACAATTTACTAAACGCGAGTACAGATCACATTGTGCAGCAATTGCAAAATGAATTTATATTTAATGATTCATTCCTCAAAACTTCGCAAATACAAAAAATATATAAGAAATACACTGCGAAAATGAATCATTTACAATAAAAAAACAAACAAATACATCAGAAATCACTTCCTCTAAGAGCAAGTTTGAGCTTGGGGAAGGAGATAACTATAGTACTAGAGTCTTCAAATTGGAAGATATAAGAAGGCTTTGAAATAATAAGGACATATTTATTGTACATAACTCACGCTTTGAAAAAGAACTCTAAAAAATTAAGAAATTATAATTGAAGAATAAGAACAGTAAAATGTTAAAGAGGATCAAATTAAAAGAGAAGCCTGGTGAGGATGATGAGGAGGAGGTGGAGGAGAAGGGGGAGTAGGATGAGGACTAGGATGAGATGAGGAGGAGGAGGAAGAAGAGGAGGAGGAGGAGGAGGACTGGGATGAGAGGAGGAGGAGGAGGAGGAGGAGAGGAGGGAGGAGGATAGGAGGAGGAGTAGGAGGAGAAGAAGAAGGTGGAGAAGGAGGAGAAGAAGGCGGTGTTGGAGGAAAAGGAGAGGAATAGAAAAATGAAGCATAAGGAATACATATGAGAAAATAGCAATGATTAGATATAGCCTAATTATTTAGTCATCAATACTACTGGAAAAATGATTCATTGATCGATTAGTCCAATATCCAAGAGAAAAATAGAGCACTATCCTACATTTGACAAGTTTTCTCAAGACTGTTCCTCCTCCACCGACATAAAAGTAACAGGATACGTTGCGGTGGGAGGGGAAGGGGTTATCTGTTCTTGTTTGTCTTATCTTGGCCGCTGCCAAGAGGGCAGGACCTAGGGGCTTGTTAGAGCTGTCAGTAGCCAGCTTCATTTTCTCTTGACATAAAAGATCGATGCTTGTAGTTGTACTGGACCATTCCGCGGCAGAAATGTCTGCACTGTGAGTGCGGAAGCTGGACGTCCACGTCCACTCTCAATGATTTGTTGACGTGCCTGGTCACTCTACACTTCTAGGCATCTATTCAGGCGGCATTGTTTCACTCCATGACACTTTCCTGGCACTGGCTTACTGCATTTTGACGTTCACTCAACTATGCATCATTGTCCATTGTTGAGGGCTGCTGTACAAGTAGAAATATGCCAATGCTCATTCTGAATAGCTTATTGTTGTGCCCACAAAACACAATCAGGACTTGAACAATAATATGCGAAATTATTGATTTGAGCCGTATCGGCCGTAGAACAACAATCGTATTAAAATAAATTATTCTCTCGTAAGTTATCACATCTAGTAAATAGTATGGGTATGGCTTGCAATGTTTGTAACTTTGCTTGCTGCTTTCACCATGTTACGGTGAATTATTCATTCAATGGGTCTGTGGATGTGACCAACAGAATCTGTCAATCAAATTTGTCTTTGAGAACTTGTTATGAAAACATAAAGGACCTATCACATTGAGTTGTGGGTTTTGAGCCACGAAGCAGGATATTCTATCAATATTAAAAGGATATTCTAGTCACAGTCTAGTCATAAATCCAGTGATTGTGAATGTGAATAAGATCTGTCAATGAAATCTGTCTTTGTAAATTTGCACTTTCCAAATTAGTGATGAAAAAACTAGGCCAATGTGGGAATCAACAACCATACGGTAATATGTGTAGACACAACCTAATATTGTTACTTTGAGGTTTTTCGTAAGAATAAATAAATGAAGAACCAATATAACTACAGTAATAAAAATGGGTTGTTGAAGAAATATTGAAGATTTTGTTATCTAGTGTAACACATTATAATTGTTTATTATAAAATTGTTCTAGGATTCCGATTATCAATAATGATTTTAAGTTAATTCTAGCCTTTCCAAGGGTAATGAGCCCACATTGATGAACATTTTCTATGTGGTACACTGTGAATTATCATACGAAGATTGGGATTTTTATTTCATATTTTGACACGAAAAACTTATCATTCTCATTCCAATGTGAACAACTACGTTTTTTGGAGTAATGTCTAGAGGGGAAAAATTGTACCAAACAGTGCTTGGACTGAACGCTGAGGATAGATTCATGTGTGGAAGAACAATAGGAAAGCCTTTTATGTTGCACACTCAATCAAAGTAGATTTCTCCTGAGCCCAATCAGCTTGAAAGGAAACATATCGAGCTCTCAGAACACCTGAAGCAAAACGTGGGGAACATCAGGTGTGTGGAGTGAGCATACCTTGGATTCTGTGTCAACTGGGAGCAATCTTCATCAACGATCAACTTCACCTCCCAACAGAATCTACCCTTAAAAGTCAAGATTTATAGAATGGTTCCTAAAATTGGGAAGAGAATCTAAAAGTCAGATTTGCAGAATGGTTTCTAAAACTGGGAAGAGAGTTACAATGAGTTATAAGAGAATCCAATAGATTTATAGAGTCGTGTACTACAAGGGTCTAGTTACATCTAAACTGTTATAAGTTCAGGAAATTTTACCGAATTTTAATGATCCGTATATACTGAATAATCTAACATAATCACTTGAAGTGGATGAAAGCGTAAAATATTAGACTGAGAATTCTATTATTCTTGAAAGTCTGAAATTAGTGAGAGTCACTATTGAGATTGTAGAGCTGTTCCATTTTAATTAAAATAAGAACACAAGAATTTTGACAATTCTACTATTTATTTGAGGTACAAGGACCATGGTTTCGTGGCCACAAGCTGATGATGTGGTCTGTGTGGCTACAATCTCAATAATGTGGCCTCTCAATAATCATCTTCAACTCATTCTGGACATCTTTTCCCTCTCAAAGCTACATTAAGTATGATTTTTGTAAACTTCAGTAAGCTGACTTGGGTGAAGAAGACTGGAAAATATACTGTATTTATTTAGAATGGAAACTTCACTTACCGGTATATACTTATGGATACGTCACATACTGTACCTACGTGATACACTGTCATTCACACTAATGTTGGGTTGCACAAACCAGGATCAACTACTTTCAATCAGGTGATCCCATTTCATTAGGATTGTGTTGTTTCTGGTTCAAAATTGGTGCAACCCAACATAAATTTTTGTTGAAATGGTGAATAAATATGATTTTCAAAGAATCAAAAAATTAAACACATTGCATTTTTGCATCATTGCTTGGATTGTTTTTTCCAAACTAGAGTATTGTATGAAGTGTATCTTTATTTTATAGTTTTTTTTAGGGAATTCATTTCAATTTCAGAAACAAATGTGAGTCGATAAAGGCTATAATCTATAAAGGAAAGAGGCAATAAGGTTTCAGTAAGCCTGCTTCAATATTGGAGCAATATCAACAACCATTATTTTAAACGTAAAGAGACATTCCGGAAATATGAAAAGTCATCCAATGTGGCACTGATTCAGGAGAAAAACGATATAATGGATAGAGTACATTGTTTCTTGAATGGCATAGGAAGACAAGGATCAGCACTTTTGGAAGAGGCATATTTTGTTTCTGGTTGACAGCGCGCTACCTTCGCAGTTTGATTTATATTCAGAGATGGTAGAGAGGGGGATGTAAGATTTGCTCAACATTTTCACCACGCTTTCTTCATCCCCATCTCGAGACAACTTACTTGCTACAGCTTACATGAGCAAAATGCTGCGCTATCAGACGCCTCTATTCTTCTGAACGTTCAAGCTGGTATGTAAACAAGGGGAATTTCAGGTGATATTCGGCAACTATGTTGACATTCATCAGGAACAGGTAACACGATGACAGTTGACAATTGAAATAGTTTTCATTCAGAGCTTGCTAACGAGATAAGGCATTTTGTTCTGGGTATGATAATTTTGTTCTAAATTGAATAATTGTGATAATTTTGGCTTTTATAGGTGCCAAAAAAATGACTGAACAAAATTATGTTCATTTGAAACGGAAATTTAGACGCAGCCTCAACATTAGAAGTTTGATGTGGGACTAAATGGAGGAATAAAAGAAGTTTTTGGCGATTGCAAGTTTTTATTTCCTAAATATTGTATATTTGTTTGACTGATCTAGACAACAATAATAATTTACCTTATTAAACTTACTATTCTATACTAATCACTCCAAAAATACACTTATTCATTATTATTCACGAGTATAGCAATTGGAATCACCACTGAATTGATTTAATACTCTATGACAATATGTATAAGTAATGTTGAAGTAACATGATTTTTGAACCAAGATGTGAAAAACTCTAAATAAACTTCACTCCTTATGAACTGCAATAATTTTCTATCTCAAGTAACATCATAAAGATAAGTTAGCTAGATTTTTGACTAGAAATTGAAGTTAGTTACAATATCAGTAATTTTATAGCTCAAATACAACATGGAAGAAACTTTAGAGAGAAGCATGAAAATATTTCTTCATGACAAGTACAGATGAATTTCCTCTCCTTTTCCCTCCTTTCACTAATATTTTCACCAGCCTTGCAAATTTTATGAACATATTTTCTGATCCTGAAGTGATATCAGCAACTAAATATAGCAGATACAGATTAACAAACCAGCATTTCAAATCCAGTATCTGTTCGATAAGAATCGATTCGAAATTCTCTTTGAAAGGTTTTCATTCTGCTACGTATTAATAATTCAACAGATAAACAATATTTATAAAACTGATCAAAGATTATTTTCGCCTTTGTTCGCTAATGTGTACTCTTTCCAATTGAGTTGCACTCACATAGATTATTCATCCATTCGAATGAAATTACAAAAGGTATTTTTACGTAACTATTGTTCTTGCAGATTCATTGAAATTAATTTCGTGATGCGATTGAGTTGTTAAGAGCAAAGCAAAAACAATCGCACATTAAAGCATACAGATATGCGCATAATATGTGCAATGAGTAGTGCTCTGAAAACCGATAAATTATCAATATCAATGTTCACGCATAATATCGGCGGATTTTGCAACTAACCTGTGGCACACCGGTGGCTACTTTCTATTCTGCAACATGTTCCATCAAGTTTGTGGAACATGCTTCAACAAGTCTGCGTAACGTATTCGGTAGATTTTTTGATAGTTTTTGATAGATTTGAGGCGGTAGAAATTGTATTAATTACACTAATGCAAATCACGGATGGAGCTGTGAAAAGTCTTGGAATACTCATTTCATACTTATTTTATTGCTCTGATATTCAAAATAATGACTGTGTTGATGAATCAAGTTGATTCGTGAAGACATGATGTGTGCTATGTTATAGGTACTTGATTGAAAAGTGAGCGAACTAAATACGGACAATACGTATCAGAAAAAATAATGGAATCAATTCGATGTTTTAGCACAAAAACAATTGTCTGCTAGCCATACCATGGAGTTTGTAATTTCTATAATAAAATCTTCAGCCAGAAGAAGTCTGATCATAGCCGAAGCCAGTAGAAGTCTGATTACAATTTTACACTTTGATGGGAAAAGTTGAAATTTAAAATCCATCAACTGATACCTCCTTAAATTAGTTTCAAAGCAAGTTTATAGCTGCTTGAATATCGTGAATCAAGCCAACTTATCTCTTATTTCTATTTCTTTCTGGTTATCATTAATGCTGATTGAAAAGTTGTCGAATCAATCAGGCTCATTCAGATGATTAAAAACGATTTTCAGTGATTTTCAGATTTTCAGATCAGATGATCAGTACGATTAAAAACAATGCAATGACCTTTTATGTATGGGAACACGATTGTTTAGATAAGCAACGGGCAATTTCATCATGGAATAAGTTTGATGGAGAATGAAATTGCGACTAGGAATTGGTCTTTTGGGAGCAAGACAGCTGCAAATTCAAGATCTATCTTCCAAGTAAGTTGGCCAATGGGAAATGCGATGCTCAACTGCTCCTAATGGGGTTGCATTGCAAGTCAACAACAATACGATTACTGGCAAGGGACACATTGACCGTGAGAAATAAATTGCTAAGCATACATTTTTTAATTTGATAGGGGGAAAATAATCATACAATCAAGTGAAACATGGTTTGAAATTTATGATAAATTCTATCACAGAATGAGGAACAAGTCAACCTCTACAATCACAATGGAGAGCTGAAAAATTGTTACTTTGTTACTGTATTATGAAATATAAGGCTACTTATTTATTATCACTACATCACCTTGTAGATACATTCAACATGCCCTTGAAGATTTTAACTGGATCGTTACTGACCTGCAAAGAGAAAAACCATTATTAGTGTCTCTCAACAACAATATAATATTATAAAGAAATGGAAATATAATTACATTCAAAATTTACAAAAAATAAAGGTTTCATAGAGCTGATGATAAATAATTAATTATTTAAAGTCTTAATAATCATTGATCATTGGGGCGGACTCCCCAGGCAGTTATCGTTACCAACAGGAATAATATTTGTTATTAGTTCTTTGCATCAGTTCAATTCAATGTTTCTATTATCTTGTCGTTTCCGAAATGAGACTTTATTTGAAGAGAAATGGAGCAATCTTACTCCATCACTGGTTCTGCAATGCTTTTTTGGAACTAGAAAATTCTAGTCGTTTTCATAGTTCTCTAAAAATTATGAAAGATAAGATCACGAGTCAAGAAGTACTACTTCACATATAGAACCAGCTCGATCATTTTGCTCAGGCATTTGAATTGGAAAGGGATTATTGACACCAGATCTCTTTGCAATTTTGAAAGTACAGGGTGATCGTAAAGTCGCGCAACCCAATGTTTGAAGCCGTGTAGGAATGACAGGTAAATTTGTAAAGTATGATTTGCATATGGTAATTTTTCGTCCAGTAGTACAGCAGGTGGCTGCACTGCCAGATCACGCCATCGGGCGAGAATTAGCCAGAAATCAGTTTGTTTGTTCAGTTCAAGCCGCAATGTCTTTTACGCAAGAACAACGTATTTCTATCGTTTCGAGTTACTGTGAATCGAAATCCTACGCAAAGTGTCAAGAACATTTCTTCAATGCCTTTCCAGATACTAAAGTACCAAACAAATCGACCATATATATTATGTCGTTTGTTTCATCTTTTTCGGGATACAGGTAGCGTGAATGATCATAATCGTACCGGCCGACCAAGTGTTTTGACTGACGACAGACTGCAGACGATAAGTGAAACGTTCATTCGTTCTCCAAAAAAAGTCTCTTCATAAACTTTGAAAGAAAAATCAATAACACATTACAGCTTTTTAAGACTGTTATCATTTTGGGTTGCGCGACTTTACGATCACCCTGTATGAGAATTAATCGATGAATATGGAAAGGAGTGCCTTCCAGAGTACAAGCTTTGCTTTTCCAGAAGAGCTCACTATTTTTACATATTATAAAACTTTCATTGATTTATTATTTTTATTCTACATCAAGAATTATTTTAGTTCAAAAGAGAAGTATTGTTCAATTGTAAAATAAAGAAAAAGGCAATAAATTTGATTTGATTTGAGCCTGCCTGCCTGCATTACACAGAGGGTGAATTCTTATACGCTTTGAAGATTTGAATTTATTGGCAATCCAGTTGCCTTATGAATGCCAGTATGAATGTAAAAGCTATTCAGTTGTGAGCTGTGTACGTGATGGGCCGGTACGTTTCCTCTAGATCTAGTTCCTCTCTTTCACTCGTTTTAAAGTTTTAAACTAAAAACTTATACTCTACCATATTATACAGACTAACTTCGATTGGTCTTGTCGATGGTAATAACACTAAGGCTAGGCGTACACCGGTTAGTCAAGACAAGACAAGACGAGATTAGTCACGTTTAGTCACAGTAATTCACATAGTTGCTTATGAAGCAGCACACACTGATGCAATGACTAATCGGTGTGTGTTGCTTCATAAGCAACTATGTGAAGTACTGTGACTAAACGTGACTAATCTTGTCTTGTCTTGTCTTGACTAACCGGTGTACGCCTAGCCTAACACACAGATAAACATGGACAGAGCACGCAATAGGGTTCTTATTTTCATAATAGTGATCGGAATCATCATTACTCTCATATGTTCTAGAGCGGCTATGTTCTAGAGAAGTCCCACAGCTCAGTGAATCTTGATACATGACTGAATCAGATTTCCATTAAGATCCCACAGGATTTCCACAGGAGATAATGTATAATGGAGTTGAACGCTATCGACTGACGAGTAAAAGGAAACATGAGGTCATGATAAGATGTTGGTGGTGGGTTAGTTAGTTGGTGCTGCTTGTTATGAGGAATGGGAGCACGTGTGTATTGTGATGTGGGAGGGGGGGGACAGGAAAGGGGGGTCAACCGAACGGGGTCCCAATTGGTGAGTCGTACACTCTATACACTCCCCCTCCCTCCTGCTCACAATCCCTGCACCAGACGATGCATCACATCTGCATATTACTGCATCACATTGCCCCCCCCCCTCATAGTGACCCCCCTCCTACACGGTAACTCTTTACTATATCACAGCCTATTACACACAAAATGCATTTGCATTAATGTCGCACAGGTCATGACTGTAGTCATCGCTGCAGTGGTGTGAAGCAGAGAAGTGCTTCATCCCCGAAATAGCCGTCACTCCATATCCGTCCGTCTGTTCGGTCCTCTCCTCTCTCAGAATTCGGGTCGATACTCAGCGCATCAGTCTAGAGTATATTTAAACCGCCGCTATCTGCCCAGCATCAGGCCAGTACTCAATTCTCCAAGTACAGCCGCTGACGTGGTAGCCAACAATAGGCTTCTATCCACTAGTTGAAAGATAGATCACAAGAATGAGTTATTGAAACAGACAACCTTTCAGGAACAACTGTATTGGAATTGATTTTTTTGTCATCAAACATAGCTGATATACATAAATCGATATTTAAAATAACAACTGTATTGGAATTGATTTTTTTGTCATCGAACATAGCTGATATACATAAATCGATATTTAAATGATTGATAGCTTGATAGCTAATTTTTGACGTACAGTCAATATGCAGTAAATAAAATAATCTGAGTTTAATGAAATTGGATTAACAAGTTTGTGAGGATGAATTATGACTGAATCAATATTAAATGAGGTTAAATGTTTTGAAAATGAATTCGAATTGCTATGCTTTTATGTTTCGGAAAACAATAAAGAAACCTGAATTAAAATCCAATCTAGATTTTAATTCACCAATACTTAAATGTTTAACCGTGGGGGAGACCTTCGACCACGTATAGAATAGACATGGTCCATGCTATAAATGTTGAAATTGTTGAAGCCAACATGAATTGGATGATTTGGAGCAAATCATTATAGTCAAAACTATACGAGCGCTCTTGGAGCAAGACCACAAGTCAAAACTATACAAGCGTTCTTCCATTTCTTATTTTAGTGGCGCCGACTTCGGGAGGCAAGGCACTTTCTTGCCCCCCCCCCCCCGCCAATAATTACTCTGGGGGGCAATGCATGTATTTTGTTCTGCCCCTATTTCGGTAGAGTAGCTCTTGATAGTTTTCTCAATTTTACCAAGGATAGTGTAGTCGTGCATATTTGACATGTGATTAGCTGAAATAATCTTGTCTCACTCGCTCTTACTCTCTCTGACCCAAAGCTTTGGGGCACAGCAGTAAAGATGCTTGCTTCAAAAACTTCTGATGTGAAGATAGAGAAGACAGCGTCTATTCTATACATGGTCGAAGGGGGAGACTATACAAGTTAATAGTTGATTGCAAATCATAATCTGTATTTTGAGAATATTTCAATTCATTTTTTTTGAAAACACTCTAGTATTACTCTCTTGTAGTTCTCTGACTCTTATTTCCAGCTGTGAATGGGGAGAAACTGAATGTAATCGGAATCCCACTTTTGTGTTTCCAAATTCAGAAAAATAAGGAATACTACTTGAGATAATAATTGATGTTACGGAAGTTAGTAGTGACTGCGTTACATTTTTCATTCAATCTATTGTAGAAATAAATGGAGAAAGATACAAGGCAACACTGTCACCATGTGAAAATTTGCTAATTGGAAAGGATGATGAGGAAGGAAAATACGTCAATGAGACGATAGCATCAAATACAATGCTGCATGATTTCAAGTTATCGTAATATCATAGTCTATGTAGAATAAAACATCTATCCAATTAAGAATTATTAGAAAATTTAATTTATTCATTCGATCATTCCATTTTCTTCCATCATGATAATATAACCTCTAGTTTTTGTAGAATGTTGTTGAGTGAGCTTCAAAATAAAATAAAAAGATAATCTTCTTTATGCATTGATAGAAGTTTACGTGTCCTTGTATATACACGACAGAATAAGGAGGCTTACTTCCTGTGAGTACTGAATAAATGAGAAAATATTGGATAAAGTTGCAATTGACAGATTTATTACTCCAGAGAAGGCGACCCAACCCTTTTTGTCTTCAGAGTCTGGCGTGACTTAAGAGATACATCTTCTTCCTGCTTTTTTGCTGTCTGAAATTTATCTGAAAAGTTTTACCACCTTCCAGAAAAATTCTGCTTGAAAAAACAAGGCGTGACTGGATGTAATAAGTTTTAGGTTTACATTTAATTGGGGTTCACCTCATGATTGTAAAATGGACTGGGCCCACGTTAATTGGCCTGCCAATCATTTTTTAAATCCTATGAGAGTCGAATGGAGAGCTTTAGAGATGAAATAAATGTGATAAAACCTACATAGATGGCGAAATAATCTCAGGCTCATATCATAAAATAAAGATTTTTTTATGGTTTTTATTTTTTGAACAGCAAAAGATTTATGAAAAACAATTCTTGGTAGTCTTTCGTCATCATCCTCTATCAAGGATTAGGCAAGAGTTCCTCTTCCAACTTCGAAATTTCGTTCTCAGTTCTTTAAAACTCATTAGAAAGAACGGGAATAGATAAATAATTGAACAAAATCAATCTGACTTCGCCAAATTATTTAATCGTGAAAATAGCTTCGACTCTATTGTAAAGTTAGAAAGTTTCCTTTTAATAGTTTATTATATAATAGTGTAAATAGTTTTTTAGAATGCTTAAAAGTGATGCTACTTTAGAATTACTATAGAAAAATGCTACTTTCAAAGAATTGCCAAAAACGACTGAAGAAGATCTTCTGGACCTTCTTTGAATCTAGATCAGAACCTCTGCTACAATCTTAATAAGTGACAATCAAATTTTTCATCACTCCAAATTATCACTGTAGAAAATCAGAGATATAATTACTACTAATAAAAACTGGAATTATTTTTGCTTGATGATTCATCATCTGGACTCTGGTGGTTGTTACGGATATGCCAATTAATTAGCAATTATCGATTGTGAACAATTTTTCTGTGTTTGATACGAGGCGACGCGTGTTTTGTTCCTGCTACATGTTTTGATCCAATAAACTGGTGGAAATAGTTGGGTAGGAGCATTTTGGCGATGATTACGAGGTGGCTCAAAGTGCTGCAGATTATTATCAAAAAATATTGTTCGCATGCGACAGTTATCTAGGATATTGATAAAACGACCACAATTTAAGTTGAGGGATAAACCATACCACGCCAATACGCTACTTATTGCACAGTGCTGCATTGGGCATCACGTATAATATTTGTATTATCACTGTGATATTATCCACCAATTTATTTCATGATATGAAGTGCCGCATTAAGTTTTTCCCTCATTTGGATGGGGAGGTGGGGCTGGTGAAGGAGGTTTGGGCCCTCAAAATTTGATATTTTATCTGCTGTTTTAACGTTTTGATATTTCCTGCAAACCAAAACGGAGGAGGAGGAAGTTGAACTACAAAATTTAAATCTTTTAATATACCGAATTTGAAGGTTGGATACTTCTCCAATGAGTTTTAAAAATTATGGAAAAAAACAAGCATGCATTGAGTTTAATTTTAAGTTTGCTGATTTTAATTTGCCAACTTCAACTTGAACCTTTTTAAACTTTGGATTTTGCTAAATTTGTTTCACTTTGTAACTTTGATTTTTGTTTGCTTTTAATAAAGTTTTAGTTAATTTAAATTTGCCAACTTTTCAACTAGAACTTTTCAAAACTTTGACTTTTGCTAAATATGTTCTACTTTGTATTTGTTTGCTTTCAGGAAAGTTTTAGTTAGTTTTGATTTGCAACATCAATTTGAAATTTTAAACTTTGACTTTTGCTAAATTTGTTTTACTTTGTATTTTTAATTGTTTTGTTTGCTTTCTAATTAATCAATGAAGATTATTTTCTTCGTTTGAGTTGGATCATATTATTTACGATGATGAGTTGGACCCACAATTTTTTTGGTAGGTTCAAAATCACAAGGAAATGATTTTTAAAAAGTAAATAATAGAAGAGTCAATGCTTCTGGCCAAAGCAAAGTGGTCAGGTGCAGACAGATCCGCGCACTAATGATTGCGTACTGCCGGGAGGACTCGTCCTGCTGAAAAGGACAATTTTTGTTTTTTTCATGTAGAGGCTCTGTCCTTCCAGCAGGACGTGAACCCGTGTACAAAAGTACTTCCGGAAGCCCCTTCTGGCAGGACAAGTGCTTGTACGTTCTATCATTAAGAGAAGATCTAGGTGGTCTATAGGATAGCGACTCTGCCTTCCACGCAGAATTCTCGGGTTCGATTCCCGAGACAGGTGTAAAATTTTTTTGACAACTTTCAGCATTGATTAGTAGTGTGATTATTATCACTCTTTAAAAATTAGTATATTGCAGATTTCTTTTTAATTTTCCATCAATAAAGCGAGTGGATATAGATATTTTCATAAACGTGACATTTTTTTCGTGGGGGGGTGGTGATATGAAGGAAAGATTGAAAATTTAGAAGAGGGGAAGGGTGACATGAAGGGGTTATTTGAGGTGACATGAAGGAGGGAAATTTAGGGGGTGAAATTTTTTGGAGGGGGGTTACATGAAGGGGGCCAATTATTGGGGGAAGAGGGGGGTGACATTTGGTGGGAAAGAGGGGGTTGACTTGAAGGGGGATTTGTAGAGGAATGAAGGGGGGGCATTTGGGGGTGTCATGAAGGGGGAACATTTGGGGGGGGGGAAGAGGGGGATACGAAGTTCGCCGGGACAGCTAGTTTATTATATAATAGTGTAAATAGTTTTTTAGAATGCTTAAAAGTGATGCTACTTTAGAATCACTATAGAAAAATGCTACTTTCAAAGAATTGCCAAAAACGACTGAAGAAGATCTTCTAGATCTTCTTTGAATCTAGATCAGAACCTCTGCTACAATCTTAATAAGTGACAATCAAATTTTTCATCACTCCAAATTATCACGGTAGAAAATCAGAGATATAATTACTACTAATAAAAACTGGAATTATTTTTGCTTGATGATTCATCATCTGGACTCTGGTGGTTGTTACTGAAATGCCAATTAATTAGCAATTATCGATTGTGAACAATTTTTCTGTGTTTGATACAAAGAGATTATCAGTATAACCAGAGGGCATCGCAAAAAATAGATATTACTTTGAAGAAACAACTCTTCTTTGGCTGCAATCAATAACAGCTAATTAGTGATAAAAGCGTTTTCGTTTTTCGTTTTGATATATTCATTCAATCCTGATTATTTTCCATCGACGTCCACGATCACTTGAATGTCATAGGAATAAGATTGGTGGAGGTGGGAGGGAGAAGCTGCCTTGTATCGTCGGTTTGGCTCGGTAATTGGAACGGTACTGACGGTGTTGAAGAGGACTCAGAGGGAAATAAAAAGAGAGAGATGAAGGAAGAGTGTGTGTGTGTTCACGGGCTCGTTCGGAAAAATGAGATGGAATCGGTGGTGGAAAAATGCCCCGGGGGAGAGAACTGTTCCCCTTTGCCCATTCACGGCAGAGAGCCAACCAGCCATGAATAGCGCCAATGCCACTGCTCGTATAAGCACAGGAGCCCAGCTCAGCTCTGGGAGCATCCCTACACACATATGTGGGGATGCACACAGCGTTTTAATTAATACACAACCCCCTCTCCTTGCACATTTTCAAGCTATAAATTTTTTATTGGTGGTAACAATTTATTCCCTTTTTTATTTTCGAGTCCCTATTATAAACGTACCCGGTCAGTCACTGATTTTCTGCTAGGTAGGACAGAATATTTTTCAGTTGACAACATTTTTCCGTTGGAGAAATCATGTTGTCCAAAATCCTACACCTGTTCTAGAAATGAGCAAGAGAATAAGAAAGAGTATTGATCTATTATTACTTTTGACAAGGAAGGGATATTTTTCTCGATTTCGGCTAAAAATTTCGCATCTTGTGCTTTAATATACTGTTGATGTACATCAAACTATAATTATAAACTATTGATATATTAATTTATTATAATATATCATACATAATGGATAATTATTATTATACTATCAAATTTGCAGTTACAATCGATTCCAGAGGTTTGATTTTATTTGTTGACAGTTCCCTATGTAATGAGTGAAACAACATAATAAGAGCCCATTGCATTAGTCACATCACATATGGGTATATGAATAATTCATGGATGTATAATTTTGGAAAAACAAGAATCCCCATTGTACTACAATTATATGAAATGGTTTTAGAAACAAGACAGAGTACTCAATTTTTTCTTGGATACCCACAGCCCATAGCTTCCATCTAGAGGGCCACGAGCTAAAAACCCTGCACCTATACGTCAGTAGAAATGTGCAAGAGAATAAGAAACAGTATTGATCTAAGATCACTATTCACAACAAAGGGATATTTTTCTCGAACTGTCATGAGTTTGAAAAGTTTCCATTAATCGCAACCTAGCATGCCTTTCGTATGGAATGGATGACGTTGATTCGAGTGTTTTCCGGGCGGGGGTCGGGGAGTTGGGCTTGGGGTTGGGGCGCAGCAAGGCAAGTTTGCTTATGACAGGTGACATTCGAAAATGGGGGAACACTTTCTGGTGCGACAGAAATGAGAAATATTCTCTCTTCAGTGTAGATTTCTCACAGAATCGAGTTTCACGGATTTCTTCGCGATAGGACAGAATAAATATTCGATTTGGAGATTGCTATTTTCCGGTTGAGACGTAAAAAACTCGATTTACCGGAACAGGCAACGGAAGTTACGTTCACATATACGGGGCGCTGCAGTAATGCTTAAAAGCGGAATAGGAAATAATGTGGAAAAGCTCGACTAAGGAGAAGTCGATTCAGGTCATGGAAGCCGAGTAAGAAGTGTTGGCTGAAGAAAATAGAAAGAGCAGGAAAAAGGCTTTGGCATTGTCTGTTTCAATTTCTCTCCAGGAAAGACCGTTCATGAATATTTTAAGACGAAATAGAAGGACAAAATGACACACAGACACAACAAGCACCAACACACGCACACGTGCAGCAGTGAGTCTGAGTGAAACTCGAGAAAAGAACAGTATTCTCTTGCTCGTTTTGCCTCATTCGTTGGAGCCCACTCCCTTACAAGTGTTTAAGGGTTTAGGCCGTGAGTTTTGATTTCTTGAGGCGGAGTGCGTGCATGCGGTGCGCCCTGCCCAATCTCAGCGCCTCTCTCAAATTGAAAGCTCGGCCAGGCTGTCACGCAATCTTATTTATTTCCTACACAAAGTGCAAATAATGAGCCAAGACAATATAACAAAATCGGCACAATTCTGTTTCGATTTCCGTTTGCTTCGCTTTCAAGCCCAAGCGTTCACTATTGAAGCTTATACTGTTTTTTATTTTGAAGACTCGAATCGGAAAACGATTTCTGTACAACACAGTTCGAGTTTTTACGAGTTAGATTCAGTTCTTGTTATTATTGATTTTATTACATAGTCACCAACGAACAAAGGGTACAAAACAGCCTAGAGGTAATTATATGCTTGGAAAAATTTAATAGATGAATATTCAAGTGAAAATTTACAATTTGTGAAAGTAAATTGACATATCAGCAATGAAGAATTATTGAAATGAAGATTATCAGAAAAGATAATAGTTTTATTTATTATTATTAATAACAATATATTATACTCAATAATCATTGAGTATAATAAGTAATTGGTTGCTAAGTAATCATGTGGTTAAGTAACAAACATTCAAGACCGCTCTCGGATGGGTGACCGACACAAAAAATTGTGCAATTAGGCGAGGTGGAACCTACCCGTAAGGGTCTCCCCACCGATGAAAAGCCATACGATAAATAAATAAATAAAATAATAATTAACAACTATAGATTATTTTCATACAATAATATTAACTATTCTATTATTCAAACGGCTTAATTAGACAGATAAAGGTTCATCGAGTATTGAATTCTGATTATTATCTCGCCGATGATGCTTATCACAGTAAGACTGAATTATTACAGTAAACCGGTGAGGCTTTACTGTGTTTTCAGCATTTTGCTGTGAGGCAAAATTTAATTCTAAATATATTTCAACAAATTTCCGCACATTGAATGTAGAAGACCGAAATCACTAAAGTCGTGTCTTGTCTCGCTTCAGTGTCTCTCCAGTCTAAGCACTCAAAAACTTCTCTAGCATTGATACAATGATAGACATTATTTATCATGGAATGAATATGAGTTTGAAGTGTAGGCATCGATTATCATGAACACGCATAACTTAAATCATACCACATAAGGTACATTTCATCAAATGCCACAGTCAGCACACTCGGTTTGATTATTCCATAAGTCAATTTATTTCCAGATAACAATAATATTATCATAAACCAACTCCACAGTAATCCACACTTGTCATTGCTGATATGTATCAGTCGAAACAATGCCCCAGTAAATTAATTTCAATGAGTGTTGAATTGAATTCCCATGTTTACTAGTCCATTGCAGCAACTGTCGACTTTGACGCAACCGTCAAACAATCGGTCTGAATCATCGCACACTAATCACTTCGTTCTCTTGACCACACCCAATTTGCTGCATATACATTTTAATGAGCTCTGAAGACATAACTAGACCGTAGCTAACTGTAATGATCATCACATCAAGTTTTGCGGGGAGTGGCTGGTTATACATTTTTGTGGAGTAATTGGTTGTTAATTCTCTTTTCGAAATTAACTTGATATGTAACTTTCTCTCTCTTCGAGCACCGAATTTATATTATCATCTTCGATAGCTGAGTTAATGATATTTTGATATTTGAGAGTGGTTCATATTGATACAGCATTAATTTAAACGATGACAATGCATGTGAATATTTCGACATTGACAATGAATTTTGTGTGAGTTACTTTCATACAGCGTATGAAATTGTTTGTATTATTATGTATGTAATCGTATGTATTATTACTTGTGAAAAAACTTTTCGAGGAGATAATAATCAATTTTGCTTTCTACTTATTTTTAGATTCCAATATTAACTTTTTGTTGTAACTCATATAATTTTTACTTATGCGACGCAGAAAATATGAAATGACAAAAACTGAAAACCTGAAGAAAAAATTCAATCAGTCTTGAAAATTCCATAAGTTAAATTCAATACATTAGATCTATGATGATTATAGTGCTTTATCCTTGAAGACTTCTGAGTACAGAAACAGCACCCCACAACATTCCGAGCTATCCAATCACACACCTGCAACGTTGCCAATACGCACACTTCTATAATAGTGATAAACATATGTTTAATTTCTGATCATCTGCTCTAATTAGAAATCATCAAAGTTAACACACCGAGTCGTGATATTAGACTGAAATTTCGGTTTAATACGCATGCGTGCACAGGTGATTGAACAGTACACAATATGACAACATTGCCGGGCATTCCAATTGGATAACGCACCAAGCTGGCCTGTTGCCTTCAAGGATAAAAAGCACTATAGAAAAACCAATGTTATTATAATCAGTAACTACGGTAACTGTAATCGAGTAATCGTACTCAAGACCTCCCCTAGCACGATTGATATTACTGCATTCCAATTCAACTTGTACAGAACTAATTTAACTAGTTACTAAGTTTGAGGTTGATGCAGCTATATATTGTGTTTGAATAAGAGGCAAAATACATGGTTTGCTGTTACTTGGTGTGATTTAGTGTGTGATACTGATCGAGTATGATAAATAATAATCGGCCAGGAAATGGAGACAGCATCATAATCATTTAGAGTGAATAACGCGTTTAGTTGGCGAGGAAGTGTGGCGTTGGGAGCCATCCGAAATCCCATCAAACTCCACAACAAAACCGAACAACAAAGATTTGGGCAAACACTATTTAAGTTAATCTCATTTACGAAGACGTAGCTCGCTAACTTCGAGCGGCTAACCACGCTTCACTTGAACTTTGGTCGATCCAGGAGGTGGAATTCATTCAGCCTTGACTTGCTCACAATTTCCCTCTCACTTGTCGGTATGAATGCAGGCATTACGCATTGTTAAAGGCGGCTGACTCACTACAGAGCGGTTCACTTCATCAAATAAAGGACCGAGTTGTAGTGAATGAGTTGGGAGCGAAGATGTTTACACTTGATTTCTGCCTTCCGTTTCCCATTCATTAGAACTCATCGAGACATGTGAAATGATATTCGCACTCGAACGACTTTTCCTGTAAGGTAGCCTCTCTTTGTTGCAGTACACCGTAGAAGACAGATTGTTAATCTATTATTGATTCAAGTTTTTTTTAAATTCGTTAATTGCATACAGTTTTTGAAGAATCTATTCATTTTACTGTAAGGTAGTCTCTTTGTACTAGTACACCACTGAAAACAGTTTGTAAATGTATTATTGATTCAATTAATATTGTATTTATCAATTAATTGATTGCATACAGTTTTTAAAAAATAACTTAGTTCTCTATTTTTATTGATAGTTCTTTTTAAACCTTCTATTCATTAGTTCATCACCGGAAATGATTTATAACTATTATTATTCCATAATTATAACCATAATAATTTATTCATCTTTTACTAGGAAGATTAGGTTGTCCAGAATCGGAAAAAATTATGGCCACTTTATAGTAGGCTAGTAAGTAAACTTCCAAGTATTCTATTTGAGAACAAAGTTCACTGCAGTCGGTCTGTGTCAAATAAGCAGATGATTATTTCGAATGAGATGAAAAGTTGAATGAAAAAATGACGGCTACTCAATTTTCAACCTTAGAAGATCGTAATTTTTCAAAGTTATCAAAAAAAATCTAAATCAGTTGGGAATGAGATTTTCTGGGTTACTAGCATTGCCGCATTGCAGTTGCAATAAAATATCAAGCCTTGAGTAGGAGATGTGTGAATAATTACAGATTGTTTGCTCAGTGTGAATGCATCAACCGTGTCCTGTTCTGAGCTGTGTCATATCAATAAGCAATAAGCCGAACCAGGCAGGCTTCCATGAGAACTCGTTGGTATAAATGAAATATCAGTTGCTGGCTTCGGTGGGGTATTTGGATTGCAATTGAGCTTCACTTGGCAGCTCAAACCCTGCAGCTGCAGAAGGTGTAAAGGATGATGCAGTCTGGTTGAGTCAGGTTGTAAAGCAGGCTGTAAACTAGTGGCAGAGGCATTCCAAGCATCCATCCACCGAACTGCTAAGCAGCTTAGAGACGCCTTACCGCTCTGCGCCATTTTTCACACAAAACAACTTTGTCCTCGGTGGCCTGAAATTATCTCTTCAACAAGAATGTAAATTATTTAAGCGTCTTATAATCTCGGTTTTTCCCGACATTCCAGCACAGCAGCTAGAGAGAACAAGATTGAAATTCGGCATGCGGAAAAAGAAATTCCTTTTTTCTCACGCGAGGGAAACTTGGAAGATTAATGGTCACTGTGTGCTCCGGCATGTAATGTCGTGAAAACGTTCCGCACCAAATTGCTTCTTCACTGCAATGAGGTGCGCCACACATTTTTGAGCACTTCATTAATTGGGTGCTGGCCTCATCACCACACACCATCAACCATCACTTCTCCATCTATCCATCTATTATGAAAATATACAGGAGACGAAAACACAAATTCTCCTCTATTTGTACAATTCAATCGATTTTGTGATTGATTATTCAAGATTTGTTGTTATAAGAGGTAACAGAAACACGAATTCCCCTCTTTTTTGTACAATTCAGTTCGATTTTGTGGATGATCATTCAAGATTTGTTTTCATACGAGGTAACAGAAACACGAATTCCTCTCTTTATTGTACAATTCAATTAGATTTTATGATTGATTATTCAAGATTTGATATTCCAGATTATTCAATCTTTGAATCTAATGATGTTCTGTGGTTCAAAATCGTTTTGTCTTTTCATTATTGAATTATCAATCAGTCTATGTAATAAATTACGTCTATTATTACGAATCACATCCTCTAGTCTCGCATTGACTCCTTTTAGATGTTGACATAATTATATTATACCATGAAAAATATTGAAATACATCCATTCAATTCTTCATACATTTGTTTTTATAAAAAATCATTTTTAATGTAAAACGTAATCATTTTCATTGTTAAACACTAAATTAAATCATTTTTTTAATGAAAAATTAAATATTTATTGCAATTCAATATTTGACTTTAAGCAAATTTTCAAAGTCAATAAAAAAACATTTTTCTTCTGAAATATTATTGCCTCACAATATTCATAAAATTTGTTTTGAATCATGTGAAAAGTGAGGGAAGCTTGGAATTGGAAGAAGATTCATTACCATTGTTCTTTGTTGAATTGAGAAATAGTTACGAAGATTCATTGATTTTGTACATAGTGAATGATGGATGGGGAAATATATTATTTGAAATACAGTTCTAAACTCACATGTATTATACATGTGATCTAGTATTGGAACTTTAAGAAAATTGACTTATACATCAACTCATTTTTCGATTTACCTGCCAGCAACTCTCTCATGGAATAATTTATGTTACATGAGTCCATGCAAATTAATGTTTACTTAGATGTTCATGTTAGGAACTTGACACGAGCACGAGTAATTGGAAAACTTATAATTCTGTTTGATTTTTCTTTGCCTGAGTCTGCATTCTTCATTTTCTCAAAATTTCATCAAGTAATCAGGGCCTGATATTCCTCCGGTTGAATTCACTCACTGGTGCACGCTCAGATTGTGTCTACAAGCGATTACAGCGCTGAACTTGCTCAAGAATAGATGAGGGAAGGAGACGCTCAAACTTTGCTGCTCCTACGGGCAAGTTCAAGTCGACTAACAAAGTCGAGATCGAAATTAAGTTCAACTTCCTGTACTGAAAGCATCTGACCAATCTGTTGTTCTTATGCTGTTGCCCTACTCCCGACTCCCAATCCTCATTCCGAATCTTCGGAGAGGTTTTTGTTCTTCAACTGAAGTACTGGCGACTTTTTACATGGACCTAGTACTTCACAACCCAAGAACTAGTGCAACTTTGCAAACAATGCAACCTCAATAGCAGACTAAGTAGCTCAAAGTGTTGGAGCCGATTAACTCTGTTGGAGCTGCTGTTTACATTACAGTTTGCGATGGCGTTTCACAGTGACACTCATGAATTCATCTCTAATATTCTTCTTCCTCTACCATTTATAGTATTATGCAATTTCAACTGCTATCCGAACACATGTGATCTAATTGGAACTTTAAGAAAATTGACTTTTAATAGGTTTATCCAGGCTAAATATTGATACCGAAGAACATGGACCTCAATCTCAATAACTTGACATCGAGAACCTTGATATTAAAGATCATATTCCTTGATATTTTTATCAAGAACCTTGATCATGAAGATCATATTCCTTGATATTCTTTAGTGTGACCTAGGAAGTTTTCATTCACCACCTTACGCAAAAAGATAGATTTTCATTGTGAGTGCAATCACTTACAGCCTTACATCATTAAAAATTGATGAGCACAAGAAGGGTTTTATTTATTAAGGGTTTCTGAGACCAAACTCTGCTGTTTGAAGTTCAGTATAATATGAGGAGAACGAATTGCAAAGAAGATGAATCCCCCTTATAAAAATAAGACATTGATGGAGATGTAGGAATATAAGAAAGATGATGATATGAATATGGGAACGACTCATTCAATCTTTTCTTCTTGTCTAGGAACGGGTTGAATTTCTTTCGTTATGACGTTTTATCGTGGCATGGGGTCAAAATGAGGTTTCATTATATTTCTTGTAGACTATCATCGATCTCTTTCAGTGTTGTGCTTGTTGAGAAGTCATAAGCCCAGCATGTAATAAATACGAGTTATTGTCGTAGAATACGAAAAAGGAATTGCTTGACGAGTATAATTTGCTCTTGCCCCTTGTGACAGACTCATCTTGGCGGACTCATCATTTGCGTAGATGAGTCCAGGATTTATGTACGTTCAATGGTAGGTGAATAGAAGTACTTAGCTACGATCAACTATTTTATTTTTATTTTATTTACTTATTACATCAAGTTTTATTGTAACCCAATTTTCTTGTTCCAATGTATTTTCTCTGATTCAAAGTGTTAGAGCTATAAATTATATCATATTATATTATTATAATATAGATTGTATAACAATATTATATTGTTAAAGATGCAATGTGAATGGAGCACACAACAGCATTCAACTATAAAGTTCGAATATAAGTACAAGTTTGTAATCGTATGTTTGAGCTACAAGTTTGAGGTACAAGTTATCCTCAATTGCAAAGCTTCTCGGTCACTACCACTGTGGTGCAGGTTGAATTGAGCATTAGGCCTGTACATTTGAGGAAAAGTTGTTGGACTCTCCAAGTGATCGTTTTAATATTTACAGTTCATTTGTTCTTTTCACAGATTCGGGCCAATCGTGTTCCACATGGCCGGTTTCTAGTTTTACAACGAGCACTGCTATTGGAGGTTGGAGTGCAGCTCAGCCAATCACAGGCCATTAACCGCCGTGCAGTAGGCGACGCTCTCACTCACTCGCATGCACGCAGAGTGGACGCCAAGAGAAGAGAAATTTCCTCTTTCAACTCAACTGGCAAACGAGTGGTCGCGAATGAATTGTAAATTAAACTTAGATCGGCAGGCTCACCAAATGAGAGCACAATAAAAGTTTAATTGGTCGTAGAAACAATTTCGATCGTTTGTCAACTAATTGCTGCTTAGTTGATCAATAACTGCATACGAACAACTGGCGCTTTCTTTCCAGTTCAGGCAACCATTTGTCTGCCTACGCTGCCAACAAGTCAACTCTATCAATATGATTTGATTAATAATCAGCTTTTCAACCATAACCGGCTACAGCACTGAATTAATTTCTATCCTTTTCTATGGAATAGTTTGAAAAACGTTTTTCATAGAGTCAAACAATGGAATACCAGTGGTCCACCCAGACATACATTCTTTTCTCAAGAATAATTAAAATAAATCAATGATTTTCTATTTTCCACATAGATTTTTCAACATTATTACATAACTTAGAAATACAGTAAAGAGGTAAGATTATTCATAGGGATAAAAATTTATTTGGTGGTCTCAGCATTTATTTCATCTATTGACAACAATAATACAGATAGCTCAACAAGGGTCTTTTTAAAATTTCAATAAGTTATGTCAAATTATTGTGATTATTGATTCCAAAACTTTTATCATAAATTAATGGAAATCATGGTGGATAGTGTGAGTAAATAAGTAATTGACGTGGAAGTTTAGTTCCTCTGTCTGAGAAAGAATTAAGATTTTCTGAAATAGCAATGTAAGAATTTTGAAAAGTAATAGAAACTGAATAGATTGGAAAGATCTAAAATATTCGCAGCTCATGATTAGAATGAGCTTTTATTTCCACCATCAATAATTATTATTCTCAGAGAACGTTGGTTGTTGAAACGTAGCACAATAAAGTAAGGCGAAATGAGCTGCCCTCTTATTTTCACATTACTTACGTAAGCATGGGAATGAATAAAAGCCGAATATAAGCTCTTAATTTGTTGAGTGAAATGTATAATGTAAAGGTTGCGTGATAAAAATAACCCAGTTATGTAAAAATTCACAAATTCTATGTGCTGTTCCATACCATTAATCTCAGCCTAAAATGGATTAGTTTTCGAGCGGGAACGGATCAAAAAGCTATAAATAATAGAGCATGCATGCAAAATATGGCGTTAGTTTCTTTCCAGAATAAATAGAATATCTCGACTTCTTTATTGTATGACCTAGAAAGATGGGAGGAGTCTCGACTTGTGCCGGAAATTCAGTTTTTTGATAAATTTAGTGGGTTAAATAATATAGTTAAATAGAGTATATTTTTTATTGTTAGCTTCGGCGTAGTTTTATTGTTTGGTTAGTTTTATTGTCAGTTTAGGCGTTAGTTTTCAGAATAAATAGAATATCTCAACTTCTTTATTGTATGGCCTAGAAAGATAGGAGGAGTCTCGAATTGTGCCAGGAATTAAGTTTTCTTAAATCTAGTGCATTAATTAAGTCAAATAGAGTATATTTTTTTATTGCTTTGATATAATAGTGAAAACGTTGAATGTATATTCGTTCAAAATATCGATCCATGTTATATATAGCACTTGAAAATCCTTTTTATACCATTGACAGACTAGATCTCTATTATGATGCGCTGTAAAAAGTTGGTAGAACGAGATTTTTTGTTTCGAATGCAATTTTTCAGCCATTAAACATAAAAATGGTACCAAAATGTAAGCTAAATGAATACAACTAGTCCAACAAGCCAACTAAATACTGATGAAGATAAACATTAACATCTTCATTCAAAAAGTGAAATTTGATGAAGGAAAATGAATGAAAACCTGTACAATGCCAACCTATACAGATACTAATGGAGATAGAAGAGTGTTGATTTCGTAGATGAGCGCTTTTACATAATTATACTAAAATGGCTCTCTATGCTCCATCTCTTTACGTCCCTATCCTAGGCTTTGCCTAACAACTGACCTTGCTAGTAGGTGGAAACATTGAGCTGTGCCACTACCGTCCCATTATATGAAAAAGCAACCGATTTCGTTGTACTGTATCAGTCATTAAAATATTTATTACTTAAAAATTGAGGTAGTTGAGATCAATTGAAGTAACAAGGATATTGGATTGGAAGTACTTCAAGTAGATTTTCCAAAGTTGAGCAAATATTCTTCAAGAAAAACGTCCACGATGAAAATCATTTAGCCGAAGCATCCGTTGAGTAAACATTTCTTAATGAAGGATTTCATGAATCTGTAGTTGAATCAACCGACCGAAGTACTTCTGTTCAACTCGATTACGTGAAGTTGTTACTTGGGCAACTAAGTGAATCAGATAGAAATCGGGAGAGGAGAGGCTACAGGCAACCAAGTTCAAAGTTAGTTCAAGCTCACAAACGTGGCGAATGAATATCGTTTACAGGAAGTTTAATGCTATTATTCTATTGAGTTCCACTCGATACTCTGAGTCCATACCCTTTCTCTGTTTGATTTTGTTTATCTTTGATACTCTAAACAGTCTAAACACTCCAACTTTCAACTGAACTTTGACTGTTAATTGGTTGAATCACTCTCGCAATATAGAGAATTTCTTCCTTGTCCAATATTATAGAAATTTATTGAGTAAAAAGAGAGAAATATTTCAAATTGAGGTATACAGTAATTACTGAGTAGTGGAAGAAAAACGTTTGCTATCACCCTCTTCCCCTTCCCCTAACCACTACATAACTAAAATTCATCAATTTTGATAGCTGGTTGAAAATCTTTTTGCTTTGAATCAATTGATTGATTTAATCTATTCTCTTTATTGTCGAGTTGAGTAAAATTTCCTTTCAAGATTGCCTTCCCGTTTCTTCTCTCCCTTCCATTCTAAATTACTGAATCACTCGTATGACAATAAACTAGGAAACTACGAAATTTGGAAAGACAAACTAGAATAATGAGAGCTAGAATGCTAATTAGTATGGAATAATAATTCGGAATTTTAGAATACGTTTATGGAGATGAAACTCACTGAGCCATGACTTCTACTGCATTATGTTTCTACTCCATCTTACTGGAGTCTGTTTTTCGCAGAAGACACTAGTCGCTCTTTCGCAGATTAACGTTACTTAGAATATAACTGCGAATACAAACAGTAGTATTTTAATAGGTGGGAACATTGTTGACATCAAACAGAACATAGTTTCGGTTTTTACACGGGTAGTTAACCGTGAGTGCACGAAAAACAGAGAATTTAGAAGGTAATTACTGGAAAAGCTATGCAGTCACGTTCATATTTCAACATTTTTGACTGGGAATTCTGTGTATTCTCAATTAGTTTATTCCTTGAGAGCTTCTCTCGCAAATTGTAATTTGACAGGCTGGAGTAGATGGGTGTAATTTGCGACATGTTCTGCGTAATTTGTTGATGTCCATTATGATTCTCAATTTCATTTGAAGCAGCTGCCTTCTGCTGCTCAGCCTATTGAAAGGCGTGGTCGCTTCTGTGACGTGGAAATTTAGGTCACATCAGAATAAATGCTGCTTCACTACACTTCATATCCTGCCACTGTACACTCCAGCTGAACATATTTTCAGGCTCACACTTTAATGAGGCGTTTATATGCCCCTCCCATCACAGACCCCCATATCCAGCATGCATCAGAAAAGCAAATAAAAATCAATTTATGTATAGAATGTTCATCGTACTTTAATATTGAATTAACTAGCAGAAACCAACAAACTGAACTGCGAATCTTTTTTCAATGCAGTATGATACAGCTCAGAACGATATTATTGTGAACACGACAGTATCAATAGAAGACAATTGCTCCTGAAAGTCTGATCTACTTCATGTTGCATGATTTACTATGAAATATGAGATGGTTTGTATTATAAGAAAAGAAAACTAACTAAGAGAGGATCATATTTATAAAATGAAGGTAAAAACTGAATAAAGGTCAAACAATATATCATAGCAATGATCTTGAATACAAACAGATCAAGATTTCACTTGATATTTCAATTCAATTTTATATTATTTCAGCAAATATTATAATATTAAAAGTGAAGAATTGATTGAAGATCGATGAACCTATTATTTGTGAGAAAGAAGATGAGAAATTGAGGGGAGTAGGAGTATAAGGAGTGGAAGAAGTAATAGTAGTAGATAAGGAGTAGAAAGAGAAGTGGAAGTTAAGATTCTGAAAAAAAATCAGAGACAAAGAATTTAAATGAGTTTGGAACTGAAATGGAATAGAAAATTATTTTCTTGAGTTGGATGAAATTAAAATGAATAAAATATTTTACAGTATATATGAAGAGTTAGGACGATTTGGACCGCAGACAATAGAGTTGATAGTAACTGGAACCTAGGTACAGTTATTGAAAACAATATACTACATTTTGATCAAGTAGTCATTTCCATTCTTGCTGAACAGTTTTCAGGCATTGTCACCGAGTATCTACTCTGATGAAAGTTGAAGAGCTGCCAAAATTCAATGTTCTACTATCTTATTTCAAATCCAAAATAAGCTAGCTTCAAATCAAAGCTCAAGTAATGCAAAATCTCAATCTTTGTGGGACCTGTGTTCCAAATCTTCAAACTGCCTCTACTTTTCTACCTTCTCTACCTCTCCACTGTGTTATGTTATATTTTATATACTGTATGTCAACTCATATTGATTAGACCTGCCAATTTAACAGAAAGTGAATTCCATTGCAATTGCAACCCAATTTAAATTCGTCGTAGAAAATGATACTTTCTATACGTTTATAAACTTTTAAAAAGAAACCCCCATTGATAACCATGATACTCGTATAAACTATTATTCCTTTAAAAATCTGTAAATTGAATATATACTATAAGCTGTTCAAAACTCACGGCACACGTGATGACTGAAAAGGTGATGCAATATTTCTGTACCTCATAATACCTCACATACGAATATTCTCATAAGTGTGAAAAATTTCCACGCATGCATGCTTTTGAAAGGTGAGAGAGAGTCACAAAGTAGACTTTCGTTGTCAGCGTGTTGAATTATTCAATTTTGACATTCATACATTTCCTGCTACAACTTTTTGTGCGCTGAATCGCGTACTGTGGATGGAAGTCGAATGCTCGCTGACTCGGCTCGTTGAAATGATTTCAAGCTCTGAAGTGCTCGCTGAGAGCAGAACGCGAACGTAAACAAACTAGAGAGGGTGATAGTTGCGGTTGGATGGATGAGGAAAAGGTGTTGGTGGAGAAGGAGGAGGAGGAGGAATTTCATGATTTATGGTCCCGACAGCCAAAGTTGGGCGGTCTTCTTTTTCAAGTCGTTCCACTTTGCTTTGCGCCCTATTCCCTTTATCGGCTGACAGAGAAATCGCTCCAAAGGAAATCCAAACCGCTGGAAATCTTGGTCGTCGTCGTGTGCCTGCCTTCCTATTCACCATCAGCCATGCATCTTTTTTCGGGCTCTGGTTACACTACTTACCTTCCCGAACCACACAACCATTTATTTTCCGACTCGCTTACTTAGTTTCCACGCTCCACTGCTGCTGCAAACCTTATCGTAAGCTATTCGTAACCGACTGCGTCGTCTTTCAAAAATTGACCAACGACTTTCAAGCGTGTAAGTGACGCCATGCTCACACCTTCACACTTCTATGGCATGCATAGTGTGCTGATTTGAAAAAATGACACTATTTCTCATATTTGAAGTCCATTCAACATTTGGAGAGAATCAAACTATAGAATTATAAGATGCACTATTATGAGATACACTATTCAAACGGTTATTTCTTGCGGTGATATTTCGAAAGTTCATCAACTGAAATGGGAAACTGAGAGTAAAAAATCCTCTTTGAGCCAGAAATTCCAAATTATTGCCATAAAATTCAAATTTATCTCAAATAGACGGAATTCACAAGGTTAATATCAATCTTAAAGTGAAAGCTATAAAATATATAAATAGAGCAATAACAAACCAAAATAGTTATAGTAATAGTCAAAACTAAATAGTAAAAACCAAAATGTTCCAATAAACTTTGAGGAAATAATTAGAGAAATTCCATTCATTTATTTCAATAAATATCTTAGTCCCTGAGCATTTCGATAAAAAGTATGATTCCCAGATTTTTAACCTACCCCCTAGTTCTTATTAATATTCAAGCTTTTCAAATGTTGGAGCTGATAGAAGTTGGCGTAATAATTGAATGGATGTTTATTGAGCATAATCTCATGGTAATAGCGTCTGATGAATGGAAAAGGGTCGCGAGTCTCGACCATATCTAATATGGTAATGGAGATTACCGGGTGCGGTGAGGGGTGGTGGTGAGGGGGAAAAGGGTTCCCGGGATGCAATTGATGCCGGAGATCGGAAAGGGATTCTGGGATTCCAACGAGAAGAAAAGTCCCCTGGGATGCGTTCACGCTCATTACTGTGCCAGCGCCGACGGAAGTCGGTGGGGGTGATGGAGCGGGGTCACAGCCACCATGATTAAAGTTCTCTCTACTTTCTTTTCTAGAGGAAAGGAAAGAAAAAATGGAATAATATCACTAGCAGGTCTTAGCGGAAGTCAAAAAATTATTCAGCTCCTCTTTATGAATTCGGATTTTTCTCATCCAGTAATATTCTTACATTGTGTGATGGCAAAAATCCTTTGTTTACCTGGAGGCACAGATAATAGGAGGAATATTCAGTGAAATATTATTCAGGAGGTAAGCCAATGTAGGAGAGATTGGATAAGAGTGTGGAAAATGAATCTTGAATCATTTTGAAAGTTCATTTCTACTGTTATAGAGGTACTGTTCTGTATCTACTCGTGGGTACCCTACATTATGAAGTAGATAATGTTTATGAAGATTAACATGAACGATAAAGAACAAGATAAAGATGAAGATGAATGAAAATCGATATAATTGTAGTTACATTTTTTATAGTTGTATAATTTTTATAGAATAGTATTATTTCAGAGAAATTGAATGATTCTGATACTTTGGTTCATCTAATCTAGTGATATTGTAACATTCGACTAATAATGACAAGAAAATTGCCCTCCTTGAGTAAAACGTTGCAATCAAGTACAGTAGGTCTCCAATAATTCAAACTGATTGAGACCAAAGAGTTCGAATTATTTGATTGTTTGGATATTCGTATGTAATAGGAATATGGATTATATTCATATTTATATGAATATGTAATATAATACAAGGATTACATTCGAAATGCGAACCTTCATTTCCAAAATCAAATAATAAAATCAATTGAATAGAAGATGTAATATAATTTTATTTTATGTGATAACTTGAGATGTACGCTGTACATCATTCCAAATTCAATTATCAAACAAATCATAGTTAATAATCTATTTGAACCTGTTCCAGTAATGGGCTGAAATATAGCTACGAAACTAAGCTATTGAGCAGTAATACCGATCTCGAAAGAGAGATGATCTGATTCTTGTTCATTAAAAAAGAATATATATTATTATTGTATTTTGTTAAGAAGCATTTAGGTTTTAATTTTTATAATTAAAACCCTATTGTGGAACTATTATTGAAGTTACTCAATAATTGATATATTTTCAAAATCAACATATCGTAATGAAGCTCCTGTATCTGTAAATGATATGTATCTGTCAATTCTTTGCAATGTATCTTCGAAGAGGAAATTGATAAATATATTAGTATAATTTGAATAAATTCATTTATTACAAATAATAAAGCGTCTGGGATTAGTTCAATATTTAAATGTAAGGTTTTTATGAAGATCAACATTACCAGTAGAGTCATCTTGAAACTGCAAAGACAATTTTATTTGGATCAATTAGCAAAAGTAATGAATGACTTCAGCATTCATTCTCACTTTTGATGATGATTTGCTTTCTGTGTTTGATGTAGCGCAAGAGATAGAGCAGCTACTGAAAAAATAATTCACCTAACTACCACTCAGAGAATGGGCTTTGATTAATTAGCAGCGAGCGGGGTCGTGAGCGCCAGAAGAGCCTGAAGACATTTTTCTTTCGTCGTTATCAGTTTATAGTGACAGCAGAGACCGTGTACAAGAGGCCGGCCATTTTGAATTTTAAATTTCTGACATTTTGAGTGCACGTTGGCTCACCCTCATCACCCCCCAGTATGAAGAGATAAAGCTTCACGCGCCCCTATCATCTTTTAAGTGACAGAAAAATTTGCATTATCTACAGAGAGAAAACGAGAGATATGAAAAATTTCCAACACCTCCCATGATGAAATGTTAAAAGATGATGAGTAAAGCTATCAAGTATCATACTCACTTTATAGATAAACTCACACACGTAATTTGATGAACAATCGCGAGTTTTCATTGTCCAATCAGGTGAATCACAAAACAGTTTTCCAATCTGAGTATGGAAGAAAGAACAATTTTTTGATCGTATCATCAATGAATTATGTTTGTTTCTGATGAAATCAATCTATCAAGTTTAAACTTAAATAATATAATAAAATGTTTTCGAAATCGTAAAAACAAGATCATAGTGAGAAGAATCTGGAAAATTCAATACAAAATTTAAAAAAAACACAAATGAAAACAATATACAGTATAAATAAAAGCAAATAAAAATGATTGCAATATTTCGATTTATTGTAAAGAATGTTTTATCAAAAACTCCCATAGCAAGATTCTAAATAAAATAAGCAATATACAGATAAGACTTTTATATCTTATACCAACCGTTCTGCTCAACGGTAAAACATTTTAGTGTGTGCTAAACATATTCCTGAGTATGAGGTATTTTCTTTTTGAAAATGGATGAAAATTGAGGAAAAAATAACTAATATAATTATGGTGTTGATTTAATTCCCATAGCAACTGCTCATAATTATACAAGGAAAACAAAGAACAATAAAGGAGCCAAATAAGGAGTAATTTATGATAAAGTATTTATCATGACTGCAAGTTTAATAAGTGGTCAGACCTAGACACGGAAGAGAACGAACGGTGAAAGAATGACTTGTGAATTTAATCATCTCATCAAAAACGTTTTAGAAATTCAATCACGTATTGAAACCAACTCCAACTTTTCTGTTTTCGATTAGGTGTAACGCTACCGTTGCAACAGCTAGAAACACACCAACCAAGTTAATCAAGTATTTTCGATTTCCTCAGGAAGAACTCCGACAAGAATCAATAAACCAATTGACGAATCAACACATCAACTTAGCAGTGGTTGGAACTGCGATTTAATTACTGCTGGAAGGCAATTATTCTCGGCTAAGAGCAGAGCCAACCTCCTATTGTGAGTATCTCTGCCCGTTTCGTTAACTCGTGTTTTCCTCTTCGTCTTCCTCTCTTTCGCTCTTCATCTGCAACCTCTCTTTTCCTCTTCCTCTTTCTCCTCTCCTCTTTTGGCAAAACCACTAACTGCTGCTCGTGATTCGGCTGCTGCCGTTTGCCCAACAAAGTTATGCCCAGGAAAAGGAAATTCCAAGGCATAAACAAAATCCACTGACGATAACCGAACCCGCATTAAGCTTTGCCGGCTGGGCTGGGAGTCACACTTGCGGCAGGCCACAAATCGAGCCCTGAAATCGCTACCCCGGCCTCCCAACTCCAACTTGGCCACCAAACTTCTTGACATAATGCACTCAGACAAAACTACTGTTAGCGAACTGATGATGGCGGCTCGCTAAATAGTTAGCCTACAATAACGTCTAAATGGAGAATAACATCCGTGTTGAAGAGCTCAATAAACAACTATTCATAAAAGGAGACGGATGATGAGGCGAGTATGAACAGTTCATCGGCAGAGACGTGTTACTTTCGTATTTACACAAGAAAAGTTTAAATTGAATTTGAATGTGAATTTCTCCGGGACAGTATAAGAATTATTGTTGAAATGGGTATAAACATATAACGGGTATATCATTCAGTCTTAAAACTGAATGATGAATAGTTTTTGAATGCTGGAATGGTGTAAACCCTTCTTATTCATTAAACTATAAAAAAAGCCAGCGACACGAAAATACAAGTAGCGAATGTACAAAACTAATTAGAAACATGAGGGAAAAAGTGGCTCCAAAAAAGGGCAGCGAATAAAAAGACTCTTCTAACTATGGTTTCCCATGTACTAGGAAGGCGTGAAACCAATAACTTGGTTTCCAATGCTGAATATGGAGGAGACTCAATTGATACATAAATAGGCGACAGGATATTTCCTCTCACTATAAAAATTCTAGATCATTATCAGTGCCATCCGTTTGGCTCATTCACTTGTCAATATAACAATATTCCATTTTTTTAGACAGTAATATACTGTGATAGTGAAATGCATCTGTTATATCATTCAATTATATTTTTGTATAATAATTATGTGCAGAAACTCTGCTCAATACAGACGTATAGTCTTTTTGGGCCAATCCTACTCAATCCATAGTGTAATTTCTATGTTTTATTTGATTATTGTAATGAAAGTTGATACTACAATAGTTATACTTTCTGTATACAAATCTTGTGATGCAATGTGGAAAATAAATTTGTTTGACAGTTCTAATAATAGCGCTCTATCATTTCTCAAAAATGGCTACGTTTTTCAACAAGTCCTATTTTAAAGAGATTTGCATCAATCCATTAATAACTATGAAAAACCTATTTCTGGTGTTGATCGACACTTTTTTCGGATTGCTTTTGCTTTAGGCACATTATAAACGAACTTATCTTCTCATAAGGTTAGTATGGAATCCTGTTTAGGCCTCTGAGGAGGGGACGTTCTGGAGTAAGAACGGAATTGATGGCAAAAAGGCCTTTTTTGTGCAATTTTACAGAGATAACCCAATTTTCATGGTGAACGATCACGGTTTCCAAGTCTATTAACTTCGAATAAATAAAAAAATCACAATCAAACATTCTCCTTTCATAAAGTCCTAAAGATGAGAAGGTCTATATGTTGAAAAGGTCACAGAAATACAATAGAAAGAGCTCCATTGCTGTTGAAGTTGTGAAAGACAATAGATAGAAGATAGAAGGCGAAAGACAATAAGAATCATCGAACAATAGCTTATTCACATTAAATTGATGTAAACTTAGATACAATAAATATTTTTGTAGCCAAAGTATCAATTGGAAAAACATTGTAAGATATTATGTTCAATAATTAAGTATTAATAAATTGTAAGAAAAGTTTCAAAAATTAAATAGGCCTATTAATAAATTGTAAGGATAGTTCCATCACAAAGAACAAATCAAAACAAGCTTTTCGTAATTGCACAGTAAATCACTTTAGAAATGGGTCAGGTGAATTATTTTATTATTAACTGAGCGATAACACGACAAGGGTGGGTGTGGTGCGCCGGGAGCAACAGACGCCTTGAAATATACACCGAGAGCTTTCCACTTTTTCAGCCCTACGTGACTTGGGTCCCTACACGAGTGTCTGTTCTGTAGATAGATGTCCGAGGTTATAGCTGTGTGTAGTGGTAACTTAATTCCATGTAAGAGCTGTTAATATAACTGCAAATACAGTAAGCGCTATTCATGACGCCTCGTTGAAGCGAGCGTTCTTGCCGGCTGTGAAGGATTGAGGGTTTCAATTAATTATTCTTGCCCAGCTCGCCACAAATCACTTTCTCCAGCATCCTTCTTCATCCTATCTATCCTTCCATTCCTCTCCTTCATCCGAGAGAAACCTCTGTAGCAATCCAAGTAGCTGCTGCCTGAACATTGTACTTAATCCGTTCGGTATGCTTATCTTTTACATCTGTGCTTTTGGTCTTCCTTACCAGACCAGACCATAACGCGGATTAACTTTGTAAACTTGGAAATGTATACAGGCTAAAGACCACTGACTCTCACGCTTCAAGAGACTAACATTCCACAGGTCTCCATGGAGATATTGTGATGAAAAGGGTGTAAATGACTTATAATAACGTGGAGGAAATTGATAAGATCTAGTTATAGATTGGTTGAGAAAACCAGATTAGATACATGTATAGCTTTTAAACGCATCTCATGTAAGTGAATCCTTATTATTTGACTGAATGAGATAAGTTGAATGAATATAATAGGAATAAAGATGGGATTGAAAGAATTAACTTTAATTTGTATTAACAAGTTTGGAAGTTTTATAGTTTACTGTGATATTGCTGCTCAGATTTATTGTGTATATTATCAAATGGACAGTACTCATCAAACTACAATCAACTGCGATCATTAAAAAAAATCGATTTTCAAGTCAATCAAAATTATATTTCACGATAAATATTTCATCCCAATGATTTATTAAGATTGCCTGCAATATCAACCATTTTTAGTATGAATGGGAAAAGGTAAATTCTCATACTAGAAGAGTGATTACCATATTTTCATTAAACATTCTACTGCACCAATAGCAGCGGTTAAAGTTTAAACGTCCATACATTTGTTTTGCAAACGAGATGGCCAAATTCACAGTAACTGCCAAATTTGCATTGGTATTCAATTTATACTGTAAAGCACCTACAAAATGTGCTAGTCGGTTTCTGGTAGGGTTCGAGGGGAGGTCGAAGGTCAGGAGGCCACGGAGGGGAATCGGTTGGTTGGAAAGGGCAACGACATCAGTTAATCCAAACAGCACAGTGAAAAATTGTATTCGTTGCCCTGAACGCGGGAACAATAAGCGTTCGGATTCGGGACGACTCCCGCGGGAGCTCCGCCCAATGGTTTCGCTCCACCAGCGGCTAGTCCGGCCGCCGGAAAAAGTCTCCTTTGCAACCCGGTTGGAAGCTGTTTTGTGTCCCTCTCCGTGTCCACACACTCTTTTCCCAAACGGCAATCGGCGAAATTGAAAATGCGAATGGAAACTCCACGCTAAACAGAATTTCGCCTTGACACATGGCCATAATGCACAGCAGCTACAAGCCTAACGGACGTTCACTATGCTGATTTATTCGCTTGTCGTACACTTTTCTACATTTCACGTGTTATGGAACCAAACAGGACTCTGGCGATTTGAATGACGTGTACATTGTACATTGTACAAGTCAGAATCATTGTTGCTATTCAGAGTCCAGGAAAATAAGAAAAGAGCTGTATGCCATAGGTTTTTAGTGTGAATTAGATGATCAAAAAGTAGAACCTCATTGTGTTTCCTGGAAAAATTGAAAAAACCATCTATCTTGTAGACGATGTACACGTAGAATTGACCTCGACAGTCTGCATGAGTGGAAGAAAACACAGATATCAAACACTGGAAGTCTAAGATTTTCAATTGCTAAAAAACAGCACGAAAATTGAAGATTATCTATTCTGGGGTATTATTCTGGATTGGTCAAATGTTGAACTTCATTTTTTATTAACATTGCCCTTTCGTGTATCCTTCAACGAAATAAATTGTAATTTGGTTTTTAACGGTTATTAGCACTACCAGTATCCATATGTTCAGTTGACAGTATCTACATGTTTAATTTACACTACCATTGCAGATAATTTGGAATAAATTATTTATATAAAATAATATTAGTAAACAAGCCTATCATGAGTTTATTTGAATCTATACTGTCCTAGAGGATAGAATCAGCAAAAATCAGTTAAGCAAATTGGAATCAGAATATGAGAAGCACACACAGTGGATGCTGGCAGTTAGCACATTTACACAACGTTCTACTCATGACTTTTCATCAAGTACGATACTCCAAACTCCCCAATTAATTTGAACCGGTGACAATCTGTCACGAACTACGATTTATGTGTTGATACAATCGACCGATCATGTTCGTGCAATAAATTTATCAAGCATCAAGCTCATACTTTTATTATTGGTTCGGTTTTGAAAGAATTGATCGATATTGTTGCCGGAAACAATGAAGCATGACATGCCAAGTAGGAAAATTTATACGGTGGAGAGAACCGCACAATTAGAAAAGGGATGTGATGGCAATTTCACAGTTGGAAGACCAGACCAGACCAGGTCACACAGAGGCCGAGGCTGAATGTCGAGTCCCATTGAACAGCTCAGAAGTCAATGCATCGCTTTCCGTTCCATTAAACGCCTAGCCGCTTCAACAAACATTAAACAGCGACGATCTTCAACAGCTTCCCACCCGGCTGCATTACCAGACTGGTCGCAAATATGAACAGTACATTGTCGATGCAAGTCATTAACACAAACTCATTCGGCTGGAACCCAAGCTGAGCAATTTATTAGAAATTAATGAGAGGAATATCGAATAGGATGAGGATGTAGTCCGCCATCTGAATTTTGATTAGAGACTGAACCGGGTTGAGGAGCAATATATTTCAAGTTAATAATAGTAATAGTGCCCATGCTAGTCACACTTGTATCCTGGAGGAGACATTGAGCACAATTTACAATGAAAAGTAATAACGTTATATCAATCATGTATCCAACCGGTAAGTTCTGAAGACTAGCATATTCGATTACCTTAAATTAAGGGGAACATACCCGGTAAGAAATAATGTTGTATTCTCATATTTTTCTCATATTGGAGATCTCCATTTATTTATTTTATGGTGTAATCCAGTGGAATGGGAAGAAAATGTTCATTGAAATAGTATTCGTTTAATTGAAGTAGTAGTAAAATTATACATGTACTGTATAAAAAAATGAGGAAAGGGAATAGAAAATAAAAAACTTTCATTTTTATGATGTGTTGAAGTTTGGACAGAAATGTCTACTCTACTACTTAAACATCTACCTTTTGAGAAAGAATGGGAGGAAGTGGGAAAAATGAATATCAAAGGAAAGCAAAAGTGATGTATTTTATCAGAAAAGTTACCTCCCTTGATGAGAAACACTGTGGACTGGATTGATACTCTATTATTATGGTTATCCTCATACGTTATCTTGAAGTGTGCAGCCCTCCTGAAAACATCATACTCCAAAAAGTTTCTCATCAAAAAGATGAGTACCCACCAGGAGATGACGCTCATGATATGAGAGAATACGGTGTGAGAGGGCCTAAGCGTGGGCTAAGTGTGAAGCAAGAGGTGTCAGTATAGGGTATAAACAGCCGGACTTCATATCGTTGACCAGAAGCAGGAGAAAGAGAAGGGATGAGGAGCAAGAACTGGACGGGAAGGTTATTGCTTTGAGCCTTCAAACTGTGATCAGTGGCAGAGCGGTGCGTGGGAGTGGCAGGACGTGAAACATACGAACGTCGTCGGCGCAGTATATAATATAGATGAAGGATGAAAGATGGAAAGAGATAGAAGAAGCTGTGATCAACGGTAAGTCGGCTTGGAGTACTTCTCTTCTTCTCACTCTCCCAGCCGAGATGGGAACAGAACGGATGATGGCGGAGAGCGAGAGTTGACGCGGACAAAATTAAACCCCACGATCTCTGGTAGTCTTAACTGGAATATCATCCCTCCGGCAGAGCTCTATCCAGCCAACGCTCATTTCTTCACTCTGTCTACCACTTCTTCGACCTACCACCCTTTTCTCCACCACCACATCGTGTCACTTCTTGGGCTCTCACCTTCATCAAGATTTATGTGCGCAGGGAGACTGCTGCCGAACTCCTTTCACACTTTGCACGATACCTTAAATCTTCAGAGTGTTAATTAGTTTCGACAATGACTGACATTCATCATGTTGAAAGAGATGAGACACCTTGATATGAGAATTTATGCGGGGAAAATGGAGAGCACATTTTCTCTGCGAGATGATATCGCCTCACTTATGTCCCCTGGCTAAAGTCATATTGGGGTCGAAATTGCGCAAAATATTTAACTAGCCCGAGAAAAGATTACATTTTTTGCAATACAGAAATATTTCGAGAAAAATATTATATTATTCAGTGTAATTCAGGTTGATAATAGTCGTATGCATTCCTTATGTCTTTTTCTATTGAGCGTTTCAAGTTATTTATCGACAGTGTTTTCCTCTTGTGATCCAAGATGAAATGAGTGAAAAATCTCAGAAATAAGCTTGAAGAGATTCTTAATCATGTTTTTCATGCGTGAAATGTTTTTATCTCGTATTTTACTGTGCCTAAATAATTGGTTGAATGATTTAATCAATAATAATCATATCCTATACAATCATGGAAAAAACAACTTTTTTCAAGAGAATATCAACTTGATCAACTGGGTTTGAATTATGATGGTTCAAATAAAAAATTAAAAAAAGTGAAACATGATTTTTGTAAGATTTTTGAAGATAAACTCACCTGCTGGTAGAAGTACAAGCGAAAAGGTAAACAGCCAAGTCCTCATAGCTTGTCCATGCTGAAATAAAAAGTACAGAATTATTAGATTTGAGTTTCACTGTAGTCAATTGAATAATATTATTCACAATTTTTGCAACTGTGAGAAACATTTTTGGAAAAAGCCAAATTGATCAACGAAAAATTCTCACGAAAATTACAATTAATAGAATCAATTTCATTTTTAAATCACCTGAGATGGAATTCATTTACAATACATTGAATTTTGGTACCTGAACACGATTTCTAATAAGATTTACTGACCACTTTCCATCACTATATCTGTTTGTTGTAAGGTAATATAATCGATTTTATGTCAAATAATGCGAGTAAAAATTTCAATTATTTTCAGTTGAATACTATCCTTTACTTTGATAGGAATATAATCTTTTAGAACTTATGTGTATGACTAAAAGATATTGGAAATAATACATCTCTCCGTATTCAGCTCAGATTCAGTCTCTTATCATACTGAAGCGAATATTGACAATGTGTGCAAATAATCCCTCCTTAGGAGAACTGAATTCTACTTTGAAAATATCCTTTTTTCTCTACTATTTTTCTCGGGTGAATGGTAGCTACCAAGCTGAATACGATACGGTCTGGCTTTCGAAGATCAAAGGAACCGAGTTATAACCTCAAACTCATAGCAACGAATAGAGAAAAGAAAGGTCCATATCAAGACGTTGGGTGACCTTTGTTGGCTTGGAAAAACGGAAATAGGAGTGCTCTCAGATAAATAATACGTGTCCAATGAACATGCCCGAGATCAAAGATGTGTTTCTGTGTCTCCACTGACTTGAAACGAACTTATCAAAATGAGATTTGCAAAACTTCGACGTATTCTTTACACTAGCTTACAAAGTCAAAGGATTTTCCAGCCAATATCAGTATGGTAGATAAGAAAGAATACATTTCTAATATTGCCATAAACGTTGAACCAATAATATTGTGAAGATCTACATAAACTTGACTTCACTATCAACCAGTTTTAACAATAATAACTGATATTTAATGACCCTAATACTCAATATTGGTGACTTCACTATCAACAATATTGAATCTTCGATTAAGTCCTTTCAATGTGATTAACACCGATCATGATAACTTTCAAATTTTATGATTGAAATCTTACAATTTACCTAATTAGCTCTTCAAATTTATGGCAGAGTAAATATAAGTTAATAGAGTAATTATACAAGTTTATTTGCAGCCGTTGAACTTGTTATAAATTATTTTGTGGTTTTATTGTAAATCACACATTGTGTGATTTATAATGAATTTTTTAAATCAAACTGTACTTTTGTTTTTATTTTTATGGCGAATAATGTTTCTATCCGTCTATTTCATCAAGTACAAATTATACTACAAAGAAGGTACCAATGCTTTTGTCAAAATTGTTATTCACTTTTCTCATTTCATAATGTTGCACTTGATATACCCTAATCAGGAAGTCAGTCTCATAATAACTATTGTCAGTGAGCACAGTTGTTATATATTTAATCACACCTGCTGCAAAATTTCAGAAGTAATTGAATTAGAACAGAGGTTGTGCTTGCTGGTCGAAGTGAAGCAAATGGAATGGTGTTGGCGCATAAGTGGATTTGCAGTGAGTAGTAATCAGTGCAAAAGAGAAATAACGACAATTGAGAAGATAGGTGGAAGCATTTAGCGTCTGGAGCCGATCGAAGGTCTGACTCAACTCAAATATCAGTAGAAGGCTTGCAGTTTGCAGTTCAATGCGAGCGAAACAAATTGCTCAGCTTTCTACCGCCTTCCGACAAAGACTATTAATATTCAACGTTCTTGCTCTGAGTCTGCCAGCCCGAGCAGATCAGACCCACCAAACGCAGTTTATCATGGCAGCAAAGTAATGGGAGTCGACTGAAGCCTGCTGCTACATCAGCCACTGCTCATGGCTTAGCAATGGAATTAGAGAGCAAGGAGTCGAGAATCCAGCCACAGCAATCAAAATCGAAGCCATGATTTTTTCACCATAGAAAAAAACAATCTCCACCAATCAATATAATGCGTTTTCCACAAGGAAATTCTCTGTTGCCGTTCTTCTTCCATTCATCAAAGGAAACGTGTGCAGAGCCGGAAAAAAGCGATCCCGTTCTCTTGAGTAGATTTCATGAATTTTTTCATGTTTTAAAACGTCAGGAATGGAAATATTTTTCATCAAGCTGAGTCGAGTCTAAACAGTGTTGTCTATTTATAATCTTTGGATCAAACCTCAAACATTAATCGATTCTCTTGAGTAGATGACATGGAGTAATCAAATTCCACTCAATATTCCCTCTGAAGTATATCACGAGAACAATAGAACCTAACATTAAGCAGGAATTTCCACAATTTTCACATAAAATCACATATTCTTAAAAAAACTCGTCAACTTTATAAGGGATTTTTCATTCTAAGGATGGTAGATTCATGAGGGAGGATTCTAGTTTATCTCTAGATAAACTCCTGGTGTAGATTACACCAGGAATGAATACATAATTCTTTTTCAATATTCCAGCAATGGAAGTGTATGCACGGTGTATTGTACTAGACTGACAAATTGCTATACCTGATTGCTTCTCTTTTATCAACTCAAAGCGAAACACAATTTCCACATAGAATATTCTCATAACCAAGCTTTTAAATTTTGCATGGAATGGGACTGGATTGGCGTCACACATGAACTGGAAAAGTATCCAGCTGCCGATGCAGAAATTTATGGGCGAGTTAATTGAAACGCAATGGCTGTGTGTGTTTGCTGAATTGAGGCGGTTCATCGTATGTTGCACAAGAGGGTGCTCACGTGAATGAGAGAGGAGAGAGATAGGTGAGTTAAAAGAGGAAATGACAAGGAGTAAGGGCAGAGAGAAAGAGAGATTATATAAGAGAGAAATGTTGATGCAACTGGGTTTGACGGTATCGGAACGTAGCGTAGTAGCAACGGGTCAGCCACTGCTGCGCGCGCCTGTATCTGTCAACGAATATTGAAGTACACACTGTGTGTTTGTAGTAAATGTTTGTGAGCAAAAGAGCGAGTGCACAGGTGGAATACGTAGCGTTTCGTTGCGTCGTCTATGCACATTATACTTCTGTTGTAGGTTGCTATTCCGTTCCATCAGCTACCGAGGATTACAATAGTGAATCCTGCCAGCTACAGACTACCCATGCCACAGCATGTATTGATTGACTGACACAGTAACACAGACATGAGGAGGATGATCGGGGTGGATAATGCTTCAGAGAGAAAGATGGAAGTTAGAGTGATTGAGAATGCTGTGGTGCAGCAACTCTCTCCCCGCCCCTCCCCCGCTACACCATACCCTTCACTTCCATTCATTTTTCTTTCCTGCTTTTCCATCGTATTCCTCACTGCTTTTCCATTCTCACTGCCTTGACAGACCGACAGCCTCCCATCGGAACTGATTCCGAAGATTAATAAAAGATCTCCATCCCTCGACGCAGTGCAAAATATCATTCCAACATTGTCTTTGAAATTCCAACAAAATTCATTATTCAACATCGTAAGCCCTAACTGAATCACTTGAAATTGAAATTTCTTTAATTGAAGTGGAAATGAAAGAAGAGCTCAAGGGATACTTGAAGAATTGCTGATCGAATTCACTTCAAACAAACTTAACATAACCTTTGAAATTAAGTTATTGGAAAGAAATATTTCATAGTATAGTAGTATTTTTTTAATTTGGTGGATGGCGAATGACTTCCATTTAACGTTTCCATGGTAATCGGTGATGTTCTGTTGATTTATTTTTTTCATGATTGTTATACACAGTATTTACGTGAAAAGAAAATTCAACATAGCATTACCCGTTATCATACAAGCGTTAAATAAAAGTCATTCGCCATCCGCCAGAATTGAAAAATAATACTGTTCTTACATATTAATTGAAACATTTATTCTCAATCAATATGTTAATTTCTATTTAATAATAATAATATTTCTATTTTAACATATTCTCACTTATAATTACATATTAATTGAGTAAACTTGTATTATTTTACTTGTTTTGACTTATCCTCTGTCTGATCACCAGATGTTTAGGATGTAACTAATAATTGAATTGAATTCAATTGAATATTAATAGATGGTCAGTTTGCTCAATTACATACAGAGATAATATACATACTTCCTCTGGAATTCAGGTCATTATAGGAATTACTGTTCTCAGTTTGTTGTCTCGGAACTAATACCTGGGCTCATGAAACACATAGCTTGATTCAGACCGATTCATTAACATTGTCTACCAGACCGACTGTCATCACAATAAAAAGAGGAGTCTCGAAATGGTATTGCCAGCTTAAAGTTGGAATTTTCCTAGTCTTACAAAGTTCAAGGAGATTAGAGGAGGAAATTGAATCAGATAAGATAAGAAATTGGATTCTTTCCATTAATAGATAGAAGACTGACTTGTTAAAAATACCTAGTTCGTGGAAAATACCGAATAGAATAATTGATCGATGTAATTACCTCTTTTTCATCCGCCGTGGAAATCCTATCAAATCATTGACTTGACAGTGAATCAATTACAATAAATTTTAGAAAAAGATTCTCATTTCCATTGAGGAAATATCTAATAGATTCATTGAACGGGCAGTTTCCCGGAGAGAGATTGTATTCTGGAAAATAGATAAATGGTCTTGTCCAATGGAGCGCAAGAGCAAATATAAGTTATAGTGAGTTAGTATTGGAAGAATTTATCACAGTTACTTGACATTTCAATCTCTTGCTTCTTTTGAGCGCCCTTTTTCTGGCGTGCAGGTAGAGACTTCCAAGAAAGAACGACGCTTCATTTCCTTTCAGAATTCGATTTACCCACTATTCATGGCCCATTCATCGTTCTTCCAGCATTGAACAATCGAAGCGAGCAAATTGTGAGAATTCCTTTTAATGTTAATATTCGAAACAGCTGAAATTCACAATGTACTGTGAAAATTCAATGCACAATCGCTTCTTTCCACATCCATTTACTAATATTACCATTCCTTTCTCCTACGATATTAAAAATAAAAAATCGTTAGAAGTCCGCGAATTCAACGCTGATAATTCATGATGAACGATTATTTTCATCCATTTCAGAAATTCCTAGCATGCTTCTTTCTCATCGAATTCGCCTAAGAATATCTTCCTGTTTCTTTATCATTTCAGGAAGCTTTTCCCTTTGATGAAGGATTCTTTTTTTGGGTGAAAATCTTTGATAAGTCAATGAAGTGGTCATAAACTTGCTTTGGGTGGTTTATTTATACTCAGAAGAAGATTATTTGTGGGCTGAATGTCTGATCCTTTTCCTTTTATTTTATTTGAGCATAATTAATAATACCGATATCGAATGAATTAGATGTTGTTTCATCACTTCTTTAACATCACTTCAAGTAATATCACATGAAGATGTGCCAGCTAAATAGCACCGAGTACTTTGTTTACCATGTAACTGGCTTCTGAGATGAATAACGATCATAATATAATAAGCGCACAAGGATCAAATGATGTTTGATTAACAAGATGATGGAGTTTTTCTGTCAACGATGGCTACACGGCAGGGCTGAAGTTTGAGGCAGGGATCCAGTGACCGCACCAGTCTCAGCCCAGAAATCATTAATCTTGAGTCCGGGTAATGGCTATCCTATTGTTCGCTAAACGAAGCTTATCTGTTGCAAGCTGAGCGACAACAGATAAATTAATAGGACGCCATTTCCGCTTCTGAAGCTAGCCGAGATTGATTGAATGGGTTGAGTCTGGTCAAATTACACCAATAGTCTTGCCTAAAAAGAACGCTTGTCTACTTAATCATATCAAGAGTAGTCTCAGAACTTTACTAATCATGAATTATTTCCATCAACACTAATAAACGTCTAATAAGTTTTCTCCGATATTGGACGAGAGTCTAGAATGGTTGTAATATGATCCTCTTTTTAGTTTACCAGAGATTGAAAATGGTGTAACAACCGATACCGGTATCTCATTGTTTTAATAAATTTATGGCTTTGACAACTTCGAGTCTTTTTATTCATTAAGATGCTCATTATGAAATCTGTAATGAAGTACATTACATTATGGAATTATCAAGGAATCTATATTATGATTAACTAAACATATTAACGAAATAATAATATATATAATTATCATTATTATTACTATCATCATCATCATCATTAACGAACTTATCTGTCTTGGGATTATCTTATAATTCTTTGTTTATAAAACAATAATCCATACCAACAATAAAGAAATCTGCCGATCGTAAATGAAACAATTGAATTTACCCATTGTTAAATGACATTATTTGACGGAGCCAATAAGACAACTGTACTGTTTAATTTAGCTCAAAAAACTCAAGGGTGGTTCAATTTGATGAATTAAGCGTAATATTGGCCAATAGAGTTTTCCATTATTTGATCGATGATCAACTGATCAATATGTCAGTACCATCACAATTCAATAGAAAATATAAGACTGTGATTTAATTTCATTAGGCTGTGGTATCTCTAAAATGATTGTAATCTCTTTCGATAATCTATAACCACTCCTATTATAATCAGTACCATAATCACTATACTAGTAATCTACAACCAGTATACTCGTAAAATTTCCGGCGTGCCATTTCCCACTAAAGTTGTTGAACAGTTCTGAAAACATCGTAGATATCTCAGAAGACAACAGATTTGCAGACGTTTCAGTATTTTGACTTTCACGATGTGGATAGTTTCTCGAGTGAAATGCCTATGAACCTTCAAGTTAAAAACTTATGAGCTGAATGGATAAACCACGTAACACTACAATTCTTTCCACTGTGAGATACTGTATTTTCATACATTTTCCTTTTCAACTACGGAGAATATAACGTGAGTTTCCATTTATTTGAATTTGGATAAAGGATCCTCACTGACTTAGAATTAGCAAGTGAATGATCACAAGACTCGACTTATTCGGCTACAAATTGACTTTGATGAAAAATTCAGGTGAGAGTTGCCGGTTAACAATGCAATGCACTGCAATGGACCCAGCGTGCAAATGCCAGTTATATTGGCTTCCCCGGGCAACTCAATGTAAATTTCGCCGTGCTGCTGTTTATTATTAGCTGCAGCTCCATTACGGTTCAGCGAATTTGTGCTCTTGTTTGCGACGCAAAATTTCCATTCGAGCAGCCATTTTCCACCTCAATCGTCGAAAATTGCGAAAAATATCATCGAATAATATCGGGTGCCTATTGACCGCCAGAAAATTAATTTGGGAAATTAACTTTATAAAGCCACTCTTCTATTCCTAATACAGAATTTGCAATCGACAACCTCTAATACTGTATTTTCATTACAAAAGTAAATTCTCCAAGCCAGAGAAATTCATGATTTTCATAATTTCAAAACAGTTAATCAACTCTAATGTAATTTATAATATCTAAATCTACCAAACAAGAGAAATTCTTAATTTTAAATGTAACAATTGGAAACAGTTAATCAACTGTAATGTAATTTATATGTATAGTCCCTGAAGCTATCAGAACTATCTGATATATTCAAAAAATGTCTTGTAGTTAGAGGTGAAGAGCTACATTTTAATGTTCAACAAAATTTACTATGCTGATGAAATTACCTTTGAACAAGCAACTCCTAATAATTATAACGATACTATAATAATTTGTTTAGTGAGCGAGCTTTTAGAGTGAATACTTGAATAGCTAATGAATGAGCAAAACTGGAGTAGGTTTGAATTTTGATAGAGTACATATCTGTTCACTTATCAATCTCAAAAATTGTAAAATATTGGTAGAACTTGCAAAGCATGAACATGTTGCAATGAAGAATAGTACATGATCGAAAATACTTTTTTTTTGTGATGAATAATCTCATTTATTACTTCCAATTGAATAACTCTTTGATTGAAATACAGCATCAGAATTAGATCAATCACAAATTCCAATCAGCAAAGGCTTTTTCTCTTTGTAAAAACGGTACCATTAATTTCGATTCTAGGAATTTGAATCGTATTTGTAGACTATCCAATTCGCAATGCTCACGACCAATGAAATTGAATTATTAATTTCGAGTTCTATTGAAGTCAATAGTGAGTCAGGCGTACGAATATTGTGCTCTGTTTGTGTATTATTGACTTCGGTAATGTATTCCACGTTTGCATCATACATGTAATAATTATAATCTAATTTCAGGCAACCCAGTAGATTCGAAGAGAAATCTGGAATGGGAACGTATCGGGTTCACTAGCTGCAAGCTATTATATTGTTTGGGCTAATTCACTTGCAATGTCGTCTTATCTTTGACGATAATCCATTTTATTGATGTTGTAATCTGTTTAACTGATTCATGAATCAAAGCTAATTAGATGATACCAGTATCTAACAGGAAAAATCCATTACATTAATAAATAAGTCAAAGGGCTTGAATTGTGAATTCAAATGTACGATTTGACCCAGACTTTTCTAATTTTGTTTTTTGTTGAGTATTACAGTATCATGAATACATCCATATCATAACAGAGACTCGTAGGTTACTATAGTATCGAAGGAAATTGACCTGATTACGAGCGAGAACACATCTGAAGCACTATGACTGAAGCACTCTCATTATTGATTCTAGTAATTTTATACATTTTCCACTCGATGTTTTTTCCTTGAAGAATTTCAAATCGACTCCGCTATCATAAACATACCTTTTTAGTCTCCATTGAAGCATTACGGTATTTTATGTTGGGTTACACCAAGCAAGATCAATTTTAATCCAGCATTACAATGCTAGTCAAATGGTATAAGCTGGTTCGAAATCATTGAACCAGCCAAACATAAGAATGTGAAAGTCAGTGTCAGTCACAGTCACAGATTGTTTAACTACTTAGGCTAGGCGTACACCGGTTAGTCAAGACAAGAAATTCACATAGTTGCTTATGAAGCAGCACACACCGATGCAATGACTAGTCGGTTTGTCTTGCTTCATTAACAACTATGTGAAGTACTGTGACTAACCGTGACTAATCTTGTCTTGTCTTGTCTTGACTAACCGGTGTACGCCTAGCCTTAGATAGTCCAAGATTTGATTTTTCTCATTGTACATCATCTAACGGTATTATGGTAGTTTCAGTTGCCCCATGAATATAATTTTTGTTTACCGTGATCATCCAACCAACGCCCTACCGTTATCACGGTTTGATCTTTGATCAACAAATGTAAGTTTGTGGCTGATTGATAATAATTTACTTCAGTTGACGTTTGTGCAAGTGTTCCTTGGACTTCTATGATTATCTCAATCTGAAATTTCAATCAAATTTCTTATTATTCGATTCCTAACAAAATTAGGTATTGATATGTCTGTTGTGTTCCACTGTATGTTCTACTACCAGGATTTCAAGAGATGGAAAAGAACATTAATGAAATTATTGAATCAAATTATATTACTTGATTTATCGTGAAATAAATCACGATAGTGCTGGCTTTGTAACCTAGAGGTCCCGGGTTCAAACCCAGGTAAGACCGTGAGATTTTAGCTCGAGCCACTCCTCGTGTTTCGGAGGACACGCTAATCCGTCGGTCCCGGCTGCCTAAAAACAGTCGTTAAGTCACGTCAGAGACCCTGAACTGTTCAGGAGTGACCTAAAAACTCTGACATCAGACCTGAGCCAGCCAGGTTACACGGAATTATTATTATTATCGTGAAATTATAAGAATCCAATCACTTCTCTTAATCTCAGGTTCAGAGTGTTAATCTCACAACTCTAATAATATTTCTGAACTAATAATCATTGTAGATTAAGATCCATGGTTGATGTTTGCAGCCTACTGTACCGAACCTGTATCGTACTGTAGTGAAAACAGAAAAAGCAGTGTCTTTGAGATTCCGAGCAGAGAAAAATTTATTTCGAAATCCATTTGAATCATTTAATGTGGGTTGGAGGACTGAGGAATGGCTGCGAAATAAAGAAACTGTGGAAACGGTGGCAAATGATTGTTTCAGTGAAAACGCACCAACTGAGCCAATTCAGGACACGTACTCATTCCATTACAGCGATAAGATTTATACCGGAGATCGGTGTTCTTTCTCCTTCTTTTTGTCTTCTCACACGCGTCGGGAATAGAGAAACGCGAACTGGAGAAAATCTATCAGGCCAGTCCAGCAGCACGGAGAGAGAAAGAGTGAGTGAGGCCCGGTGAGAAATAGAGCTTGTACTTATAGCAGGCGCACTTTTTTAGAACGTTACATTTGTAGGACTGATAGAGATTGCGTCTGGCCGACCAGAAGCAAGAAATCAATCAGCAAAGGGTTTGTGGAACCCGCTCTCCCGGTCAACTTTCGGTATATTGCCCAAGCTGGGAGAAGCAGGGCGGGCACAGTACCTGACACCAATCTCGATGAAGCGTTTCTACCAATCAGGACAATAGGCAGCATATACGAATTTCACCAAATACTACCACCGGAATACTGATTGCTGGTTCCTAGCTGCTGTTCAACTTGATACACGTTTTTTGTTGAGCAAGCACTATTGCTTCCCTCCCAACATCTGGCGAAGTTAATGTCACTTGCTTTTGATTCGCCCCTGGCGGTATAATAGCTGCTAGAACTAGAATTCTTTTCACCGGTTCTGGAAGAATTCTTAGCACCACCTCTAATCATCAACCATTCTTTGAAGAAATCTTGAGGATTTCATCCAGGGTGGAGCTCAATCAGCTCGTTTCATTATGAGGATTACAAGAGGCTTTTTACACTTACAGTCAATTCTAAATTTAAAAAAAAAACTGAAGACTGACATAATCAAACCAATAGTCAATTCAAAATGAAATAATTCGAAACTGTCATAACCTCAACTTATTGTAGTTGATCAATCACGAATTTGAAAAATTAGCTTATGGTGTTTTGTATTGGAAACGATAGATTTGATGCTTGGAGTTGGATTATGACTTTTCTAGATTGCCAAACGGAATACTCCACTGCAATAATATCCGGTCAGAGCTAGTTTTGATGTATTGATTATTTCCAACAGTCATATAAGTATTACGAAGCAGTACGATATACTTTAGATTTCCAGTCACTAGCAAAATACGAGAGTCCACGAAACAAATTCACTTGAAATTGTAGAATTCAGTTGTGAGAAAGGAATGCCGTGACTGAATCAGACTTCGCCATGAAGATTTCAATTTATTTGTGACTTAGTTCGAATGACAGCCGCTTGAAGCCTGAAAGGGTGGTTTTGTATTTTGCTAGTGACATTTGCGCGCCCTGGTTGCTGACGACGCTTTCATTCAATGATGAAGGGTGGAAGGTAGAACTAACTTTTGTGAAATTGACTGTTTCTCCGTGTAAATGCTAGCGGATAATCTGTGTTGCCAGCGTAATCAATCATAACTTATTCAAAAGTCCTCCCTTACAAGAAAGATGATGAACTCCTTCGATAATAAAGTTTTGCATTATGTATTTGAAAATATTTTCAAAAAAGTGAGATAGGACTTAAAATTGAAATTATCTCACGCTCTGTAATAAGCAATCTAGTTGGGAATTCAAGTAATTTCATACTCTGTGATACTAGTAACTCTGATATCTGATGAATCAATCATTCATATTAACTGAGAAAGATGAATCGATAATAATCTCGAAAAAAGGTGAGGTATTTCAACAGACCTATTCTCAATTAACGTGAACTCAAATAAATATGAAATAAAAATAAGCTGGTTTACTTGAAATTGATTTTGAAAATTCAAATATTTTAATAATATGTTGGACGTATATTTTACGCTATTTAGCCTATACTTTTCTCAATTATACCTTTTAGACAATAGCAGTGATAAGGAACGAATCTCATTTCAAATTATCATTATTCTACAAGCAATGTCAAATGGTTAATAGTAAGGCTGGGCGTACATCGGTTAGTCAAGACAAGACAAGACGAAAATAATCACGTTTAGTCACAGTACTTCACATATTCGCTTATGAAGCAACACACACCGATTAGTCATTGCATCGGTGTGTGCTGCTTCATAAGCAACTATGTGAAATACTGTGACAAAACGTGACTAATCTCGTCTTGTCTTGTCTTGACTAAACGGTGTACGCCTAGCCTAAGAGTAAAAAAAATATTATTATAAGATTGATATGACTAAGATTTTCACTTTTGTAGAAGAATATCCAGTCAAAAAATCATCAACAAACAAAATTCTCACCGTCGTATAAAATATCAATTTGAAAACTTCATGTTCATTTTTCCGACTCGCATCTTCATGTTTATTCAGTGTTGCAGGGAGACCATCGGTTTCCAATACGCCAGTGAAAGTAATTGCAGGTCTGCGACGTCTTGGTTGAGGTCTGTTTACACTGTGCAGACCACGAAGACGGCCGGTCGGTCACTTGACTCGCTTTGGCAACAAGCTGCGAGTCCAGATTGAAAATAAATTATTGATGACACCACTCCCGGGGTCCCGGCACGGTCCGCATATTGGCTGCTTCTTGCCCGCCTCTCCCCCAGGGCTGATCTTCCCACCACAACTTTCTATGACACTTTGACTCTCTTCTGCGTCTCAGTCCACCCTCTGTCACTGTTAGTTATTCATTGCTTGTTGCTTGCCCAAAACACGTGATAATTTATAGATGCCAGAGAAGTCTGGAGATCAATTCTACTTTTTAGAATATTACGAGATCATTTCACGAATTATAAACGAAATTAATGCATAGACTAAATACATTTATTAACAATTTTATTACTTTTACTTTATATTAAGTGATAAAACAGCACATGATACATTAGAAAGTGTTAAAATGATAAAATAGATGACATAATGATAAATAGCACATTTCAGAATAATGAAGATGATATTGTATATGATAATATCATCATAATCTTGCAATCATGATCATGTAATACATGATTATGTAACATCAGGCGTTGAAGCATATCTACAGAGATTTGTGTAAGTCTCTAATCATTGATAAGGAAGGACTATTTTTTCTAAGATTCTAAATAAATAATTCATTTCTAAAGAAATAATAATATTTCTAAGATAATTCTAAAGAATAAGAGTGTTTCAGAAACTAGAGACATTGCAGTCTTTCGGCTGAAATATCTTCCAAATACAGTCCTGAACAACTTAACAAGAAATATCGAATGAAGGCTACACAGTGTTTCGGATGAAATATATACAATGAATAATGACAATGACTCAATAAGGGTTATTATGTCTGAAATATGAGATACCCTTATCATAATTAATCTTCTATATAAATCGAAGACTACATCATCTAATTTCTCTCTTGTGAGAGATAATGTTTAACTTCTCGTTTCTCCAAACTGCCACATTCAGCAATGATCATAAACAAGTACCAGTCACTCAATTCAACAGTAAGTATTCACAGTTGATTGATAAGCTGGAACCTAGGAATATTGACTCATTTGGGACGATGTAAGTGATATTAGAATTTTGACATTTGTGAAATATGAGAATTGGATTCATTCTAGTTTGTTAAAAATGGAGATGGTTGAATTCCATCCACTAGAGATTGAATTTTCCTTTATCTCATTAAACTTCTAGATTATGTATTATCAAACATTCATGGTCGAAGTAATAATCAAGTCAATTACAGTTTTCCTCTTGATTTGAAAAAGATTTGAATAACAGTTTCACACCTCATACTTTGTCCTAGAGAATTCAAACTGCAATATCTGTTTCTATTAATTCTCTCCAATTTTCCCTCTTCATTCGACATTGATCATTATATTCGGTAAGTACTCATACGTTTCACGAATTCAATGCTGACATTTTATCTAGAATGACATGATGGAATTCCTTTCATATCTAAAAGTTTCACTTCCATTTTCCAGCAACTTATATGAAAAACTGTCTCCGTGCTCGTGAAGTACTTCCTTTCTTTTGAAGAGTAATAAGTGGAGACTGTAATAAACCAGAATTCAATATGCTGGTTCTCGATAATTTTGACACGAGTTTCTGAATACATTTCAATTCATCCAAGGACAGTTCAATAAAAAACTGGACTTGACGTTACCCAGCATGATAAAGACAGGGAATCGATGTGAGGTTTATGAACAATTGCCACCTACAGTTCCTGCCAGTTGATAGGGAAGACATTCTGAATGCAGTGAACAGTATCAAAGGGGAATTGTCAATGTTTTAGACGGGCGAAAAATTGAAGTTCGCTGTCCACCATTGTTTGCGAAACTGCATCTGTTTGCGAGTACTCTGCTGTCCATGACATCTTTTCTATTAAAACTACAAAAACGAGTTGAAGAATTCGAAGAAAAAGCTGGCATGGATGCACATCAAAATAAGAGAGTGATATAAGTTATAAAATAAGAGAGTGTTGTAATGACACTTTTTCATAGTCAAGTGCAGTATTATTCTTGCTCTTATAAAAAAGTTTTTAGTTTCGATTCTATTATATCAACCTTTGTTTCAACCAATGATATTCTGACGTTTTGTGTAGTAGTGGAGGTGATATTGTGATAGTTATCCACAATGAATGAAAAATACTCAAAGTTGTTGAAACAAATTTTTAATTGCTGTCAACATTAATAGTTGTCAGATAGTCATGATAATTAATAGTCTATATTAATTGTCTATAATTAATAGCTTTTCGAATAGTTGTCAAAAACCAATCAAAAATTCATTTGTGGCTCTGACAACATTGAGTATATTTGTGACCACATAAACTACAGATAAATTTGTGGTTTTGACAAATTTGAGTCTCTCTAACCCTATTCATAACATGAGTGCCGTTCTTACTTACATATCCTTCTGGAAGACTCCACAATGCGAGTAATAGAGATGAAGGTGATAAAGACTAAATAAATATGAGCATTGTATAATGTACATTACCCCTCTGAACTACATGGCCGCGGCCTTCAATGTGACAACTTTGCAATCCCGGTAGGTTTCATTTTACTCGTAAAATCATACTTTTTTGAAATCATAGCACGCCATTCTTCATTACTTTGATCTAAATAATTCCAATCTCAATTATCGACATTATTTATATTAGATAATCCAAACTTTTTGGTTTCTCTGCAATAATGAAAAATTGTCCCACACATTTTTTCCTGCAAGATTAAGGAAAAAACGAAAATATAAATGAGATTCGATCATGAGAAAAGGCTGGCTTCAAATGATATCCAGGAATATAAACATTTGAGCCGGAATAGAAGTTTGCACATTAAGCCGTTTTCAGAGTTCACGGTGCGGATTTTGCCAAGAGATCAACAAGGTTTAAAGACTTCTGTTGGAAGCTGTGAGCCGGAAAGGTCGAACCGGCAGGAAAGCAGATTTCAGCTGCAGTCGTTGGCAAGCCACAAAGGAATCATCACTCTCATGAGAGGGCAGAATGTTGTTTAGTCAGGTTGAAGTTCAGTCAATCGCCTTCTCCCTTCTACGAATAGGGACGGACGGCACTCTCAATCTGAAAGCAAAGAAGCCGTCCCGTGCCTCCTGAGAAAGTCAAGCCAGCTCGACCAGTTGAAGACTTTGCGTGAACGACGTTAACGTTATTTCAAACAGTTTCCCCTAGGAAAGAAGAACTCCCACAAGAGACTTAGCTGTTTGAACTTGAAAACTTTCTAAGCACTCCGGGGTTTACGATCCAAAGTTGAACGACCCACCGGCCGCCCACACCGCACCATCCCCCGCTGAATACGCTCCCCATAATTGGATATTTGATGAGCGTCATTTTCTGATCAAAAAGAAAATTCAAGTAATTTCAAATTTAACGACTATTTTTGAAAAATGTTCATCTCAAGTTATTTCGATATTGAGTTCTTTTTTCGAAATTTTCCGATGGAACTTTATTCTGTAGAAGAGAATGATATTGGTATAGATCTAATCTGTATACTCTACGCATTTTCCCAATACCGCTCCCTATAATTCGTATATTTCGATAATATTCCTCATTTTCTGATAATTTCCTTGAAAAGAATATTTATTGAATTTAAATTCAACTTTGGAATTTTTTTTAAACAACATCATTCTCTTCTTCCAATTTTTTCAATGAGAGTTTATTCTTTTTAGAAGAATGACATTCTTATGGCTTTATCCTGTGAAGTAGATTGATAATTAATTTATGGCTTTCGTGTGAAATAACTCTTACAGATCTCCTACCTCTTCGAACCATGTGAACCTTTTGGAGATGGCTTGTGAGCTCGGGTTCATCTCTGTTTCGAGGCTAAAAACGGATTTTGCGCTGAGTGTTAAAAATCGGGTTTGCTCAAGATTAGCGATTCCCAGGTGTAAAAGAGCAATATTATCGCAGGGATTATCGAGGTTTAAAAGCAGCTGGGTTTATGAGTCCAACAACGGATAATCTCGAGTCTAAGGATGTGCTTCTCTATACTAGTCTATACTATACTATAATTTCTCTTACTAGTCCACAACAATCCTCGAGGTGAACAAAGTGATTGAATGATACACATTTAACTTAGTACATACATTCAAACCGCTAGCGTCTCGTGCCGACGAAATAGGTGAAGTGTTGTACAGTATAAGATACGGGCACTTCACCTCACGAGCCGCCAGTGATTCAAACTACAATCATAGTACATGTAGCTCTCAACAGAAACACTATTTTTGGGGTTATTATATGATCTTATTATATGTACGATGGTTATTATATCATATATACGATGGTTATTATATGTTATTATATCTACCATGTAATTTAGAATCTGACCTCTATCAACTTAAAAAAATAAAACCACTTGATGTCTGATAACAACATATTAAGTTTATGTAAAAACTATTATTTTCTATCAATCAAGGATGGAATAGTATCTTTCTACAGAAAAATATAATTGAATCATCAATCCATGCTTCTAGTCTGCAACACTGAAATCCCATAACAATCAATTAACAAAAAACGTACTCTCTTTTAAGTAACCATCCACTTTCAATAGGAGATAACTTGTTTGAATAAATTGATAAGATTCTCGGAAGAGTACATACCTTTTCAATGACTCAATGTTAGAAAGTAATAGAAGCGTTAATTAAAACGAACGCGACGAATTTAGACGAGATCGATGGGCAGATAGAACAGCGGAGTCAAAGGTGTTTCTGAGTGACGAGATTATGCACCTGCGAAGTTGGTAAGGACAGGCGGGAGCGTAGAGCGAATTGCCGTCTAAATGTGAGAGTTGTGTGAATGTCATTTAGTTAGATAAGTTCAAATGTATGACAGTGAGCTAAACAGACGTTGTTGACGCGTCTGCTGTTCGTGGGGCTAAACGTCGAGGAGGCGGGGGAGGGGGAGAGGTAGTAGGGGGAAAGCGTCCCCCTCAGAGGGGACCACTACAACAGACCTCAGTAGTACGTTGTTTCCATGACAACGACTTGCTCTCTCGCCAACTGAAAAGTCTCTCTTCTTGCCCACAGCGTCCTCTCTCTTGAAATATTTACCTGCAAAAGTCGTTCCAGTTTCACCTTGTCAGACGCGAAGCTGGAAATTCCATTTTATCTCAATTAAAGCACCTCCGAGTATGGCCCCAATATCACATTACACAAGATTAATGGATCGAGAACGGAATTTCACTGTGTGAGATTGATAACATTCTTCACCGCTGTCGAATAAATAGACATCGTGTTTCAGCATCAAGCTGTAAAGTCAGTTACGCTTCTAAAGCGTTACAAAAGTTTCTCTGTGTTGTTTGTTGATTGAATAACATTTGTTGAATGTTATTGGTAACTTCAGGAAAACTATTTGAAAAAATTGATTGTTTCAAATTCAAATGGCAGCACAAGATTTGAAATTCCCATTGAATTAACTACCTGACTAACCACTAGGATTCTTATGAATGACTACATGAAAATGTAACTACCACACCTACACGTCAACTAACGTAAGCAATTCAACGATTCTCCAATTGTCGTTTGCCAATTGTTTGACTTCATTCTACGGCAGTTAAATTTGATTGACTCTCGTGCAATCGGCCGCTTTACGTTCATTTCTGTCTACTAACTCATGAGCTACTGTGTGGAGACCTTTACTAAATAAAAACTACAATCAATACATTTAATTGATTAATTTGGTAACCAATTTATTCGATGATCTAATAAGAATCAATGTTCATATTATACTCCAGTGATCTCGATGACAGATTTTGGAATCTTGCTGGATCCAAATTAATGTAAATGAATGAAAAATGGTTTGGTGGTCTCCACCAATAATGGTATCCTCTATACTTACTACTATTTTAACCTTACTAGCATTAAAACCTCATTAATATTTCAATCTTACTTGTATTTAAATCTTACAGGTATTCAAACCTTATATGTATGTATTACCCAAGGTGTATAGAATAAAAGAGGTGGGTCGGAGTGAAGCGGCTTGCTGGGAAAGTCGTGATAATGACGTCACTGCAGTCCCAAACTCGAATGCTCACGGAAACTCCCGTATGATGCAGGCGTAAAACTTGAAAAGAGTAGGCTCAAAAATGTCTATTTTTGAGCCATAACAAATTGCAAAATAAATTATTCCAGTTGGAGATAATAGTTTATACCTTTCTTGACAACGTACTCGAAGGATATCTTCCTAGAACCTTTATGAATGTGCTTTTCAACCTATTATTAAAAATACTAATGTAAAACTAGTGGCTAAGGGACTGCAGTGACGTTATTATCTCTACTTTCTCAGCAAACAGCTGCACTCCGACCCACCTCTTTTATTTTATACACCTTGTGTATTACCTACCATACTATATATGTATTTTACATATTCACAACCTTTGATGATCAGTAGTTAATATCGGATTCAAATAATTTAAGCTCTACCGTGAATTGCTCACTATCAGCCCGACTGTCATCGAGATTGACCAATTGATGGATGAATAACAGTTTTATCCGCTATCACCTACCTACATGACAGGATCACAATGCAAGGACCGATAGTAATTATGCATTAGGCGAACGCCGACATGAGAATGTTTAATAGCATGAGAGCCAAAGCAGGAAGGGAATAATGGCTAAGTGCAGGGGTGGGAGTGAAAGGGATGCATAATGCATTGTACGCTAATGCAAGGTCAACCAGGCCAAGCTGTACTGCAGTTGCCTGCCTGGCCTATACAATACATTCTCATGTAATAGGGCCCACCATACTCGGCTTAAGTACACTAGATAAACCAAATAGTACTGCAATCAACTCTCTCTACTGCTAGATTCTCCTCTTTCTCCCCTGGCTCTGTTGAGAGAGTTGTTTCCTGCGTTTTTCATAATTTATTCCAAATTCACGTTTTCTCCGACTGAAAACTATTCCTTGATTATGCGATAACTATTCTTGGAAAAGGATTCATTTTGAATCAACTGCATGAACAGGGAGTTACTTGCTTTATCGGCTGTAACAACTTCATTGAAGATTTACAACTTGCTTCCTGCATCAACATTGCAAACTATAGAGTAGTATTTCATGGAATGATGGAATAGAACAGATTGCTGGACAAAACTCTGGAACATTTTGCTTTTAAATCAGGAAACTTCCATAAATTTGTTGCAATCTGTAGAAAGTGAGAGCAGATAGTGTTTCAAATCAATGACATAATAATGAAAGAAACTTGATTATTTTCCAGGAGAAAGTATCTACGAAAAGATATGTGATTGAAGTGTTACAATACTGTAGGTTATTTGAAAATTTATTGTCGGGCTACATGTCTATAGCAGTCATTGCAGTTGAAGTCATTATATTACTTTTTTTAAAGATCTTCAGTATTGCATCTTCATCCTCAAATTTCCTATACCAGCTTGAGTTCCTTCTCTTTAATTGCAATCAATATTTTTCGTACAACTTTGATGTTAGTTCATTCTTACACTCGCAACTCCAACCTCTCTTTACCCTGAAATATTTGTCTATTTATCGATAGATTTGCATCGTGCCAGCATAGCTTTATTCTCTCTTTGTATTCACCATTTTCTGTAAAGTTTGAAGGCCTATATCAGTTTATTCATTCATTTCCAACTACAACCTTATTGTACCATCCGTACATTATGTTGATGAAGTCCCTAGCGCTACAATTCTTTCTATCAATACTTGAATTCTCTGAGTTGCACGTATATTTATCGATAGTGATGTATAGTGACATATTTTCAGAAGCCGACTATTAATTAAAATCAAGTTGACGGCGGGGGGCATGTGCGAGTATGTATCTAATGACCGTGAAGCACACCGCTCCTAATCTGGTTGGAGCGCATAATGATTGCGTGAGCGAAGAATCAAGAGCGTTTTGAATAGGAAAATATCAGGAATGATCGGTTGTAAATGCTGAACGCTGCAGAAAATTGCTGCTGGCTTGGAGTGGAGTTGTAGAAGTGGGAGCGGAGACCCTCGTCGGAGGCGACACGACAACAGAGCGCGACCTGCCGATGAAAATAAAGCGTTGTTATTCAGAATTTAATTGGAGAGCTGCGTTGACGATGAAGCGCATGAAATGAGGAGGGTTTAGAGTGGATTTCTGTAAATGCATTTGACATTAAGCCTCAAACGGTGTTCTAATACGAATGCGGCGCGTAACTCACCCCCCCCCCCCGAAACAACTCCTCAACTCGCCAAGTTAAGTTCAATGACTGGGCAAAATCAAGGAGAAGTTGTCATGGAAGAACGTCAATGGATTGCAGAGCCGATCCTCGCTATTACTCAATAATTCCTACAGGAAACTGATTTTGCTCGAACCTTCCCGTACTCAGAAAACCACGAGGTAAAGGGTTTTAATACTACTCCATTTTGTGTCTGCCGAAATCGGAATAAAAAAGGCAATGAGAGTAATGACTGGAATTGATAAGAGTGATAACTTCAATGTAAGGGTAGCCTTCTTCAGCTCTCATTATCTAAGTCACTGTTTTCCATTCTCAAAAAAACAGAAGTTGACATGGGAGACAGTCAATGGATTGCAGAGCCAATCCCCGCCATTACTCGATAAATAATTCTTACTGGATACTGATTTACTCGAACCTTTTCCGTACTCAAAAGACCACAAGATAAAAGGTTTTGATACTACAGTACTCCATTTTGTGTCTGCCGAAATTGGAATGAAAAAGGCAATGAGAGTGTGTTATCAAAAGAGTGATGGCTTGAATGTCTTCCTTTTCTTCCATTTCTTTTCAACAATGAAGGTATAAAAATGACGGTATAAAAATATATATGTTGATTATTCCGATTGTTATTCATTGATTTTCTTTGAATGCATCTCAATGAAATTTGAAGACTGCGTTCGGTAGTGTGGTAAAATCAATAGTTCATTGCAGACGTGATCTGATTGGGTTGAAAAAGATATAGGCTACTCTTAGTCAATATTGTGTGTATAAAAACTGAGCTCTTTCGTTATTATTAATCTCATATATCAATAAATTATCATTTCAGATCCAATCCATCTGAATCATTTAACCTCTTCAGCAATAATAATAATCCTAATAGCATTTACCATTTTACAACAAACCTTTCCGTACTAAATCAAAATAATTTTGTTGTTAGAGTGTATTATTAACTGTTATTCATGTGTATCTGTTATGCATGTAAGCAGTAAACATTTCAATTCCAAACTGTACAAAAGCCAGTAGTGTATCAAATTAACGTAGAATAAAACATGTTTTATCAGAAGATAAAACATTATCATTGTTGATGGCAGAGTTTTGGAGATAACAACGTAGAGTCCATTAAAATAATAATGCGTTATAGAATACATTGAATGAGTTTCAAGCTGAAAACTGAATGTTTTTCTACGTTATCCGTGGCTCCACCTGTTGAAGCGGCAAGTTCCGTGCCATGAAACATTTCAGCCCTTATTTATTGAGATTAGATAATCCGAACAACTTGGAAGATGGTCGTTGACTCGGGCAACTAGCTAGCCCTCTTTTCATTTAACTTGACAGAGAATTATTGCTACAATTGAAATATTCCTCGACAAAAAACTTCTCTCTTGAATTAATTCGCTTTCGTTGAGTTCTTTCTCTTGATTCATGACTTTTGTATTTTCTAGTGGAGGTGTGATTTATAGGATTGAGGTTGTTGGTTTAAGGGATTTATCAAGTAGAGTTTGAATTCATGAATACAAAATTCAAAAACACATTCATAATTGCATCTGATCCTGATGGAAGAGATTTTTAGTAGAACTATTAAATTACAAATTTCTTTCTCTTTGAAAATCTCTCTCTCCATTTAAATATTCTCTTTCTTCAATAAGCATAACTTTTCGCCTCACTACGCCTCACTTCTCCTCTACCCATCATACTTTTTCTCAATCTCTAGATGATAAAATACACTTTAATCTCCTTGAAATGTCAATAAACAATAAGTCAATAATATAAGTCAATAAGGTGCTTTTAATCAGTTCTTCCGAGTGGATGGATGAATGAATGAATTAGATGGATCATAATGATCTTCTATCGATTCACAATAGGAGATTTTTCGCATTATTCTCTTGGATTCCAGACATTTTTATACTTTTTGAATAGAAGAGAAGAATTTTTAGAATGAACCAATCAAGTTTGAAATACATCGATTAACAACATTTAACTGAGTTGAACCAAGTTGAGCAGTTCATTTACTTTTGCGAGCAAATAACTCGGATTATTGTTCGGGCTTATTGATCATGGAGTTGACCTCATTAGTGATATACTAATTTTAAACATGGTGTGACCTATTTTGCAGCGTCATGTGCTGAGATTCACATCCAGAGTACAATTCAAACTCTCAGAAACGTGTTGACTGGAGTGGAGTTGTGTCAGAATGTGGCCAGTGTTGTCCCAACTCCAGTCTCTCCAAATGTCAATTCCCTTCATCAAGCCAAATGCACGATCAATGCCTACTTCGGTACTCCGAACGGGTAGCGTTGCCATTTGTCCCAAACATAGTGCCACATCTAATCTTATGAGGCTTTGAAAATTTTGCCTTTGGGACTTGGAAAGAGTGAGAATCATGTCCGAAACAATCCATAAAAATAAGTAAAAATATCCACGAAAGAATTAAAAACATTCTTGAAGAAGTCGTAAATAAATTATACAAGTTTCAAGAATAGAACTTGATCGAACATATGAACAAATTTTGTTCTCAAAAAAATATTATTTGAAAAGTTGATTACCAGTTATCCAAATTCGAAATATTTGTATAATTTTCAGTATCATTCAAAATCAGTTATCTTTATGGAGTTTCTGAATTGGTCACTTCAAATCTCATTCTCCTGCTGAATCTAAGAGTGAGAACTGAAGATAACCATGGATGTTCAAGAATAAACCTTCTAGTTTGCATTCATGTATACAAATTAATAGTAGGCCTAATACTTGGAATAGAACTGATTACGAGATCTCTTATCTCGGATATCACATTCTTGAATGTATTGATATCAAATCGAGCAAATCAAACTCCAACAACGGATCCAAAGATCTAAGTGGATTGAAGTGGATCCACTCCCACCATTTTGATGTATATCCATTACCTCGCTCTTGTGATGCCTACAAATTTATAGTAACAATATTATAGTATAAAATTATATGAAAAATAGAGATTTTTAGAAACTAGAAATAGACTAAACTTAAATTGAAGAAGTTTATAAAGAATAAAATTAATAGCTTTTGGTATCCGGATTTAATCTGAAGAAGTCAGAAGATTACATTCAACACAACGGAGAGAACTTTACTTCTCTTTGGTTGTTTGTAGAAAACTCTTGTTCCTCTTTGCTTTTTCATCTCTTTGGTTGCACATTATCTCATGTCAATTTTGCCTGCCCTGGACCGACTGGAGCCCTGGAACGATATTTGGAATAGTAGACGGAATCGACAACGCAAAGGGCGCACAGAAAACAATTTCTCCTTGAGTTCGGAACCTATCAAGACCGTTATTTTCGATTTTTGGGACGTGGTCGATGCTATTCTGTGCGAAATGGACAGTCGACTGTTCCGGGTCAGATGAGCGGCGGCGGCCCGTTCAAGTTGGGCGCTAGCAGCTTCAAATTTCCGGCCATCGCGGAGAAACATAATGAGGTTTGGCCTTGACGCGTTCCATCACACAACTAAGGCTGGAAATGTAATTTGCTGCCAGTGCCCATTTCCTCCAGGCAATCAATCAATGTTCGTCCCCCCCCCCACCCTGCCTCTCCGACCCCCGATTGAACAATTCCCCCCCCCCCCCACTATGCTACTTGTGCCTTGTCGGCTTCACCTGCCCGCTGGCCATACTAAACCATGTTACATACAAATAACCGATCAAACTTCTTTCAGCCTGCCAACAACCATAAAATAAAAATGCCTGTTGACGTCGTAAAAATGAAGGCAAGTTGGGAAGGAATTCATAAATATCGAATGATGGAATAAAACGGGAAATCTCGATCCTAGCAATAATGAGTTATCTGACAACTAACAGGTTAGAAGCTGGATACTTACAAAGTTAAATACTAGCATTGTAGATAATAAAACTACTTTGGGCTCTATAGATTTCTACATTGTAGGCCTAGAGATTACATACTAAAAGAAAATTGAGCAAAGTGCACTTATGAGTTCAATACTATAGAAAATTATATTTTCTCCTAAGAACGATTTTCATAAAAATGTTTCCCCACTGCAAGATATTGAAACCAGTTGAATCGAAATATGAGCCATTCTTACATTTAAACAATATAAAAAGTTGGAAAAATTCAATTCAAGGTTTCTCGCGACCGCTGAACAACGAAGCTGAAACAAGAATTGGGTGCATTCATGTGAGCTGAAACAGATACTTGGAATTCAGCACTCGATTTGGACCAGATAGAGATCGGATGGGAATTTGGATGATTGAGGAACAGAGCAATAAACTTCACCTGCGGACATAAAGCCCGAGATGTTTTAATAGCAGATATTCTGTCTTTATCTTCCGGTCCGATCTCCCTCGCATATCATTTCACAATCAGTATAAATGATTCCTGTGAGCTGACTAACTCCTATGACAAGCTTATGAATGACGACAATTTATAAACTAAAATTAAACTGTTTTTCGTCTAGTATTTGTAGATTTATTCTTATGTGTCCCATTAAAATAGCATTTCCCCACGAATGTAATAATTCAACAACACATAGTTTTCATAACAAATGTATCCAAGTATGAAGTACGCAATCAAAAATGGAATCTCGATCTTAGACCTTAGATCTTAGATCTCAGGTTGAAGATCGAAATAACCTTTTGAAGTAAACATTTCTGTACCTCAGTGTTAAAAGGACTTAAGTCACAAAAAGCAAATTTTACAGGAGAGCGCAAAACAAAAAACACACATTTTTTGACTTTACTGCTCTTCCAGTCAACGAAGAAAACTGATTTCCCTCTTAATACTCTATTTATATAATGCTTTATCACTACTGTTCTTAAAAATGTCGATACTTCAAGATCATTGAAAATATTGGACTTACGTTATTGTGGCTCAAATTAAAAACTTCAAGAAAATTGAAAATCAATGAATTGAAAATTTCCTTGAATTGAACTTACGTTATGGACTTACGTTATTGTGGCTATAATGAATAAGGCTAATAATAAATTAAAACACAATTTTGTTGGACTTACGTTTTTTCGGTAGCTGTAAAGTTAGTGAGCTAGAATGACGTATGAGTTGAGCTCTTTTAGCAAGGAACATGAGTGGGACTTACGCTCTTTTAACCACTGATACTTTCAAAACTATTCATCTTAGAGGACTCACGTTATTTTTGTTGGATGCAGCTTGAAAAATTGAGCATACCCATGAAAAAACCCATTTTGAGAAAAAATGGACTTACATCCTTCTAATAATAATTCCGTGTAACCTGGCTGGCTCAGGTCTGGTGTCAGAGTTTTCAGGTCACTCCTGATCAGTTCAGGGTCTCTGACGTGACTTAACGACTGTTTTCAGGTAGCCGGAACCGACGGCTTAGCGTGTCCTCCGAAACACGAGGAGTGGCTCGAGCTAAAATCTCACGGTCTGACCTGGGTTTGAACCCGGGACCTCTAGGTTACAAAGCCAGCACTTAACCCACTCGGCTATGGCCAGTGGCCACGTCCTTCTTACACAGAGGTACAGATTTTACATGCAATAACTATTTTAGAGAATGATTATAATTTACTATCGTTTCAATGAATATATCAACAATTAGACATTACAGATCCAATTAAATTTTCATTTTCTGTATACAGTATTCTGTGTATATCGAAACGATTTTCTCAGCTATTTATATTCCGGACTCCGATTCCTAGTCCGTTTTCAAGCAATATGAGATTGGTGAATAAGTTGGAATTAGCACAGGGATATTGAGCAGACTACAGAGTTGGAGCGAGCGTGGGCATTGAGCCTGGCAGCATAGAAAAACGCCGACGACAATACAGGCGTTTTTTTGCCAAGATGAAAAGCAGTATTATGAAAGGGAAGATTTTTTTGCTACAGCGAGCCGAACGAATAGGAAAATGATAAAACGAAGAGTGTACAGGAAACTGGAATTTATCGGACACTGCAGGAAATTATCCGCGCGTGCTTTTGCCGCTGCTAAAAAAGACAAATGCTCTATTAAACCGGAGCGCAGGTTCCAATGTATGCAAATCGACAATAAAATGAGTCAGCCCTATAATATTAGTACAGTACACTCTTGGAGTTTGAGTCAGATGTAGCCTTGTTTCCACTCGGCGTTAATTACTTTCAATTTGTTAATCTGCACTCTGCGCGCCGCTTATCTGTGTTTTCGCTCTGGAAACTGTATTCAGCCAAGCACGGCGGTGTTCAGGGACCCCTTCCACCCTTCCCCATCCTTCCGCCCCCACTCACTCACAATGTATGCACTCACAAAACGTCTCGAACTCGCCTCATTCGAGTATTTCCAACCGCATGCATAATCAAACGACTCCCAAAACTCTCTCATTCGAGCTGCTCTGTAATGACGAGTACTGCAGCCATTAACATAAGACATTGTAATTCCTTGACTTTCCTTTGTAATGATTATGCTGAGAGCAGGATACCGTATACAATGTTTTTTCAAGTACTTGCTAGTTCAAAATTATCATAGAAAATGCATAAAAATGCTGAATGTTGGTTATCAGTCAGTCATCAAGCTAACTCCAATTTTGTCCTCACTTTCAATTTATAGAACTATAATTTCAATTCATAGAAGTATACATTTTTTAAATATCTTGTTTATCATCATCGCTAACAATAGTACTTTTCAACTTGCTTGAGCTCAAGACGTCGGATATTTCTCAATATTGTTCACATGTTGTAAGAATTTGAACCGACTTCTAGACTCATATCTGATTTTGTTTACAATGTGTGAGTTATCAGTTCCAATTTTAAATTTTTGGTTATAGCATCTCTTTCTATAATATCTTCCTTGTTAACTCTGTCTTTTGATAGAATATTGATGAACTCAAGTATCAATATTATCTAGAGTCTATATTTATTATTGAGGTATTAACTGGAATTCTCCCACAACATGTTCGTGGTCTATCGTTTGCTCAACAATGCGTTCGGTGAATAATGAAGACATATTATCCTTGAGGATATGAGGATGATGTACAGCCTTCAAAGTAGATGGCAGATTTTAGTTGGTGCAGACAAGGAGGGCAGTCATGTAAGAGAGCTGTTATGGGGCGAAACAGAGACTATAAGGAGAACAGAGATGAGAAAGAGCAGGAAGGAGGAGGAGAGGAAGGAAAATGAGGAGAAGGAGATGGAGAAGAGCAGCAAAGCTGTGGAATCGGCAACTGGAGCAGATAAGAGTGCTCAATCGGAACTTAATCACCTCCGCATAAGCTCCTTATCGGCAATGAGAGAGACAGATACTGCGAAAATGAGAGGAAGCACCTTCCATTAACAAGTGTCATTGTATTTGAGCTCTGAGAGGGGATTTGGCAACCTGCTTAGCAATTCATCTTGAAAAACTGCCTCGAATGTGTGGTTCTCTTGCACTTGATTTAGTGTAACTTATATAAGATTATTGAACACCTTTTTTCATGTAAAATGAGGAAAAATCGTTCCCACACTAGCAGTTAATGCCAGTTCAGTGATAACCATTCAATTACCTTCGTTGAATGCAAAATTCAAAAATCTATTATTACGATAATAAACATAACCACTATCACTTTATCTGTTTAAGGCTTTAGTTTCATCAAATTCACACTAACGATGGTTTGGGAATCTTCGGTTACAGCTGGCTGATGATGATTACAGATTACATTGATGATGATTATGATTACTGACTGATTACAGCTTACGATGGTTTCTCAAACAAGAGTTTAGAGTAGATCGAAGTGGTAATTCGAAGTGCCCTCTCTATGTGTTTAACATGCATCTGTTCAAAGATCATTTTGCAATAGTCATTGAGAAGTTTTAATCGAATCATTGGCGTTGGAAATTTTAGTCTTGTCCATTCATGGCGCGAAGTTCGAAATTTTAGAATTATTGCAATGTCATTTTCAATCTCAATAGAATAGTATCGCTTTGTATATTCATTGAGGCAACATTCATTAGTGAGATCAATAAATTTCCGTATTCATCAATCAGAACTAGTATTACTTGAAATCTTGGAATTTCTTAGATATTATTCGCAAAGGAAAATTTGCATTGTCGATCATTAAGACAAATTTAAATTTGTATTGATGATGTGCACGATTTCTTCCAAGAAGTACTCATTTCTGAAATTTATCAAGTCTTTTCATGAACGGTAAAATTTTAGAACATATTATTTCGATAATGATAACAAGAGTGTTGAGAGAGTTCTCACTTGAACATTGTCAAAAGAAGATCACCCATTTCCACACTAAATAGAGAATATTCCACATTAGATATGAATAAATTCAGAGAGGAAAATTTTTGTGTCTGTGAATGTGTTTGTATCCATCCGAGGGAAATTAGAGAGAAGAAACGTTGAAAAGATATAATAAAAGAAAGAAGAAGAAGAAGAAGAAGAAGAAGAAGAAGAAGAAGAAGAAGAAGAAGAAGAAGAAGAAGAAGAAGAAGAAGAAGAAGAAGAAAGAAGAAGAAGAAGAAGAAGAAGAAGAAGAAGAAGAAGAAGAAGAAGAAGAAGAAGAAAGATAGAGAAAATGGATGAGAGGCTGGATGGGCCTGAACGAGAAAATGGGTGTGTTGAGAAAAGGCGTGTTCGGCGGCTAAAAAAGAAAACAGGAGGGAGAAGAGAGAGAGAGAGAGAGCGCGAGTGAGTGAGAGAGGGGGGGACATTGATGGTTGAGCATGGCACATGTCGTCTGAATAGTGCTGGTGGAGAGTGGCTGACAAGAGTGTACTCAGCCAGTATATCAGGAGGCAGTGGTTCAGTATCATTCAGATCTGGGTCGTCGAGACATGTGTCAATAAACGCAGTTTTCTCACACTCTCAGCTAGCAGCTCAATTCCAACTTACACCACCCAAGTGTAGGACAAATCACTGGCTCTCATATATCACCCGCACACTATGCTCCGAAGGCAGTTAAAAGCACAATCGGAAAACAACTAAAATCAACGGGTTATAACAATGATCAACCAAAATTTTATTGCTCACTGACGATGATTTAACTGATAAGAACAAACAACAGTTGCTGATGGTTTATATGAAAAGTATGGGATAAGATTAGACGCTTCCTTGAATTCTCATTTGAATGCGGATATAAATAACTTACGAGAGGAACAATCACTCATGAGAAAGTTTTTTTACTTAAAATGTGGTGAACGATTCAACATAAACTATACCAAACATCAAAGCTTTTATAGGCTGCTGGTGATGCCCTTAAATCTGCGACTTAAGTAGAAACCAATCTGAAATTCTATAATGAAATCCATGACAGGTTTCCAATGTGGAAACTATTCAGAAATATGACAGTATAAACGACTCTCAAAAATCGGATGAAGAGACAAAAGGAAAGTAAGTCCGTTGTGGAATGAAAAAAGTTACTGTCAGAGCAGAGTTCGCAGCTCGAGAGTGGAGGAAAAGGGACGATTATATTAATTATTAACAAGGTCGTAGAGCTCTCAAATTTCCTTTGCTAGAATACTTTTGTCACGGCGTCTTGTGACGTTTCGCCAATTATCAAACAAAATGGCGCTGAATCGCCTCGCAGCATCTTGCTTCAAATACTCTCACACTTATGCCTTCAACCCTTTTTGGAGTCTTTTTGAAATAAACTTCTCTAAACCATGTGGAAATTGATACCACCCTAGAAGGTGGTTGCTCCTGTACAACAGCTTCAATCCCTGAGAAAATGTTTCATTTCATTGAAATAATTTCCTATTTCCCTCCAAAAATCGAAAGACTTAACACTACTCTCGAATAAAGAATAAAATGTTGGTAGCTGTTGGTAACAGACAGAACTTTTTTATAAAATCTCACACCAACTGTGAGCAAGCTAGAGAAAAATGTGGATTGAAATCCAAACAGATTCAAATCCTTACTTTTGGGTGGTAGTATGGAAATATAATGATGGTGATCTATTTACTTACTGAAAATATATAATAATACTTAGGTTACTGGAGAGGATATGATTAATCACGGTACGTCCAATAATTAATATTTCATTTGGTGCGACCCTATCAACAAAAGTCAAAATAGATCAAATATTTGATAAGTAATCAAATAGAAGCTTTCACGCTTTCAAACGGATTTTGTATCATCGTTACAACGTGTGTTGTTTCAATGTCTGTTTGTATTTCAAGGGATACGTGCGTCAACCCTGAAATTATTAAAACCAACTATGGAATATCAGCAGTGCGGTAAAAGTTGGGTGATAATTTCTGGTATGATTGTATTAGGAGCTCCGTTGTCAAAATATTGTGACAGTTATAAATTCAACGCACATTATAATGAATTTGTTGTGTATTGTGAAAACTTGATGAAAATAAGCTCGTGGCATAAACAGAGACAGACTGCATTGTTCTCATCTGCTATTTTTCTTCATTTGTTTGGGAATTTTCATGAGAAACAAAGCTATTTCATCGTGGTTGGTTTCCGAATAAAAGAAAACAGACGCCACTTTTCAGCCGATGCAAATTATGCAGATCCTCCTGGCACAGAGTCCTAGATTATCTGCGAGGTATTGTTCGCTGCAAAACGCACTCCACTACTCTGCTAATGGACTCGGTTAATACCACCAATACAATAAATTCCAAGCTGTATTGAAAATTCCAAACAGTCGGAGACTCATGGAATGTTAACTGGCTCAAACAGTAAGCTTCATTCCGCTTCATGATCATCATAGTTTCAAGCGAAATTTTTACTATCAAAATTGTAGCTTAGAGCTTGACGTAAAACTCAATCGAAACATTTTTCAAGGAAATGCTTGAAACGACTTCAAGCATTTGGAAAAATGGAATCCCATCATAATTATTTCAATTCATTATTCACTCATGAGATTGTAATCAAGAAAACGCAAACGAAGACCTTATTCTCACAAGAATTTGAGAAATTTTCAAAAAAAAGGCCATGTTAAGTTGATCTCTACTTTTTGCAATGATTTTAATCTCGAAATGAAAACCTCCGATCATTAACTATGAATTTTGAAGGTTTATATTATTTTAGTCTAAAATCTAAACCATATGTTAATTTTGTCGACGGACATTTTTTAAAGAACTTTTTCTTTAGAAATCGGCCGTAGAAAACCCGATTCATTTTCACCTCTGTCATTTAACATAGCTGGTATTCGTTGCATGAGTTCAGTTGAATTCAAATCAAAAATCAAATCAAATAATTTTTTATCTTGGAAAAACAATATTACAAGAATATCACTATGAATAAAGGAGATTACACTGAAGTTCAAAGTGCTCTAATGGTACTGAATTCTCACATTGAGCCAATGCAATCAGTCAAACTCTCTTAAGAGAATTAAGAATTAGGACTTACATTGTGATTAAAAATTATGTCCATATTTTCGATTGAGACTATGATATGAAGCCGTGAATATTCCTTTTTCAAATACTCCTTTTTGTAATGTTGCAGGAGTGAATCACGAAAAATTTAGAATGTCAAATCAACCATGAAATATCTGAAAAATTCACCAACATAGATTCTTATTGCAGAAACCCAGCTATCTCCGAAAAGCTATCCTATCAAACTTGATGAAGCGTTATTATTGAAATGAGTCCTTTTGAAGTGAAAAGGATCTCTTTCATTCTGCTACCGGTAGTCTCTATATAGCCATTTCTGTCTAGCTTGACAGAAATCTCACTAGACATTAGACGTCTTCCTCTCACCCATTCGAAGCTTTTTCAACATCATCTTTCTTCTTTGCCCATTTCATTTCATTCTCTTTCAAGAACGACGAAATTCAGTAAACTGAGCAACAAGTAGCAACGTATCTCAGTCTTGTCTCATCTCCTACCAGAAAATAAGAGAACATTGTCATCGAGATATTGATTCAACTGATGTCCCAGAAATTCTCATTATGTATCTAGTAGCTGAACCAGAAATTTCAATCCAGAACGTATATACATTTACCAGCTTTGAACGATCTCATTTCTGAAATACCAATTCCCTGATAAACAGTATCTCTCATAGCATGATCGAAAGATATTTGATAGACGAGCTTCATCGTTCTCAACTAATGGGAATGGAATTCTATATCAACAATAATATAATATTGAACAAAAACAAGTTTCGAGCCTTCTCGACTTCCCAACGCAACAGAGTTTATGAGATAATTATCAATTATATCAATAATTATTCAACTGGACTTGGAGATTTTAAAATATCATCAGTCACATACGATAAACAAAACTTCGACAACCTACTCCAATGCTGTTGGCCATAGCTTGTCGGAATTAAGATATGTGAAAAGAACTTGGGAAATAAGATAAGATATCACTGCTCTGGTCATGAACTCGATTTCCACTCTGCCTGGCTTAATCTGCATCCCTCAAGTCAACACATTGGCACGAATCGCAGACTGAATTGCAGTAGTGCAGTGGTGCGAGAACGTGTGAGAACGGAGTTCCCACACTGGGTTTTCACTGTGAAAAAAAATTCAAATTTATCTATAAATACTGATTTCATAGCATGAAATCAAATGATTTCATAACATTGCTTCATATTATACTACTAAGAACATTAGCCTACTCAAAAGACATTTGTTAAATTGATTGATGTTTGTCTTGAATGATTATTTTTGCAATAAATTCACAAATATATTCATTTAGCGTTCCCATACTGAAACATTTGCTACTACACCACTTTTTTTATAGTATGGCTTTTTATCGGTGGGGGACCCTTACAGGTAGGTTCCACCTCGCCTAATTGCACAATTTGTTGTGTCGGTCACCCATCCGAGAGCGGTCTTGAATGTTTGTTACTTAACCACATGATTACTTAACAACCGCTCTCACCGAGTTACGAGAGACTACACTACTGCTAACTTGGGTGTCAGAAAATGAGTTTTCTGAATCATTTTATTACGGACTAGAAGTCACCCGTGCTTCGCAACGGAGCTACACAAAACAAAGCTACATTATAATTTCTTCTCTACATGTATCAAAGGTATTATTCATTTTTTCTGGATTAGGCCTTTAAAATATTGTATAGCTAATGCTATGCTAAAACTGAACATATACGGTAAAAAATGGTGATTCAAATTTATTGAAATTCATTTCATCCAATAAAGTAATAAATTGGACCAATTCAGAAATCAACAGGAAAAATATTAGGAAGGAAATGGAGAGTATTTATTGTGGCATAGGCTTCAAGTTATTCTTGATGGGTAAACACAACTGTATACTAATTGTAAGTAGTATTTACGCTACTTTACTGTAAGCTACATTCATCATTTGTCAAGTAAGTTGCCTGTAACTCAATATTCCGTTAGCAGTCAGCATTTTTTAAGAAGGCGGTATCAATCTCATTACTTTGCAAATGCCCCATACAAAAATCTTCTTAAATTGCGAAAATTATGAATCGCTTAGATCCCGTGAATACATCCACCTTCATTCCGAATCTTTATTAATGTACCACAATTTGCAGTAGCCTACATCTATTCCATCAGATAATTCCATGACAATTTTGTAATTTTATTGCTGTCATAGAACGTTAAACTTGGCAAATTCAATAATAGTTTGATTAGTCTCTATTTCCCAATGTGAAATTTCAACATTGTAATGTCATCGATTCGTAAAAGTGTTAGAAAAATTGTTTTACTTGCATGAAGTTGAAAATTATCTGCAAAATAAGAACTAAGTTATTATAAGTCCAAAATTGGATAAATTACATTGTTTCTTATGGGAAAAAATGATATGGTTAATAAATAATTGAAAAAATTAAAGAATTAATTTTATTTCGATGAAAACAAAGAATAATTGATTTTTGATAAAAATTTGTTGTAAAAAATTTGGCCAAACTGAGACTCGAACCCAGCGAGACTGGGGGCCCATCGTTCAGACACGCTCTAACCAACTACTCCATCACAGCCGTCGAAAAGTAATCTGTTTGGTAGCGTACTAAAGTTTCTAACCTCTAACTCGAATCATTATGAAGTAGCGAGTATTTTAACCTTCCCGACTGAAGTGGTATTTGAGCTCCAATTATGAAAATCTAGAGGAAAATTGAAATTTGGGCTTGAGGTGAACATTAATATTTTTTTGGAAACTGTATGCAAAATTTCAAGCTCTAGATTATTCGTTTTTCGAACACAATCACAAAATTAGCTTGCTTCTTGCTAATAAACACACACACACACGCACACACGAACACACGCAACCGTATCTTCTTTTATTTATAAGAAAGACAGTCTTTATTAATATAGATTGTGTATTTCAATTTTGCTTTTCAACAAAGAAGGTCCTTGATAGAACTTTATGTCCAAATAATGCAATGGATTTGAACATCAGGAAAACAGGTATCTCTTAGTATCTTTTCGCGCTTGTAATTAATTTCAAAATATCATCATATTCTATGTTAAAATCACCCTCGAATAGATAAAACACTTTAGGATATCTGATAATTCGGATTATAATGTTACGGATATGTTCACCCAACGGAACGATTTCAATTTTGGCAGGTTTCAAGTTGCATCTGACAGATTGAGGAAATCGTTCACATTTTCAGCAGTGTTATTGCATTCAGATCCAAATCTGCGAGGCACACCTGCGGTTAAGATGGAATTTTGATTGGCTAGAATACATTCAAATCGACCTCAACTCCATTCAATTCTGATTTTGATGTAAAATAGTTCCGGGAATGAACTTCATGTGAGGACTCAACTGCAGGCTCTCAATTCTATTCCTTCAAATCCAGAAATACAATTTCAATTTAAAATTCTAAATTGATGAAGCGTATGAATTGAGATTGGTTGTCCCCTATTGTTATCGATAATCATGGAGAGAATTCAATATGAATATTGTACTTGAATGGAATGCACATAACATTCTTGTACAGATAAATTTCATTAAGGCAAAATAATATTCTGCAAAAATACGTTTTTTGTGCTTTTCAAGTGGAGTAAGTTGAACTTCTCAATTTAGAAACTGAACTCATGTAGCTCTAGTATGCATTTTGAGTGAATGTCCTATTTCTATTTTTCTTAGTAGATTTCAAATCTAAATTAAATGAGATGTTGGTTAAATTCTCAATCCAAATCACACTCAATGCTTTTTCATCATAGTTGAGATAATAATCATTCATTCGAATCAATGCTAATAATCTCTTACTCCTATTAAGAGGGTAGTTACTTCAATGGTCACTTCTATATACTTCAAAAATGAGACATTGATTCTCTCCATCATACTTCGTAGAACAAATATTCCGATAATATATCATAAACAATGGATTATAAATTGAATCCGATATGCCTCCTTATCTTCTAAAATCCTCCTGATGTGTTATTTTCAGAAAAGTGCTGATAATAGGCAATCTGAGGACAAAGTAATCAATTTATGGCTGTGATAGATTAGCGGGATATTCATCTGTCTTGGAAGAAGAAAGAAATGAATTTAAGGTTGAGACCAAAATTTAAGTGGAAATCAATGGCTTATACTCACAAGACTTACTTGGAAGATGAGTAGTATTCACCTATAATAAACTACTCATACTAGTAGTTCTGTGAACAGTAGACCTCACGAAAAAGCCATGCTAGCTGAAATCTGTCAATGCGTTGGCAAATTAGCTGTTTTCTTGTCCACGTGAATTGGTCCTGTCAACTGTGTCGAGAGAGATGTTGTCAGGCGCCCCCCCAAAATACGATACGTACATATAATTTAATTTTTTATTTTTCTTTACTTTTATTGTTTTATATTCTATATTTTTAATTTTCATTTCATTTTTTTTCATTTATTTTATTTTTTAGTTATTTATTTTTAAACATACGACATACAAGCCGCCCTTGCGGCCCTCTGACAGCGGCGCCCGGGGCGCGCCCAGTCTGCGTAGCAGCGCCCTCTTACTGCGACGCCGGGCCGCCACGATCGCCGCCGCTTCAGAGGGTCGCGACCCTCTGACTGCTAAAAATGTTATGACTGTGAAAAATCTTATTCTGACCCAGCTGATGATCATTCCATAATATGACGATGTTTATATTCAATTCAAAATAAATCCTATCACGTGTTCCATACAGCTATTGTATATACCATATACATAGCTATATTCCATACAGCCATTCACTTTTCCTTCTATTTCGTCCTTAAAATGCAAAATTAAAAAAAACCTTACATATACATCGTCGCGCAGTCTCAAAATGAACATTCCTGCCAAATCTTATTGAAATCTGTCAATGCGTTTAGCCGTAAATGCATTACAAACAAACCAACCCACAAACCCACAAACAGACGAAAGCCGATCGACTTGAAACAAGACTTCACTTCGTTCAGACTGAGCTTCGCTCAGTCTTCTCTTCGTTCGGTCAATCAATTACTTATTAATGTACCGTACGATATAATAACCACTCATATCGCTGTGTGCCTTCAAAATTTGAGATACTCTCGTAAAAATGACTGTGATTAGAATGAGGATAATATTTAATGGTTTTCTTTTCTTTGCTATACTCTTCTTGTTGTTTTTCTTTTTGGTTTATTTGTTAGTGTAGGCCTATATGGAATCTCTATTACAAGATCCACGGTCCATCTATTAAAACATAAACAAATATACATACAGTATTAGTTACAGTACTAAGATACTCTCCATCCTTTATTAACAGATATTGAAAGGCGGATATCCATATTTTTTATGGATATAGTTATTGTTGTACTTCGATGTGAAAGTATTCGATGGGCTTTTGCCAATGTTACCAGAATACCTCAGGTATTCTATTTACATCTATTTAAATAACATCATTCTATTGATATATTGATTTTATTCGAATTGATAAATGATTGATGGATGGATTCAAGTTGATTGATAAGAGTTGACTATACAGAAAAATAAGCTATTTGCTACTGTTTTGTGATTCTAAAATCGAGCTTCGTGCAAAGAATGAGTGTGTTATGCCGGTTGCGGCACTGCCCCTTCACAACTAAAGAGAGAATGCAGAATGCTTCGGTATCATCACTATGGACCTATGGGTACCGGTTGTCTATTCGAAGATGAGTTCCTATAGTTTTAACTTAATTTTAGTTTTATTCAAACTATTGAGCTTAAAAGTTCATTTACAATCTTCAATTTTTCAATTTGGTTCAGTATTATTGTTTAATTTTAGCAAGATGAACATCAACTAGCAAACATCCACTTAAACAACAGAATAAAATAATAACATTATATAATTACATGATCTTCCATGATCAGCAAAAGAAGCAGTCTGTCGCAATCGCAATAATAATAAAAAATTATGGAAATAAAGATAGTCGATAGAGCTTCATCGATAGAGTTTGGTTTGAGTACTTCTATTTTCATTACTATCTCAATGTTTCTTCAACTCGTATTGCTGAAAGCTAAGGCTAGGCGTACACCAGTTAGTCAAGACAAGACAGGACGAGATTAGTCACGTAGTAATTCATAGTTGCTTGTGAGCGGCACACCGATGCAATGACTAATCGGTGTCCGTTGCTCAAGCAAATGTGAATGTGACTAATCATCTTTCTTGTTTGATATAACTGTTATACCCGAACAACATGAAATTCAAGTATTCGCCATTTGGAATTATGAACGGATTCATTAACATCATCAAGTGAATTCAATAAACCATCGGTAAATACGCGTTTTTTCGAGTAAGTATGACATCAGTCATTCAAAATCTCAATGAACTATTTCAATATGAATTCACTAGCTCAGAACAGCAATCTTCGCTGTCAATTTTCAAAATTCAAAATTTAAAATTCAATTTTTGCTTCAATGTTATCTTCGCTGATGCTCAACGGTTTCTGTCTTCATATTAGTCTAGGTAAAGTGTTTTCCGTATAATAAGCTGTAAATTAACAAAAATTAACAGCTCCAAAAATATCAAGAAACAAGCTCCCATTATTCCATACTTATTGACAGGATGCAGTTAATGATGACTGGAATCACACAAGTCATTGACTGGTCCAAAATACATTATTTATCCTGCTTATGGACTAATTATTCATAATCTTCATCAAGAGCATTCTCCATCATTGAGAAGATTAGTATTTAGACTATGTTCGCTTATGAGAACTACGTCACTGATATTATGATCTATGCAACTTCGGAAAGAAGTCAAACTGCATCACTGGAAAGCGAAGTTTTCGGGTAAGTTAGTTTCGAGTTTTTTAGTTTCCTAGTAGGATTGTGTGAATGTGTGGCCGTACTTACGTTTATCAATCGGAGCGCTTCACGTTGATCGGCCGTGGCGAGATGCGGTGAGCCTGACGACGTGATGACAACGGCGTGACGTGACGTGATGCGGCCCGTAGACGTGCCTGTGGAAGACTGACACTGAGAGGGGCGCGCTCACCGACCCGGCAATCAATGCTCCTCGCTCCCCCCTCTCTCGCTACCCCAACCGGCGCCCGGCCCCTCTCAATGATTCGAGTACTACGTTCGTTGCCATGGCAACCACACACTGACTGAGGTGAGGCCTGTTTCCAACTGCATAACTGATACCCACAGATAATCACCCTTCTCCTACTTCCACTACTACCACCACCAACTCCTACTATTATTACTACAGCTTTCCACCTTCCTTCCTGCCCTTCCAGCCTCCTCCAGCCAGCGAAGGCCATCATCGGTTTCTTCGACTTTTGTCGTGAGGCTGTTTGTTACGCTTAACTCCTCCACTCAGCCGAAACTCCTGTTCTCCACCTGCTGCCAAATCAGCCGCCAACTAACACCCCGCGCAGAACTTTCGAAACATCCTGAAACCCGACCCTAATAGCCGAAAAGTTGAGAATTTCATTCATACAAATCGGATTCGTCGTGTGATGTTATGTGATTTTTTCGTTAGAGGCTCAGTACAATTATAATTTTGAATCACATAGGTTCTTTATAACCATAGAGCCAATACGATGATAATAAATTAACCAAATAGTTTTTGACTTATCTGAGGTGGAATAAATATGTAATTGAAGAAGGGGCATCGTTGTGCGTTTGGATTACATCAGGGAATAGATAAATAAATGGATTAATAGTTTAGATATTCGTTAAGGGGTATAGTGCAATTATAATAATGAATTAAAGAGTTTTTTATCTGAGGTATAATCAATATAAAATTGAAGAAGAGATATGGTATTGCAAGTCGAATGAATATAAGATGTACTGTTCAGAACAATCTTATATTCATTCTTATATCAATAGATAACATGTTGTACATGATCAATCACTGCTTGATAATAGGTCACTGCAATGTCATAGGCTTTGGAAGTGGTATTTGGGTGTGGACTTTGGAAGATTGATGATTATGAATTATTAGTATTCAGACGATTTCTTATTAAAATTGTATAATTATAATAAACAAGGAGTGCAGTCGTGCTTCAAATTACACGCAACGATTACTAGGGAAATAGTGCAAGAGAGTCTCCTATAAGCACTGTAAATAAGAAGAAAATTTTATAGAAACTCTAACTAAAGAGAAGATAAATTCACTTATTGAAATTAATGTGGATTAAAAAATGATAATAAGTGAGAGTGTATCATGTAGTGAAGATTTCAAAAAATAGAATGCATACTAGAGAGAAGCAAATATTGAAAAAAGTATCACTCCGTATTACAATTGGACTTCGAAATGAAAGTCAGATGTGTAGGCTTTGCAATCAGTCTGAAGAGACTGTTAAGCACATCATACTGGATTGATGGGTTCTGTTTGGCTGCAAGTAAAACATCCTGGAACTCGTAAAGAGTACAGGTATTGGTCTGCCCGACTAACGTATTAGGGACACACAAGCTTCGGTTGACGTGTGAGAATCTTTGAATCTTTGGATTGTTGAATCCGTCCCCTCAGAAAACATAAACATAAACATAACATCACTCCGTTAATGAAATAATTATATGATACAAAGTTTCTAGGAAATTTGGGTTATTGATACTCCATCGTGAAAATACTCAACCATAGAGAAGTTATCATGCAAGTTTCCACTACCAAATTGTTAGAGCATTTAAAACTTTTTGGCACTATAATTCTATTTACACTTATTTTGTGCAAAACAATACCATCAAGAAGAGCTGAAACAAACCATACAGATTCGACAGGTCGATACATTTTTGAGAACAGATCAGAATGAGATCAAAACATTTGTCTGATACAGTCTACGAGAAACAGTCTCGAAGAGACAATGAAGACATACTAGAAAGAGTCGTTAGCGTGAACAGTTCACACATTGAAGTTGTATGAGTTCGGTGGAGGTTAAAAATAATGTGCTGTATAAAGAGAATATCTAATTGCATGCTGAGAGATCAAAGATGAAACACGTCCACAATCCACAAATTGATACAGAACGCTGAAGTTGAGAGGCTGCGCTACGCTGAGTTGTGCAGCATTTTGAAGAAAATTCGTCGCCAGCGCCGCGAGCTGCCTTATGAAATATTCAACATGGAACAAAACTATGAATATTTTAATGTAAAGTGAAAGCAGTAGTCGACTTCTTAGCAAGTGCTTTGCGCTGTCGGCTCAGAAAAGATGTTCTTCTCAGCTGCTTGGACATTGCTCAGCCTTCAGACTTCAGCGCAAAAGCTGCCACCATGTCAACGCTTTATTCATGACTTAACTTAGCAACATCATCACAATCGCCCAAATGGCAGGCTTACCAAGTGTAATGTACTCTCAAAACACCAGCTTCACTCGCTCTCAGAAGGACCTCTTTGTAGCTTCACATTGTTATAGTGAAAATAGAATCAGTTGATGAGAGATCGACAATTATGGAGAAGGATGTGAAGAGAATATAAAGATGAAGAGAATATAAAATATGAAAAGACGATGATGAAATAAATAAGGACCTCTCTAGTTCCTAATTTCATATGGATAATTATAGACTAACCAAAGATTTGAATTATGTCTGCGGATGATAGTGAACTAACAAAGATTTTGAAATTGGAGGTGTTGATACAAAATGAGAAAAGAGGTCCTTCTGAGAGCGAGTGGAGCTGGTGTTTTGAGAGTACATTACTCTTGGTAAGCCTGCCATTTGGGCGATTGTGATGATGTTGCTAAGTTAAGTCATGAATAAAGTGATACAAAATGAGAATTATACATTTATAATGTAAAGAATAAATCATTATTAATCATTTTTCTGACTCCAACTCTATTTTTCTTTATTGAAAATCTTCAATTTCCATTAGCTTGAGAGAGCTACTATAGCAATTAAAACTTGGAGGCTATCATTGTTTAGACTTAGACTTTGAGATCTCAAATTTAATCAATAAGACAATTCCAATAAGATACTGTCTTCTGGAAGTGGGATGAAATGTAAATGTTATGAAATAAGTGGAAAACAAAACGTTGATTTTGGAACTTTTAAAAGAGATATCTGTGGAGATAATATTTTGTACTAATCGCATTATGCTACCCTATTATTGATTTTTTCCTTCAATGTGATCACTGTAACATTCCTGTACATTATTCTCATTATTACAGAGTGTCAATAAATTTCCTAACTTTATATGTCTAGTAGGTATTTATTGAACTACTTAACTTGGAATAGCTTTAGTTCCACTTCATACCATCCTGTCTATGATTCGAATAATGATAATGTTTGAGCTTAAAATTCCACTCAATCTTTCTTTCTATTTTTGAACTCAAATAAAAAACTCCTTCTTGTACTGTTACACATTGGCTATTGTAATCAAATTCAAAATTATTATCAGTTTCTTGGACACAGATTTTTTGTAAGATGGATCATCAATATGATATACAGTACCTCTGGACTATTTATCTAAATTTGGTTTAGAAACAGATTTCAACAATTGCCTGTTGATTCTTCCCACATTTTCAATAAATATATGAATAAATAAATGATTATACTGGACAATTTGTTTGGAATTTTCTACAGCAAATTTAAATTATTATTTAAATAATTTCTATAGGAATGAACTTTATTGTTAGAAACAATAATAAAATTGGTGAGTGAATAAACTTTAATTAATAAATTAGAGAGAAGTTTTAGAGTGTAGGCCTACCAAAACAGTATTGTGGTTTGAAAATAATGGGGAGATTTCGAATCGGCTGGAAAACGAAGAGAGTGCCTCGTGCAACAATAAAGCTCGATTCAAAAGGTCACTAAAGGCCGCGACTCTATTACTGTTGTTCAATCTTGTTTCAAATTGACCCAATCCATTACTGTAAATGGTTATATTTGGTTTGCTAAGAGCAAAGAGCAAAGGTTGGTGTAACAAAAAAAATTCGGGAGAGCAGAGAGAACAACAGCATGATGAGCGACAGAGCGGCCAACAGACAGGTTGTAGGCCCACGCCGCGTCGGGAGATGTGCAAACACCTCAGCTAATGGAAATTGGGCACAGAATGGGGTGACCAGTGAGTGTCATTGATCGCCAGACCCGACCTAGTATACACTCCCCTCTCCCCCTAAACCCCCCCCTCCCCACACAACACATCATACTGCGTCAGACATGCTCAAATTCCATACATTCAAGCCGAGCATAGGCCTACAAATAGGTCGGCTGGAAATTACTGCACCATGTGCTGAAATCAACCCACAACCCATTTGTTTCATCAGAATTTAATTAATCAACAACAAGTATCACTGTGCATTATTAATTTTAAAGTAAACTTCCTTGATTAGAATTGGAAACACATTTTATTATTAGCACTGATTCTACTTGTGATAAAATTGTTTCAGGAGTTTCAACAACAACTTATTGCTGCTCAACAACTTGAATCAATACTGTTTATGAAAAGTTAATGATGGATGAACAAACATCGATTTAAGACGGACATCTAATATCAGAATTTTTAATGATGGATAGTCTCTTGAAAAGTATGTGAAAAATAGAATCTTTAAAGTAGAATATGCTTCTGGTTTCAAAACAGGATTCCTTCAATTCTATACTAATAGAATTTCATTGTCATTCAACATAGGTAACAGTTATGGACAAATGTGAATTTATTAATGTTTACAACAGCAATTATGAATGAATGAAGGCAACTAATCAAACTCTTCTTGTAAAGTCAACGAGAAGAGCAACCAAATCTTTGATAAAAGCAAAATCTTTGGATAAAGCAAGTAGTGTTCAAAATGAAGTTTTCCCAGAGCTATTGCATGTGGTCAAACAGTGAATAATAATGTACTCTATCATCATCGTCCCTTACTATCTATCTATATTAATAAAAGAGAGTTGGTGTCTGTACGCTCGCTTATAACTGGAGAACGGCTGAACCGATTTAGATGATTTTGGATTCGTTTGAATTGTTAAAGCACTGGTTAACATAATATGTATTAAAATATAAGAAAATCCCTTTATAATTAATAAATAATTATTACATTAATGACCTAACCTATCAAACATTTACAGACCAAGTTTTGAATTTGCCGGCTACCGAAGAACGGAAAGATAGTCGTGATTCAAGATCAGAAAATTAGCAATGTCATCTCAAGTCCCAATAGCCCAGTGGATAGCGATTCGGCCTATCCACGAATTGGATATCCAACGACCAAGAGATTCCGTGTTCAATTCCGCCCGAACCATTTCTTTTGTACTAGGTTTTCTGTTCTAATTATTTTTACGATAGAATCATCAATATTAAGAATGAGTTATCGTTCGTATAATACAGTCATGTTCTATCATTTCAAATATTAAAATTGAAGTAAGGAAATAAAATAGAATAAAATAAAATAAAAATAAAATAAAATAAAAATAAAATAAAAATAAAATAAAAATAAAAATAAAATAAAAATAAAATAAAATAAATAAAATAAAATAAAATAAAATAA